>QEPC01004062.1:454873-474648 GCA_003113815.1 Sphenodon punctatus | reverse complement strand
CCCCCCCCCCCCCCCCATCAGCTTCCATAGCTATGGCACATTGTTTAGTTCAGAGAAAACTGTTCCCAAGGCTCCCGCCCCCGTCCAAGCCGGCGATTGCCTTTTAAAGGGCAGCGGCTCGATACAGCAGCAGCTACCATCGTAGGAGAGCAAATCAAAATCACACGCCTTTGCTTTGATCACATCCCCACTGAACCCGCCTCAAATCGCAGCCGCCACTGCCTGAATCCAAATGGCCTCGGAAACCGGCCTCCTTCTCTCCCCGTGGGGATCCTGCATGTTCCCAGAGAGCTCCTTGGACCCAGGGGACTCGACAGGGTTGGGGTTGGTTTTTTCTTTGAGAAGGAAAGTTTGGACCGTCTGGATCAGCCTCTCGATTTTGGGTGACAATTTTACAACTTTTTGAAAAATGGGCCATTTCTTGGGTTGCTGGAAACGTTTGGTTTTTAAGAGTAGAAGAGACGGCAGCCAAAGGAGGCAGGCTCGCAGCTCTGCTTGCCAGATGGGACTCAATGGTAGGGGATGGGCCCTGTGCCATCCGGTTCTGGCCACTGTGGGAGACAGGTTGGACCGTTGATCTGAGCCCGTTTGGCAGCGGCTACGACTGCGAGTCACAAACCACTTATTCTGGAGAAATCCCACTAAAGCCCCGAGCACCCCTACCCCCTGCTAATTGTACTGCTACTCCTGGCCCCGTCATGGGGGCCAGACTCCTTTGGTTACTCAGGTTCACAAGCCTTGGGGTGCTCCTGGATCCCTTGCTGAGCCGGGAACATCAGGTGGCGGCCAAGAGCACCTTTCACCGGCTACATCTGGTGAAAAAGCTGCAACCCTTTTTATGAGGCTCAAGCCCAGTCACCATCATCCGTGCCTCTGTAACCTTGCGGTGAGAGTTACTGCAAATTCCAGCATGTATGCCTGGGCTACGCAGAGAGCTGTGCCACAGCTCAGGAATTCCCTTCACCAAAGCCCAGGTCGGAACACTTTCCAGAGGCATTGTAAGACCTACCTATTTGGAGAGGCATTTGGTGGGTGGGGATAGGGGTCTGGGATGTTTTTTAAATGGGAGTTTTTAATATTTGTACACAGTTTGGGGTTTTTAAATCAGTTTTATCTTAAGTTTTTGTTTATAGAAGGGATGGAGAACCTTTTCCCTCCCGAGGGCCCCTCTGGAAATTACTACAAGTTCCGAGGGCCACAGACGGTAGGGGCGGGGATGTGTCAAGAAAAGGAGGGTCCGGATACGGACCTGTCCCCTCTTCTTGCGTACAAGCTTCTACCTCTGCTCCCTTGCACAGAGCTCAGTCTTCCAGGGCTTGCAGGGAGGAAATGGATCCAGGGTCCAGATTCAGGAACTGAAAGGGGCCACAGAGAAACTTGCCAAGGGCTGGCCCCGGGCCTGCCCTGCACACGGCTTATGCACTTCCTTATCCACCCTGAGCGTTTGGTGAAGATCAATGTTGTAGTTCCAGGCTGCAAGCTGTTAATTGCACGGAGAAAGCACAGCCCTCGCCCTGGAGTGGCTGCGGTTCACACAAACTGCTTGCCCTGGAATGTGTGGAATGGAGGGCAGGCCAAGGGGGGACGCCACCTCCTCCCACGCTGCCAGAGGTGGGGAAGCTTCCCAAAAGCCGTTGCTGAGATCCCCAATGTCCCCTCTTCCAGCGAGGCCGAGCAGCAGCTCCTTGCGTGCCGGCTCAGCCTTGCTCCTGGGTCCCCATCAGCCTCGAAAGCCATTTACCGCTTTGCCACGCCACGTACGCCAACCATGCTTAATGAATGGCTGCAATCGGGGCTGGGGAGGAATCTTCAATGAAATCCTTCTTAGGCTCCAAAGCCATCATTGGAGGCTAGTTACGGGCAGGCGGCGCGTGCGCTGGTGGAAGCGCTGAGTTGGCCTCTCTTGATTTCTGCAGAGGGGACCGGGCAGGAAGCAAGGTGGGGAAGCAAGACTCTGCCGTCTGCTCCCAGGGAAGGCGAATGGGTGGGAGGCCAGTGTGACCTGCAAACACGTAGAACCTCTGCTTCCCCCGAGGCAGGCCCGGGTCGTTCTCCCCATCATACAGGGGAGGAAACAGAGGCATACGGACATACCAAGCATCTTACTGGGTCAGACCAGTGACCCATCCAGCCCAGCATCCTGTCTCCGAGAGTGGCCGATCTCGGTGGCTTCGGCGAGGTCCCCGACAGCTCCCAATGGGGTGATCCGCTCCCAGCTCCCGACACTCAGCGGCTACACCCCCTGACGAACTGGCTAGTAGCCACTTCTGGACCTCCCTTCCAAGAACCTATCCCATCCCTGCTAAACCCGGCCTACGCAACATCCTCCGCCAACAAGTTGCACAAGTTAATCGAGTGCTGAGTGAAAAAAAACAAAACCCAAGCTTCCTTTTGTTTGTTTTAAATCTGCTGCCAGTTAGTTTCATAGGGTGGCCCCTAGTTCTAGCGCTGTTTGAGAGAAGGGATGGCCCTTACCACAGGGGGACTTGGATCCCCACTACTTTCTCTACTTCTGGGGGCCCCGCAGTGGCCGCTGCTTTCGTCATGTGGGGCCCCAGTCCTCTTCCAGCTGGGCCTCAACCCCGACCGCCTCTAGGGCCCCCAGGAGGGTGCCACTGCGGGGTTAGCGCTACAGGGAAGGGGGTGGGGCTACCAGGACCCCCATGTGTTAGCCCTGCCCCGGGCTCCATGAATTCCGAGACTGGCCCAGGCAGCTCCCTATTTATTTGGCCTACACCACTCAGGATTGTGTAAACTTCTAGCCTAAGAACATAAGAAATGCCAGACTCTGTCAGACCAACGTTCCATCGAGCCCAGCATCCTGTCTCCGCCAGCGGCCAATCTCGGTCGCTTGGAAGGAGTCCCCAATAGGTCGCTATGGGGATCCATGCCCTGCTGCTTGCTCCCACCTCCGGACAGTCAGAGGCTACGTTCCCCAAACCCACCTGGCTAATCGCTGCTAATGGATCAACCCTCCAGAAACGTGTCCAGCCCTCTCTTAAACCCGGCCACACGACTGGCCTTGACCACGGCTTCCGGCAACAAACTCCACAACTTAATTGTGTGTTGAGTGAAAAAATAAATACTTTCCTTATTGTTTTAAATCTGCTACTTGCTAGTTTCATGGAGAGTCCCCTAATTCTAGTAGTATTTGAGAGGGCAAATAACCGTTCCCTATTCATATGTTACACATCACTTATGACTATCCCTCTCGGCCGTCTCGTCTCCAAGCTGAAGAACCTCAACCTACCAAGCCTCTCTTCATACAGAAGCTGTTCCGGACCCTTGATCTTTTTTGTTGCCCTTCTCTGCACCGTTTCTAGTTCCGCTATGGCCTTTTTGAGATGGGGCGACCGGAACTGCAGACACTATTCGAGGGGCGGGCGGTCGCACCAGAGATTTATACCCCAACGTCGTCTCCTCTCCAAGCTCAAGGGGCCGAGCCTATCCAGTCTCTCCGCATCGTTCCCTGCTCTACGCGATCTCTTTTGAGATGGGCGACCGGACCGGCGCACGGTGCTTCGGAGAAGGATGAAGGACATCTGACCACGGTGACGCAATGAGCCCGAGGCAGAGGAAGAAAACAGAATTTGGCCCTTTCAGCTCCTGACCCTCATGCGGTGGCTGCTCCCCGGGTGCTGCTCGGCTCAAGGTTTTAGTGGCTCTCCGCTCCGCTCCGCACCCCCAGACCCACTCAGCTCCCTAGCACCTGCCCCTGCCGTCATTCCCCCGCCCTCACAGCACCCAAGCTGGGGAGAATTCCAGATCGGTGCCGGCTTGGCCATTTCCGAAACACGAATTTCCATTTTTGGCTACAGCTCCCATCCGGATCCGTACCCCGGACGCAAGCAGGGCCACCACATGTTTGGAGAGTCCCGTTAGGTCAACCAGAGTCAAACTGGGTCTTTGGCAGCCACTCTCTCCCCCCAGGACGCATTCGGCACGGCTCCTCCTCTTTGGCTCAGGGAGCAGGAGGCCCATGGAGGCTGGAGGGCAGGTATAAATATAAAAATCATCATCATCATCTCCTCCTCTACAGCTATTTGGAGGGGGAGCTCAAAGGCAAACTCCCAGTTTACCCATGGAGTCCAACTAGAGCCTGGAGCCTACAGGACCTGCCCAATCCTTTTCTGAGCTTTGGCTATACTACCGCCGCCCTCCACAACATCCCGCAGCAGTGAGTTCCACAGGTTAGCAGGGGTGGCCTTAGCTGGGCGGGATGAGGGAGCATGGCCTTCAAATCGAAGAAGAGACGGGGATGGGACCTCCAGGTTAGAGGGTGATCCCCCCCCCCCGAAACTGCCTCTCCCCCCCGCGCAACATCAGCAGCGGCATACGCCCCCGCGGCCTCCCTCTGGGTTCCCACTCCCGCCGCTGGCCTGAGTGACAGCAGGGAGGGGAGGCCCCACCCAGGCATCTAGGGCGCTCCTGCTGCTACTCCTGCAGGCAGTTCCTGGGACACTCACGTCTGGGGGGCCTTGCCGGGTGGAGGCCCCCACCGATTCCCGCAGCCAGCAGGGAGCGGCGGGCGGGGCCAGCGGCCCCATCCCAGCTTCTCCCAGAGGGCTACGAAAGCCCCTCCTAGGACAGATGCCTCCACGGAGGCCTCAGCAGAGGGTGGGGACAGGCAACAGGTTTCCCCATTCCCGCCTCTCCCTCCCCTTCTAAACCTGCTGCCAGTTAACGCCCTCGGGTGTCCCCTAGCTCTAGGATTAGGAGAAGGGGGGGGGGTAACCCACAGCTCCCTCTCTGCTTGCTCCACACGACTCAGGATTTGGCAACTCTCACTTGTATCCTCTCACCCCAAATCATCATTTCCCTAAGCTCAGAAAGGCCTCAGGGTTGAAAACACGACGGCAGCATCATCCAAGCATTCAGAAATGGAAATAAAATGAACCGCAGATTTATTCTTTTTAAAAAACGCATCTTGTGATTTTTTTTGGGTGGGGTGGGGTGGGGAGAAGGGCAGTTCTGACTCACAGGTTTTCATGGTTTGGGGCTGGAGGACAGGGATGCATCCAAGAGGGCTTGGGGAGGGGGTGAAAGAGGCAGCCTTGTCCTGGGGCTGCGGCGCTAATCTCCCTCTCACGGCGAGGCCAGCCCAGCCCAGCGCCCATTGCATGTTCAGCCAACCCACTCAAACCCTGACCCCACAAAGGACAGAGAACTGGATCCTGCCATAACCAGGCTGGGTAAGGGACTCACTCCGGCAAGAACAAGACGGGCTCTGTGTCCGGCCCAACGCCCACACCAAGGGGAGAGATTGCTAGACCAGCGAGAGAAGAGCTTTGTGTCTGCAGAAAGAACGCCTTCAACCCTTGAGGAATAATGCCACCGAGTCACTGCCCGCACCACAGGCAGAGGCGCCATGGGGAGGTGCCAGGCGGGAAGGCTTGGGAATCTGGATGGCTTGGTTACAAGCTTCACAGGCCAGCTACTCCCACCTCTCTGCACTAAGGCAAGATTAATGACAGCCTAATTTCATGAACAGCCCAAGAAGAGAACTCCACTACTTCCTTTGGAGACAGCCTTCCCCCGCTCCACTCCCACATCCTTCTTACAAATGGAAGCTTTAGTCTGCTTTCCTGTGACTGTTTTTACACAATCACAGTTAATCCGAATTAGCTTTTAATCCAGATCCATTCATTCGGGGATCTATTATTCAGGAGTACCTGTTCACATGATCATTTTTAATCAGGAATAAGAATTAATTCTGATTTGCAGCATGAAGAGGTGATTAACAGATTAGGAGTCACAAGGAAGACTGTGAAATCCCATGGTGCAACGCTGCCAGATTCCTCTTCCACTCTATAAGGAGCTGCCTGAGTCAGACTAATAATCCATTTCAGCCCAGTACTGTTGCAACCTGACACGGTTTCAAATTTGGCTCCAAATCCGGCTCTTCCAGGGTCTCTGGCAAAGGCCAGCACCGGCGTGTTACCCGAGACCTCTCCGAGATCANGAGGGGGAGATTAAATTAACTTGCAGTTTCCAAAATGGCATGGCGAGAGCCATAACTTGCAGTTTCCATGCTTTTTAGGGCATAATTGAATTTTTGCAAGAGCCTTAACGCTTCTTGTAAACCGGAGGGTTTTTTGATTTTGGAATATCCAAGTGTTTTGTTAAATACAATTCTTCTAAAAACTTCTAACCATATTTACAAAAAGTAAACCAAAGACGCACCCCACCAGCCTCCTTGAATTTTCTAAAAGGCGTACACCTCCTCCCGACCAACACAAAACCCCTTTACCCTGCCGAGATCGAGACGGTCTTTTGAAAAAACAGGCTTTCAAAGTGCGGTTTCCAAACTGCGATATCTCAGTTGTTACCCAACCGATTCGGCTGACATTTGGACAGCATGAACCGCTTACTCCGGTGATCCTTCATCACAAATTACATGATCCTAACTTTAATCATGCCAATTTTATAGCAAATAGAATGTTGAGGCTTTATAATGGGATGTCACACACCGTAACTATTAGCATGCTCCCGCGCTCTAATAATAAGACCAACAGTAGTGACAGAAGTTAGCTAGTTTCATGAACAAGTAATGGCAACATGAGTGTGATCCTAAAACTCAGCTGAGGAGGACATGCCAGCTGCACAACAGACTGCCCAGAGGCTGCCCTCCCGGTCTTCTTTTCACTCAATCACCCTGACCTCTCCTACTCGAATCACTCTCTTCCATTCCCGGTCGTCCAACAAGTACAGACATCGCCTCACCTCAAACCAAGGAGAGAGAAGGGAGGAGAAGAGTCAGACCAGGCAGGGGAAATAAGCAGGCTCTAAGTGTCCAGGGGGAGGACGCAGGAGTTACCAGGCAGGGCAAGGAGATGGGACGCGCCCGGCTGGTCTCCCTTATCTCTGGCCCCCAGCAGCCTCCCCCCCCACCCCAACGCTCATCTCTTCCCCAGGGTGAGCTTGATGCCAGTGGGGAAGGTCTTGCCGTAGGCCAGGGTCTTATAACCATGATAACTGGCGTGGCCTCTCCCTGTGCTTCCCCTTCCTCGCTCCCTGGCCGCTTACCTAAAGCTCCACTCTCGCTTCCACAAGTTGCCGCCGCGCTGCTGCTGCTGCTACTGGTATATTTCAAAGGGCCTGTACTGGAGGCCTGTGTGCGTGTACCGCTGGTGCCAGCGCCTTGTTCTCTGGCATCCTGGAACTACACTACCCAACATACCAGAGTAAAGAACATGGCCCCGGCCCCGGCAGTGCATGTGCACAGACAGACAGCGCGGGGCCTTTGAACTATACCAGTAGTAGCAGCAGTGTGGCAGCAGCGGCAGCAGCANAATTTCCTTGTTTTTTAAGAAGATTTGCAAAACAGAAAATTCTTGCTGGCACGTTAGGTATGTTGAGCAGCATAACAGTAAAATCTGTCATTTTCAAAGGCGTACCATTCATACCGTGGTTCAAATGATCTCTTTTATTGGACTAACTGTTGTTGGTGGAAATAAACAAGCTTTTGGGTCACACAGAGCCTTTCTCAGGCATGTAGCACAGTCAGTAGAAGTAGATAAACTGAACAAATGTAGCTCTGTTTATATTTACATTTAAAGTTTCTCTCTACATTTGCTCAGTTTATAAGCTTCTGACCGCTACATGCCTGAGGAAGGACCCTGCGTAAATAAATAAACACACTAAATAAATAAATAAATAAATAAATACATTTTTTAATGGGAGCTCTGTCTTTTATTTCCCACAGCTTATATGGGTTCTTGGATGATGGCTGATCTTTCCTAGAGCTTATTCCACATTAAATGCAATGGGGGAAAATGGACTAAAATAACAAAGCCTGAGTTTTATGTAACGATTGAATTTAATTTCAGTATAACCACCCTGGGGATAGGACTAAGGCTGCAGCTCCAGTAAATTTTAATTCAGCTACTTTGCCTGTTTAGTTCTAGTATCAACGCATGTGACACTGTGCTTCTCTGACCCACAAGAAAATCTCATGCCAAGGACGCTGAACTAGCTTACTCTTATTCCCTTCTTCCTCACTAAGTTTGGAGTATAACCCAAGATGCTTGACAATGTGCCCAGAATCCCAAGGCCCTGATTAATAGACAGTGGATCCTTAAAAAGCAGGTGCCCTCCCAGCAGTGGGAAAGGGGTTTCCCACTGCAAGTCTCTTCCCATTGCAAGTCCCAACCTGTCAAGTCACTTTTTATGACGTGGTTAAAGTATCCCCTCTCCTTTGGGGGGTTTCTCCTTTTCTCACCAGCCACGCCCCAAAGGCCGGGCTAGTGGCGTGGGCCTCCTCCTCACTAACTCCTGTCAATTCCAACCGCTTTCTCCTCCCCGTTCTCTCTCCATCCCTTCCTTTGAGGCTCACTCTGTGNGAGACCGCTCCGAGATCCCCAGCAGAGGCCTCACCCAGGCATGCTATCAGAAATCCTGAATTGGAGATGCCGGAGATTGAACCTGGGATCTTATACATGCAAAGCATGTGCTCCTATCACTTGAACCACAGCCCCACCCACTGATTTCTGGGAGCACAGTGACAGCAACAGACAGCCGTCACTTTGCAAAAAGGAGAGGTGTTCACCTTGGTGCGGTGAATTTTAAATTTGGCGCGCCAAGCAGAGGCTGCTGGAAAAACTGGGGATACCATAGAAATAGGGATTTCTATCTGCAGCACGCTACGGTGCCCGGGACTCAATCCGGATTAACTCTTCATACCCAATCACTGGACTGAGCTTAATCCACATTCAAATAAATCCTCGGAAATTAGGTTTCCAGAACCAGATTTAAATTTTGAAACTGGGGTCATTAATTTGGACTAAAGTGTTCACACGACCAACTTAATCTGCATTAAAAGCTGCTTAATTCAGATTAATGCTTGAGTAAAAAGTCTCAGAATGATAAAAACAGAATTGGAAGGGATCTCAAGGGTCAACTAGTCCAACCCCCTGCTTGGATGCAGCTCCAATATCCCCGACAGATGGCTGTCCAGCCTCTTTTTGAAAACCCCTCCAGTGACGGAGAACCTATAACCTCCCTTGTTCTGTTGCCAAACAGCTCTTGCTGCGAGACGTTTTTCCTGGTATCTAACTAGAATCCCAGTATCGGAGACTTGCCTACCAAATGCTTGGCCAAAGAAGAAAAGTCTCACGTTGTCAACATCCTTAGCGGGTGCAGCCACCAAACCACCTGGATTTCTTTGGGTCCGAGGAGAGCGTGGGCTGAGATGATCTAGCTTGGTTTAGTGCCCCTTGCAGTAGAATTCTGTATTGCCTGCCTGAGGAAGGGTCCTTTGTATTGCCTGCCTGAGGAAGGGTCCTGTGTGGCCCCAAAGCTTGTACGTTCTCCACAACAGAAGTTGGTCTGATAAAAAGAAATAATCTGAACGACTCTGTCTCCATCAATTAGTATTTTGGGAGGGAAAAGGGTTTTCAGCTAGAATTTGAAAACAGAGACTGTCTCCCTCCACCACCACACCCCGTCCTGGCCCCTGTGGTTGGCTGGGGGCACCCTCTGGCAGGTACCGTCTCTCTACTGGCTTCCTATGATGAGGGCCTGCAGAGAGTTGTTCTCAACGGCTTTCCCAGGTTTGTGGAGCTCCTTCCCCCTGGAGGTTCCATCAGAGCCTGGGCATTTTCCAGAGGCAACGTATGACCTTTCTTTGTGGCCGAACATTTGGCAACCGGGGATAGGAAGGGGTAGGGTGGGGGGCTTCTAGGGAAGTTTTATGTATTTTACATGGTTTTTTGGTGTTGTTTTTTTTTTAAATGTAGCAACCAGCCCTGAGTCTTAGGAGAAAGGTGGGATAGGAGTTTTAAAATGAGCCACTCTGAGCCTAAGGGATAAGCTGGGATAAAGAAATAAAAATCAAAACAAACATACAACAAACAAAGTGCTCGGAGTGCCGTTTAAAGGCAGGGGAGCGCTATCGAAATAAAACCATGATAATACTACAGCTAGGAGTCGTTCAATGAAATTAACTGGCAGCAGGTTTAAAAATAATACTTCTTCCACACGGTGAAAAATTAACCTGTGGAACCCCTTGCCAGGGGATGCTATGAATGCCAAAAGCATAAAAGGAGTTTTAAAAGGATCATGGAGAAAATGTTCAGCAATGGGTACTAACCCACATGGGGCTGGGGACGCAATCAGGGTCACACAGGACCCGACGCCATGATGGGGCAGAGCCCTCCTTAAAAGATTCTCTTCTGGTGCTTCTCCCTTGAGCGTCTGGAGCTGGTCAGTGTCAGAAACAGGATACTGGGGTTGATTGGTCTGAATGAGAGTGGCAGTCAGGGCCGGCCTTAGGATTTGTGGGGCTCAGGGCAAAGATAAAATGAGGGGTCCCGCATGGCCTCTCCCCAATTGGGGGCCCCCCTCTGTGGGGCTCTGGGGGGGGGAATAGGGGGAAAACAGGGGCCACTGAGGGGCCCTTAGAAACAGCAGTCACCCCATTTCACCCGGTGGGAAGGCCAACCCTGCTGGCAGTTGTGGGAAAGTCCCTTGGATCTCATGGAGGGCGATGGGGTGGTTNAATTTTCCACAGTTTCAGCCTCTCTCCTAAGAGACCCTCTACGCAAAACCTTATGATAGAATAAATATTCTTTATGTTATAAGCAACAGAATGCTTGTGCAGTATAATGGAAGGTGCTACTCGCCTTAACGAGCCAGGCACTAAGTGTCTGGATAATTACACACACATCCTCCCTGCATTTGCTCAATCTATAAACAGGGACCCATGTTCACTGGGTCCATAAACACGTCTCTGTCTCTAGTTCTGACCTGTTACATGTCTGAGGAAGGGCTCTCCCTACGTGCTACAAAAGCCTCCCACTTTCACCCAGCACTGAGTAGTCATGAGAGACAGGGGTCCCTGCCCATTATGTTTATGTATTATAAGCTGCCCTGAGCTGCCTTTGGCAGGAGGGGTGGGATGTCAAATGTTTTAATAAAATAAAAGAGAACAAAATAAAAATAAGGGCTTACAATCTAGCCTGGCCAAGAGAGAGGGAACATAGGGAGAGACAGGGAGACATTTGCACAGCTGAGTATTTGCCAGTGCACATCCTTAGCTTAGTGACAGGGCACCCAGATGACAGGACGGTAGGAAAAGCATTGGTCAGGAGTCTATGTAAATGACGAACTAGGGGGATGAGCCCTTAATGAAACGGAATAACAACGTGTGTGTGTCTGTGTACGCGTGCACATAAGCATGTGGCAAAATACTTCAATGGTCACTGAGGCCCAAGTCAAGGCCATCGAGCTCATTTCTTACTGGATCTCACGCTGGATTTCACAGCAACCCGGGATAGGAAAGGCCAGCGCTATGTCTGGCAGGTGATTTGACAAGCTCTGGGCTGGGCTGGCAGCGAGAACACAAGGTAGGCAACCCCAAACAGACTCTTACCTTTTGTGTCATTCACCGGATCCATGTGCCTGTAAATATATCCTTCCAGGTAGGAATGAAACTTGGGGGTGGGGGGGAAGAAGGCCAGGCAGATGGCCATGAGCTCCCAGCCCCGAGCCAGGCTCTCGTAGCGGAAGTTCTCGGTGGTCTGCCGGCACAACTGGATGTACAGTTCGTCCCGCAGGCCCTGCATGCTCCAGCCCTTGGTGGCTATCTCCAAAGCCACGTTGAGTTGGTCCGTCTTGGCCCGCCGGTCCCCCATGTACATCTGAATCAGTTTAAATATCTCGCATGCCTCCTTCTTCACGTTGCGGTCGGTGGTCATGATCATGGGCTTCTTGATGGACTCGCTACTCCAGGCCAGCATGTTAGCGATGGAGACCTTGCGCCGGAAGAGCCCTTGGGTGTGCTTGTTGAAGTGCTTCGAGGCCCAGTTCTCAATGTCCGTCTCAGAGGAGGGCTTCCGCAGGGTGAAGGTGGGGAAGACACAACTGGCGCTAGGCATCATGTTCCGGTTCTGCCGGCTGCTCTCGAACTGGGCGCAGGCACCGAGGTCCTCAGACTGGGGAAGAACAACCAGACAGGTCACAGTTACCAACGGCACGGATGCCCAAAAAACCATTCATTTATGCGTTAGGTGGTGCTCTGAGCAGGCCAGAAGAAATTCGAGATTCTCTGGCTCAGGAAACCCCAATTCTCTGGGAGCAGACTAGATTAGCTAGATTGTGCAAATTATGTCAATTTGGAATGCAAATGAATGACGCCCTCCACCCCACAGCATGCCTTTTTCATCAGCTGTGGACACGGATCGTTGAAACTTTTCACAAGTATATCGGCGGGGTGTGTGTGTGAGAGAGGAGAGTCTTCTCTCCAGCAGGGGGTAATGGGCTTAATTTGTGGGGGGATGGCCTTGCTAGGGCTCAGCCCCAGGAAAAGGAGCGCCCCAGTAGGTGAGCGCACCCCAAAATGCTAAAGACCAGGAAAAGGTTGATATTGGCCATTTCAGGGTTGGAATCAGAAGCCAGAACAAACCTGGATGGTTTAACTGAGCTTTCCTTAGTGACTTTTCTGCCCTACTGTCTGCAACAGCCATCATCTAGATTAAATCACAAGAATCCCTGTTTTACATTCAGCTGGAGAGAGGCAGGATAGTCCGGTGGTCGGGTTGCTAGCCGGAAAATAGGGTTCATTTCCAAGCTCTGGGCCATGAAGCATGGTTTTCTGGGGCAGCTTGGGGCCCTGGCAAGTCATTTAATTTTATTTATTTATTTATACAAATTAAGCCCTGGCTCTTCAGCAGCTATGGCACCCGGGGGNTTTTTAGCCCCTTGAGAATCTCGCTCTTGGTAAGATTCTTGCCATGGGTGAGAACGCATTTCAGCCTCAAACGGGACCCACTTCAAAATCCAATCCAGGCGTGGCAGGTATGGGGCCAAGAGGAGAAGAGGGACTGAATTCTGACAGCAGGGCGGAGCTGGCAGGAGGCAGCCAGAGGCAGAAAAGCTGGAGGAAGCCACGTCCCAACCCTCAGCTGTTAGGGACACAGGCAGCCAGAACGGGCATCAGGAGGGGACGTGATGTGGCTTCACTGGCGAAAGCCATTGCGCTAGCCAACGGCGTGGCTTCTAGGAAGCCCTGCTCCTGAGCCCTCTTGGCCTGCGCTGGGGCAAGAGAGCGGGATGGGAGGATTACAGCCGCTCCCCTTTAATCTCGGACACATCATGTAAAAACAAGGAGGACAGATGGACAAGACCTGAATGGAGGGGTAGGGGGGCAGAGCCTTCTCTAATTCTGGCCTCCCATGAGCCATCGGTGGGGATGTCTCTCCACTCTGGGCCTCTCCGGTTCATCAGGCAAAGCCTTAGCCAGATCACCCCCAACCAGGAGCCAGTCTGTGGCTTAGTGCTTAATGATTTCAATGAATAGCCGTGCGTTAACAGCACCGAGAATAACCAATTACCAGCTTTAAGTGCAGAGCCGGGTGGCGCGGAGGAAGCCGATGATTCAGGCGCTGCCATATTGCAGATGACATTTATAGGGAGAATGACACATTCAGTGGGTCACAGCTGAAATACAGCCTCTGGCTGCCATTCCCAACCCGCCGACGGAGCGTGGAGAAAGGAGATGGGAATGTCGGCGCTGAGCCTCCTCATCTCCCTCCTGAGTGTCCTCCCCAACTCCCAGCTGTCTGCGCCCTGATGCTGCCAAACTCCTCTGTGATCCAGAGAGAGAGGGCGGTTGCCGTGTGGGTCCCAAATGCAAGAGACGGAGACAATTTTATTGGACCAATAAACAATCTCATCTGATCTGGANGGGTGTCCATAAACCTGGACTATATGCTGGCAATGCAGACACTTCACTGGCTAATTCCGAGTGCTGGCCTCCATTAGCTAGCTCCCAGGAATCCCAGTATCCCATTGGGCAGCCCGCAGCGTTCCCCATTCAACCTGTAAGGGGATTTCTGCAAGAATTTGGCTTAGCAGCAAGGAAGAATGGATAAGGCTCCTGTTAACAGGCAGTGATGGGGGGGCGGAAAATTTTCTGCAATGGAAAATGTTCAAGTTCTAGAAATACATTGTTTCATAAAATTAATTAGTAACATAATAATGAATGGATACCAATAACTAATTCCAATAAAAATAATTTCCAAGTAAAACTTTGAATTTGTTTGAGCATTTAAACCGCATTAAGTGCGCTTTATTGAATTTCCCCCACTAATTTATTTCAGTTCAACTACTTTTGGTGATTGTAAAAACTTTTGAGATATTTATCCAACACATACAATGAACATAGTGAACTTTTTGAGTTTTGTTTACAAAGTACAAGTCAAACAAACATGCTAAATCAAATCCCAACTGATTTAGGGCACTGGAAAATTGTCCGGAATACCCACCTCACTGTTAAGAGGGTGCATGGCATGCCCAGGGATGGGGAAACTCTACGGCAGAAATACTTGCAAAACCACAGGAAGGTTCAAACAGAGAATGTGACAGCAAGGAGAATACGCTGCCCAGAGAACAGATAACATTACCGGGCGGTTACCATTGGGGGCAGCCGGATCGGAGTCTGGGAGGTGATCTGTTCCCTACGCAGCCCTAAATGCCTGGGAGATTTATTACCACAGAGAAAAGGGGACCAGTGCCATTGTGACCATTCGGCGATAAGTGCCGCCCAGCGCTTCTCTTGGCCCCTCCGTCCTGCGGAACGCAGAATGGAACGGCAGATTGCGCTCACCAGCTCGTGGGATTCAGGCGGTGTATTCTCTTCGCAAACCACCTGGCTGGCTGGGCTGAATCATCGGTGTGGGGGGCCAACAAGGGCAGCTCAGCGTTCCCAACAGGGACGTGCTGCACTGAGCCACCACCAGCGGAGCGGTATGGGTGAGCTCCTGCTGCCGTGGAGCAGAGACAGGACAAGAGCAGGGGAAGGGGGGANCCCCCCCCCCCCCTTCCCAATTATCTCCCCCTGCTAGCTCGAGATCTCTTCCAGCACTGCTCTGCTTCCCCTTTGCCAAAGCCCCTCTCATCCTCCCTGCTCTCCCCTGGATGTGGAGCCCTTCTCGTCCATCCACCACCTTCGGAAAAAGAGGCTCGCGGGGGCAGGGCCCTTCAGCTTGGAGAAATGATGACTGAGCGGGGATAGGGCAGAGGTTTATAAAATCCTGAGCGGTGCGGAATGAGTAGATCGGGAGCAGTTATTTACCCTCTCACATGGCACTAGAACAAGGGGACACTCCATGAAACGAACTGGCAGCAGATTTAAAACAAAGAAACAAGTATTTTTTCATGCCATGTGCAGTTCGCTTGTGGAATCTGCTGCCAGGTGGTCAAGGCCAGTGGCAGAGACGGGTTTAAACAAGGACCGGCGATGTTCTTGGAGGATAGGTCCCACGAATGGCTACTAGCCAAGTAGGCTGGGAGACGTCATCTCTGACTGTCAGGAGCTGGGAGTGACCAGCAGGGAACGGATCGCTCCACTGTGACTTTTTGGGGACTTCACCCATACGGCCACTGTCGGAGACAGGATGCTGGGCTTGATGGGCCATTGGTTTGACCCAGCACGGCACTGATTAGGTTCTTATGGCAACCAGAACTGGTTACAGGGGTCCAGCTGAGGCCTAACCAATGCCAGGTAGAGCAGCTCCTTGGGAACTATTGTTAGGTAGTTATAGAGCGCCAGCGATTTACCCAGCACTGAACAATCATTGAGTTTCCTTCCCTCTTCCCTCTTGCTCCCTAAATGTCCGGCGTTTCCATAGCTCTTGATCGGCACTGACTGTTGCTTGGCCTGGCTTTAACATAATTGTTTTTCAAACATCGGGCACCTGTGTTTATTTCCCTTACTCCAATCCCTCCCCAGTCACACTCTCTATATGTAGATAATTCAATCATCAAAAAACCTCCGGTTTACAATGATAGTTAAGGCTCTTGCAGATTTATTCATGCTCTGAAAAGTCTTGGAAATTGCAAGTTAAAGATGTTGTACAGTCTCACCTATTGTGCTTTATTTTAATTTAGCCTCCATGCCCCCCCACTTTGCATCGTCTTTCAGTCCCAATCCTCTTCCACTGAAGCTGGGGAATGGAGGTGGTGAGGGGGCAGCGGCAGAGCTGGGGGAGCCCAGGGGCTGGAGGAGCAGGGGCTGGGGGAGCCCAGGGGCTGCAGGTGGGGACTGAGGGGCAGCGGCAGAGCTGGGGGGGAGCCCAGGGCTGGGGAGCCCAGGGCTGGGGGAGCCCAGGTGCTGCCCCTCACTCCTCACTCACTGCTCCTTCAGTTCTGGTGCTGCCCCTAAATCCCCATCTACAGCACCTGGTACCCCAGCCTTGTCCCCCATGNTAAGTGAAGCACGTGAGCCTGCAACTTCTCAACCTCATGAATGTCCTCACATCTCTCCTGATATTCACCTCCCCCTTGTCTCTTAGACTGTAAGCCCCTTGGGGCGGGGACCTGTCTATAACTACTGAGTACACAGTGCCAGGTACACCACTAACACTATATAAATACATTTTAAAAATCATCATTAATCATCATCATCATCATCATCAAAAGGCAAAGCAGGGATGAGAACTATTATTTTCATCTTCACTTTTCAAAAACAAATTCTAATATGCCAAATTTGTCAGACCTGGTATTCAGAGAGAGTATTCATTTCAGCTCTGATAAGAGAATTTATTATGGGATTTTTGCACCAAGTCAGGAAGCGTCACTATCTTTAACCAACAGCAACTTGGGGGGGGAACAAAGGAAAGTGTGTAAGATCTGCAATCTCGCATCTGAGTCCTGGACTGGGAACCAAGAAGTCCTGAATTCTAATTCTGCTAAAACACAGGGGCTCTGAACAACTGCTTCCCTTTGATGTGCCTCAGTGTCGCCAGTGGCAAAAGCATTTATAGCTGCAGGTCTGCCAGCCAATTACAATTGTTAGTTTAACAATGCTGCTTTTAACTGATTAATTGAACAATGAATCAATTAAGTGGGAAAACGCTACAGAACCTCATAGGATACAATTAATTGATTTTTAGCCTGGTTTCCTCTGAAAAGGTGGGGTGGGGTGGGAGGGTGTCTGCGCCTTTAATGACTTTGGACCCCTCAAGCCAAAGATAACCAGTTTCGGCAGAGGTCCCAAAGAGAAGCAGCACCCCCAAATTCTGTGCCAATACATAGCTCCCCCCCGCAAACAAGTTGAAAATGAGAATAAAACCCAAATCATTTGAAATCGAGCGTGGCTTCCTCCGAAAGAGCATCTCTGTACAATTCAATTTACCAGTCCAACCTGTGGTTCCCAAACCCCCAGAAGGCTGGAAGCTTGCCACACTGAACTGCTCGGTTTTGGTTGCTGCTGAGATGCTTTTTCATTTATCAAAAATTACATTTGCGGAGATTTTTTTACTTTAAAATATTTTTAATGTCTCTATTTCAAAAGTTATTTTTAATTTTATTTTTTAATGGTTTCTATTTTAATTTGCAATCAATGCACTTAATCAGCCACCCAATCTTACCCGATTCACCGATCACTGCTTTCAGCCCAAGTTTGATCACAGGAAGAGGGCACAAAGCCTTCCCCTGGGACAGTTGCTGTGCAAACTCACATCTGGATCATTAAGCAGTTGTAGAGCACTTTCAGTGTTCAAAGTGCATTACAATCATCACTCAGTCCCCCCTCACAACCACCCTGTCATTGTTCATTTATTCATTCATTCATTCATTCATATTTTTATCCTGCCCTTCCCCTAAGGCAGGGTTATAAATCACAACAATGAATTAGCGATTTTCGAATAAACTAAATAAAATCCGCATATCTCGTAATATATTAAAATACAGGGGACAAAGAATAAAAATCAATTTAAAAAACCCTCAATGCACAACACTCCAACCGTATCCCTGCCTGCCAAATAGAAAGGTTCTACATTGCTTTTGGAAGATGAGCAGACTCAGGAAGGAAGTTCCATAATCCTTCCCGTTTTACAGATGGGGGAACTGTGTCAGAGAGAGAGAGAGAGAGTGACTTGCCCACGGCCATCGAGTGAGTTCCTGTCTAAGTGGGGATTTGAACTCTGGTCTTGGCCCAGGTCCAGCACCTTAGCCACCACCAGGCTACACTAGTTCTCTCTGGATGCGGCCTTTGCTCTGCACACCTTACACCCCAAGAGGACGAGCCATTTGTGGGGGCAGCAAGACTGCTATTTGCTTAATTACTCATTCTTTTGCCATGCGATCAGTAGGCAGCATTGCCCCTCAGCCTCATTCCCTCGACACTAGCCGATTCCTTGCCAGCATCGGCCACGAGGAATGATCTGAAGGGGGAAGAGGGCTGCTTGGAGCAGCCCAAGGACGGCGACGGCCCCACTGTGCAGAATCAGGGGCGAAACAGAGACCGTCATTCCTGCAGCTGACGGCGAGCAGGGATACTGATTGGTTGGTGCCACGGAGGTGGACTGTCGATGAACGCTGTTGAAGTGCTTGGGTACCATGGTGACAGGACAATGCTAAACTAGAGCAGGACCAGCTGGGAAGCCATAACGAAAGGGGAAGGATGCCGGCCGGCCGGCCGGCACAGCGCGCAGACATGGCTGCTGGAGTGGGGGGGGCTAGTGGTCCCTGCCCTCCCCGAGATGCAGTCAGGCTCTGTAGAACGGCAGGCAAGGTCCCTGCAGGCCTGCAAGAACGGCTGCGACTCCGTCACGGCTGCGACTCCGTCACGGCTGCCTCTGCCGGAGCTGCAAGCACAACGCCTCTTGGGAACGTGGGCCAGGGTACACACGACCCAAGTCTAGAAGTACAAACCTCGGAATTGGCAGAGGCCGGGGAGGAAATGACTGGACCCAGACAGAGTTCAGAACGCAGTTAGAAACTGACAGCACTCGGTCAAGGATCAGGGAAGAGGCAGCAGGCAGCACCTCAGCAGATCAAAACAGAGGGGTTTTCAAATGGGAGCAGGGATTACAGTAGAGAGTCCCACCCCAGGGAGACAGAGGCTACCCCAATAAACAATTAGTGGTTCCACAAACGCTTAGAGGGGACCTTTTGAAATTGGCACACACCTGCGTCTTTGCAGGACATTTGGGAGTCTCAAAGACACTCAGCAGGCTAGAAGCCCTGTATTCTTGGCCAAATATCTATTGTTTGCATATAGAGAAGTCCCACAGGAAACCACAGGCTTCTCGCCATTCGAACTGCTGTTTGGGAGGAAAGTGAGGGGACCCCTAGACCTAATCAGAGACTCCTGGGAAGGTGACAGAGAGTGAAGGGGAACCCATAGCAAAATATGTTCAAACCTTCAGACAGAACATTAGGGAAATGCTAGGCAAAGCCAGAGGGAACCTGGAACAGAGTCAGGAGAAACAAAAGAGGATATATGATAGCAAGGCCAAACCGAGGACTTATGAACCAGGAGATTCAGTCCTCATTATGAAACCGCCTAAGAAAGTAGGAGGACACACATCTTGGGAAGGCCCATGTCAGATACTGGAGAAGAAGAATGAGGTCACATATTGGGTAGATGCACCCAACATCAAAGCGGGGGCCCAAGAGTTCCACGTGAACAGGATTAAAACCTATCACGCTAGGGGAACAGAGGTAAATATGGTCTGTCTGGCCGAGGGAGATAGGTCCCCTGACGACCTACATACACCCTTGCTTGACCTTTTGCAACACACAAAAGGGGACCTGCCGCCACTGGAAGAGGTAAATATCTCCAGCGAGCTGAGCGACCCACAGAGAAGGGAAATCCTGGACGTTCTGGGACAACATAGGGAAATCTTCTCCAACAAACCAGGGAGAACCAAGCTCATAGTGCACAGAATTGACACAGGCACAGAGGGACCTGTCAGGTCAGGACCCTTCCGCACAGCAGGGAAGGTCAGAGCACAAACCCAGGCAGAGATACAGGAGATGTTAGAACTGGG
>QEPC01004062.1:438301-450134 GCA_003113815.1 Sphenodon punctatus | reverse complement strand
TGGGATGCTGTCGGCAGAGAGAGTATCCTGTCTCGGAGCAGGGGGTCAGGCTAGATGACCCCCTGAGATCCCTTCCAGCCCCTCGATTTATGAAATATTGGGGGAAATAAATCAAGGGGGGTGAATGATAGATCATAGACCCTACCCTCCAGTTCAGAGCCACAAGCCAGTCCTGAACTGCATTACTTCCCCCTTCAAGTGGTGCTTCCCCGCTGACTGCATCTGGCCACCACGCCATCAGCAGAAAGATCTCCAACAGCAGCAAGAAAACACCATGTGCTCCTGCATCCCAGCAGCCTTTGGGGGCAGCTCTGCGGCACACACGCCACACAAGCCAGAATGATCGTACCTCTCAAAGCATGGCGGGCTTCCCGTGGGCAGGATGGAATTGGCCAGAGCCCACACAAAGAGAATCCAGGGAAAAGGACTGAATTTCTGGGGCAGCGAGGGGGAAGTCCCAGGCTGGGAAGGAGCAACCACAGCCCGGCAGAGCGCTCATGGTATTTGCAAAGCTTTATCCCCAACGGAACGACCTTTCAGCATAAGGAGCTGGGAGGCACTGGGAGTTTTTAGGGCTATTTTTACATTCTCCGCTGTGCAGCGAAGCGTATTTCTTTTCATCCGAGTCCTTGCCGGCTCAGCACGGGGTGCGGTTGATGCAGGAACCCGGAACCGCTTGTTGCTTCTGACACAGAAGGCTCCAGAGCTCTTCTGTCGTCATTTAATAGACACGCAACGCCAGCCGCTGGGACCCGCTCAGGTGTGAAATCAAGCAACGGGATCGCACTAGACTATTGCAGGGGCCGGACTGGAAGGAGGCTGCACAGGGAAATATTTCGGCAGTGTCACGGCCTGGCTCTTCGGCAGCTGACTGAGAAGGGGGTGGCTGGGGGGGGGGAGGGGCAGAAAGGAAACAAAATTGGGTCCGGAAAGGGGCAGAGCAAAAAGGAGAGACTAAGAGGACCAGAAGTGAAAAGCATAAGGGGCTGAAGATCATCTAAGTCCAGGGAACAGACATGACCCACAACTGTTTGCTTTTAAAAAAAGAAAAGAAAATCCTTTCCAATTCCTGGATCTGGCCTGTGGATCCACTCTTTCCCTTCAAGCACTGAGAGGCCGAGTGCAGAGGAAGGGAGCTGCCTGGGAGTGTCTCTCTCTCATGCAAAACAAAACCGAGTGGCCAGAGCACTGTGCTGGCCTCGTCTTGCGTGGACAATTTAGATACCGAGGTCCCCCGGGTGTCGACCTTGAGGAAGGCATTTTCTCTGGCCGCGCCGCAGCTGTGGAACTCCCTGCCACTGGATGTCCGCCTGGCCACTGACCTCCCCTATTTCCATAGACAGCGTAAGACCTGGCTGCTCCGCTGGGCCTTTACCCAGGGAGATGGGATGGGTGGGTTGGGTTAGGGAGGGTTTTTTGGTAACCGGGTTATTTCAACTTTGTGATTATTAGTGTTGTTTGAATGTACTTTATTTTGTACATAATTTAAAATGTTGTTAGCTGCCCCGAGATGCTTATAGCAGGAGGGGGCAGCATATACATTTGAATAACTAACTAAATACTGTGCTGTGCAGAGAAGGAGGCTGCTCCAGTAGCTAGAGAGTTCGCCTGGGATAGAGGAGAGCTAGGTCCAGTTCCCTGCTCAGCTACATGTTCTGTCTGACCTTGGACAAAGTCACTTAGCGTCTCCGCCCCCAATAACGACACTGCTGTTCCTCACGTTAATGCCGAGGGGCTCAGGAGCCAGATACGTACAGCCTGGATACAGTGCAACCTCCCCCAAGCGGATCTTCCTCGATTCCAGACATCCTTCATGCCCCTTCCGAACTGCTCTAATCTGGACAAAGCAGCATGTCCTCCTGCTCCTCCCCAAGGTGGCTGTCGGGGCTCCTCGGTGCCAGGGACTGACTCTGCATTGGGTGGGGGTGGCAGGATGAGGCCTCACCCCTTCCAGAGATCTGGGATAAACGAGATCTACATGCTTTTCTCCCTCATAATTTGACCCACCAGAAGCCACACGTGTGCAATGAAGTCATTCCCAATCTCTGAAATGTGGGAAAGGAAGAGGGGCGAGTCCATCAACCCATCCCACTAAATAGGGGGCAGGTACTTAGCATGGATGAGCACTAAGGATCTCCTGCAGCCCTCTGTTCCTGTTTGAACTCATCAGGGTGTTGCTGTCTCATCAATTACAGACAGAATCGCCCCCCCCCCAATATCCTTGCAGTGCAATTACGCAGCTAATGTTTGCTGGGTTCTTTTGAGTTTTTTTTATTTTATTTCGTTTCTTACTACCTTCCAAAGCATTTACAGTTTTTAAATCAATGCTCAAGTTCCCTCAAGCCCCACCAGTTGATTCCAAAAGGGGAAAATAAATATTGGAAGACTGTGAAAGCTGCAGCAACGAACAATAAGTACAAGGCTAAATCATTTCCAAATGCAGCTAAACCCTCAGGGGCCCATAAACACCCCTCCAGCTAACAGCTGTATATCAGCCGCTGATCCCAGCTGGGGGAGCAGACCGACACTGGAGGAGCTCATGGTAAACCACGTGCCAGTTCGACACGTCTTCTGGTAGGCCGGGCAGATCCTCCGGCTGTAAATCACCGTGCTCATGGAGTTGTGCTTTTGGAGAGGGCAGCACAGAAGCCAGAATTCCTGAGGCAATTCAATAGGGAAGGGTCCGGTGAAACATCAGTCCAAAGCCTGGAATCCACATCGGCCATCCACTCCAGCCGCCGGCTCGGTGCAGGATCTGCCAGACCTGGATCATTCCAGACAGACGTTCCTTCAGCCTCCTTTTCAAATAACGAGAATCCACAACTGGCCACTGTCGGAGACAGGATGCTGGGCTCGATGGACCGTTGGTCTGACCCAGTATCGCACTTCTGATGTTCTTATTAAACATGAACTATAAAACTTTCCTCCCACGCAGCGTGACTAACCATTGCGATGGGCTGCCCAGGGAGAGGCAAATTCTCCCTCACTAAGAGGTGGCAAATCTGGATGGGGCGCACTTTTCAAAGTGATGCTTTTGGCTGCACGCGGTTTGGGTCTGATCCAGCCCTAGCTGGGCACGGGAGCGGAGCGGATANCTGCTGCTGCTGGCAGCTGCTCCAAGGCTGCCCTACTCCCTCCCCCATCCTCCCCCACCACGCGTGCGACTGCTGCTGGCTCGGTGCCCAGGCAGCCGCCAAGCACACTCCCCGTCCGTGCTGCTGCCGGCTCCAAAGATGCCTAGAGAGAAATCACCATCATTGTGCAGCCCGCAGGTGTGGAGAGACTCAATGGCAGCGAAGCGTGCGAGGTCTTTCCTACCGGGGGGCCGGGGCTCCGGCACGACAGCAGCCCCCCGGCACGCCTGGGGATCCCTGGGCAGCTCCCGTGCAGGGCTATATTTAGAGGGAAAGTCAATGTGAGCAGAGGGGCAGGCAGAGCCCAACAGCCGCTTGTCTCCTCTGGTTAATCCTGCGCAGACTGACAGCAGGCATCGGTGCTTGGCAGAGAAGGGAAAAGCAGCTAATCAACCAAAGGCCTTTATTGGTAACCAACCAACATTCAAAGCAGCAGCTGCACCGCCAGTTTAAGATGGTTAAATGGCACGATGTCACAGAATCCCCTACAACTGTAGGGCTGTCTCTTATACACATCTAGATGTGTATAAGAGACAGCTACGGGGGCGGGCGGGAAGGGTTCGAGACAGCCTCAGTAGCACAGAGCTCTGCCTCCCCCTAGCTAGCAGCGGGGATGCAGGCCGGAAAGCGTCTCAGAGCAGTGGATGGAGAGAGGATTCCACGTGCCCCCCGTGGGGATAATCAATCTCCCCTCCTTTGCTGGACTGATATTGCAGTCACCCCAATATGCACAGCACACAGAGAGGCTGCCTGCATGCGGGTTGGGGCCCGGGCAAAGGGGACATACAGTGGGGACGTGGGGCGGGGCTCGGGATTGGGGGAAGGCAGCGGCACGGCTGGAGCAAGACAGACAGGAAGGAGACAAGGAGGAGACAGGAAATGCTGTTCCGCTCCTGTTGTCCTGGCTTAGACCCTGGTTTCAGAAAGAACAGGCTCCTGGCCCTTCTGGGGTGGAGATTCCACAGAGGCTGCTCCTGCCAGAGACACAGCAGCTGTGCTGCTGCTGCTGGCAGCTGCTCCAAGGCTGCCCTACTCCCTCCCCCATCCTCCCCCACCACGCGTGCGACTGCTGCTGGCTCGGTGCCCAGGCAGCCGCCAAGCACGCTCCCCGTCCGTGCTGCTGCCGGCTCCAAAGATGCCTAGAGAGAAATCACCATCATTGTGCAGCCCGCAGGTGTGGAGAGACTCAATGGCAGCGAAGCGTGCGAGGTCTTTCCTACCGGGGGGCCGGGGCTCCGGCACGACAGCAGCCCCCCGGCACGCCTGGGGATCCCTGGGCAGCTCCCGTGCAGGGCTATATTTAGAGGGAAAGTCAATGTGAGCANCATCCCTGGTCTCTCCTTCTGTTCCCCCTTCCCTGTCTCTAGATTGTAAGCTCTCGGGCAGGGACCGTGTCTCTCTGTAAAGTGCCAGGTACATCGCTGGTGCTATGTAAATGCTAATGCTAATAATAATAATAGTAGTTTCCGGCCGTAGGGGCTGCAGGGAGAAGGCTACAGACAGGATTGCAGCGGGTCCTAGAGGAGCAGGCAGCCAAAAGGCAAAGAACCACATCAAGTGCATTCCTTTTTCCCCACTTTAAAACCCCATGATTTTAAGCCAATCTCAGGATTTTGAAAGGTTAGAGGTTGGCACCCCTGCTGTGCAGCCTCAAGGAAGCCACAGCTGTTACAGAGCGGCCCGGACCAAGCCCCGGGAGGAGAGACCATCCAGAATGCTCCTGGAGCGTCACCCAGCCCAAGGCTCCTTTCTAGGATTCTGACCTCTCCGAGGTGCCTTTGGCCCTCGCAATGTCCATTTAATGTCAATCTCCACAGCACCGCTGCCAAACAATTTCTAACAAAAAAACTGCAGGGCTTAAAAAATGAAAACAGAGACATAATTCCATTTCTGCCATCTTTTCCAGAGTGGCGAGGAGTGCGTTTTGGCAGCTGTGGCGAGGAGTGCGTTTTGGCAATTACATCTGGTCCGGTGGCTTCAGGCAGATACCTCAGACTCTGACCTTGCTTCCATTATCCATGCCTTTATCACCTCAGGATTAGACTATTCCAATGCCCTCTACATGGGGCTGCCCTCGATGCTGGTTGGGAGTCTGCAGCTGGTGCAGAATGCGGCAGCCCGTTTGCTTATGGGAAGGAGTCTCAGGGAGCACATAACACCGGTGCTCTGAGCACCGCACTGGCTGCCAATAGTCTACCAGGCCAAATTCAAGGTGCTGTTGTTGACCTATAAAGCCCTACACGGCCTAGGCCCTATGGATCTGTGGGACTGCATCACTCCCCGTGTTCTTTATCAGCCCCTGTGGTTGTCCAGGGGTGGGGTGGGGGGCGCCTTCCTGGACGTCCCTCGGACAAGGTGGGTGGTCTCCAATTACAGGGCTTTTTGTGGAACTCCCTGCCCGACGGGGTCCGACCGATCCAGAGCCTTGTCTCCTTCCACTGTGGCTGTTCTGTCAGGCGTTTGGGGAGGGAGGGGTGGGGTTTTATTTTCCCAGTTGTAGGTTTTTATTAATTGTGTATCTATTTTAATATAGACATTGTTTTTATTGATTTTATGGAGCTGTATTTTATATTTGTTGTTCGCCACCCAGGTCTGCCCAAGGCAGGATAAAAACAAACAAAGAACCAAAAGATCCAGGGTTTTTTGGTTTGTTTTTTTGCTTTGTTCTTCCCCCTCAGATCGGAGACAGTTATCAAAAATAAAAACGGTTTTTAAAAAATCCACAGCTATTTTGAAACCAAAAAGAGTCTCGTTTCAAAGAATTAGCGATATTTCCCCTCTCCCAAAGTGTGTCCATGAACAATAAATCCAGCTCTGTCCTCCGCTGCTGCCCTGCAGAAGGCCAAGCATGGCACGAGCCAGGATGGAGCCCACAAAAGGTTGTGTAACATGAGAGTAAGGGGCCACCCTGCAAGGGTGCAAGTAACGCAACCCAAGTGCAGTGTGAGGCGAAGACGGTGTGCTGCCCAGACACCACAACAATGGGCACGGTGATGGAATCAGTCCCCACGAACCCACAACTGGTCTCAGCTGGCCTCAACCATACAATCAAACGACCCCATCTTTTCAACGGATGCAATCCAAACTACCCTGTTTGCAGCTTGCCTTGTGCAGGGAGCTAAGGCAGAGGCGTGCAGCACCTTTTCCCTGCCCGGGGCCACTTTGTAAAGGAGTCCAAGCTCCAACGGGGGTGATTAAGGGGTGCACTCAGGAAGAGGATCCAGATCCTGCATTTAGCCCCTTCTCCTTGTGTGAATGCCCTCAGCTCTGCTCCCTTCTCCCGAGTCCATGCTTTCCATATTTGGGGTAGGAGCTAGACCCAGGGCCCAGATCCAGGAACTGGAGAGGCCACATACTACTACTAGTGCTTATCATTTCTATAGTGCTACTAGTCACACATAACGCTGTCGTTTAAAGGGACGGTCCCTTTCCCTCCCACTCGATAGCACCAACAAATGGGATTTGAACCCAGAACCTCTTGCCCACTAAGCAACGATCCTACCTCTAGACCCGCATTTGGCCCCTGGTCCTGAGGCTTCCCACCCCTGCACTACAACAATAGACTTCTAACAAATCACTTGCTAGATCAAATGGTGTTGTGGCTTGTTGTGAAGCATAATACGGACCATGAATACAACTATGGAAGTTACATCCTTAGACTATTTTAAATTTTCAAAGTTTGGGGGTTTTTTAATGCAAAATTTCTCTTATTTTTTTGTAGCAAAGTAGTTGAAATAATAATAATCAATCATCATCATCATCATCATCATAATAATAAAAAAGTTAGAAGGGTTAACTGTTTAGTTAAGAAGTCGTGGTGGCCACGCTGGAGAGTGCCTGCAACCAAGGACTCCTTCACACAACTCTCTGGGAGCAGAGTGTGACCCAAACCCTCATGGAGCGTTGGGTGCAATCCTTACAGTTTCCTGCCCTCCTTGATGACCCCTTGTCCTCGGCCACCGGATGCAGGGGAATCAGGAACTGTGCAAATGCATCGCTGCAAAGCAAACACAGATTAAAGAGCCAAGGGCAAGATGATGTGTGAACGGTCTCCTGGCAGAGAGAAGCTCTCTTCTGACTTCCTTCCTCAAGCCCGAGGCGGTACCTTCACAATCCCACAGCCACAGGCGCTCCCAGGTAAAGACGTGGCTACCGTCAATCCCTTTTTGCTCCCCCTGGGAAGGAACATTCACAGGTTACACCCCCCCCGCCCCTCTTTCCCTGGACAAGGGCACCTGCCACATGTTGCCGTGTCTCTCACCTGGGATGGGTGCAGGTAGGGTTCGGGGGAAGCCAGGTTGGTCTGGACCGACACACTCTTCTCCAGCAGGATCTGAGGAAAGCCCAGCTTCTCGAAGGTGTTCCTTTTCCAATGCTTGCTCTCCTGCTGCGCCAGGGCCTCGTCTTCGCTGAAGGCTCGAACCACCGGGCCGGGCATGGGGAGGGGCACAGCTCCATCGCTCTCGTAGCCAGAACCATCCTTCTGGGAATCCCAGCTGCTGCGCTGCTTCATGTGGTAATGCGCCTGCTGAGCCTCCCAGGCCAGCCGGGCCTGGGCCAGGAAAGGCTCAGGAAAGCCGCGGGCCAACTCGGCCTCGAAGGACTTGCTCTCTGTCCGGTTCATGGGAGACCTGATGCTGCCCGGGGGGGGCCTCTCCTCAGCCAGCCCCTCCTCCCGCTCCCCAGAGCCGTCCGTGGACGAGGTGTTGGGGTCGTTGGAGAGGGACGGTTTCCTGCTCTTCCTCTTGCGGGTGCCGGGAGAGTAGCCCGTCGACGACATTGTGTCCTGCTGGCTGGACCACGACATGGAGTCTTCCCCCTGCGAGGCCTGGCTGACCGAATGGCTGTGCCGGAAGTCGGCTCCCTCCATGCTGCTGTAGTCGCCGGATTTGATCTCCAGGCGCTGGTCCCTCATCAGGCAGGGGCTGTGCTGCAGCGAGTAGGAGCCGCCGATGGGGTTGGGGGAGTATTTGTGCCGCAGGCCGGTTTTCAGCTTGGGGCTGGAGCCGGACTGCTCCACGTAGACCAGCTGCCGGACGTACTCCTTGCCGACGGGGCTGTACTCCAGGCTCATGAAGCGTTCGGGGCACTTCTGCTTGGTAAGGACCAGCTGCTGGTAGGGGGAGTTGGAGCCCTGTTTGGGCGACTGCAGGAGGGGGTGGGGCTTGCGGATGGGGGACTTCTGCGGGGAGCCAGCCTTGTAGTTGCTGCTGGCCTCGTACTGCATGTCCACCGGTGGCTCGTCGTAGATGGGGGCCTGGTACTCCATGGGGGGCTCCTCATAGAGGGGCGGCTCGTAGGCGTAGCGCGGCGAGGAGGGCTGGGACTCGCTGGAGTGCTTGCGGTGCTGGGCTTGGAGCGGGGAGCAGAAGGGCTCGCCCCGCCCCAGCAGAGGGGAGCAGCTGCCCACATGGTCGGCCCGTTTCAGGAAGGGTGACGGCTTCCTCTCTGCCGGGAAGAAGACAGAGTTGTCCGAGTCGGAGGCGAAGGTTTGCAGGTTGGGAGACTGGCCGCCCGAGGGCCGGCGGGAGCGCGTCCCTGGCTGGTTGTCGGGGGCGTAGCCGTTCCCTTGGTGCATGAGGAAGCTGGGCTCGCGGTCCGTCACTTTGATGAGCATCCGCTCCTTGGTGCCCGTGTTCCATCGCAGAGATGAAGTCCTGCATAGGACAGAAGGGAAAACACAAAGGGGTGGTGAGAAACAAGTGGGGAGCAGGGGGTCCCTCGCGTTATTAAGTATTGATACCATGCCAGCAAGGTACCTAGCACTGAACAACCATTAGAGACAGGTCTCTGTCCCGAGGGGCTTGCAATGAGGGGAGGGGGGATTCATTCATGGAATTGAGAATACTCAGGTGCACAGGCTCAGCGTAGTATCTGGGGAAAGCGGCCCCTGAACGAACGGACAGGAGAGCAGGGAGCAGCTGGGGAGCGAGGGAAAGCCAGAGAGGAGTGGTACGTTTTCCAGAGGGATTTGAAAGTTGGGAGGGAGCTCCAGGCATGGGGGCCGAAAAGGGGGGTGGTGTGATGGTTTAGGGGGCAGAGAAGGAGGGAAGCTCCCAGGTGGAAACGAGGGCAGAAAGACAAGGGGGAGTGAGGCCATGAAAAGCCTTGAAGGTGAAGACGAGGACCCTGTGTGGAATGCGAAACTGTCACTTGCCGGAACATTTCTATCTTGTTTGAGACACTTGGCTCCTTGCAGAATAGGACGCACGGGGTCGCCCCACCCTGCTCCCAATGCTGGAGAGTATCCGCATTTACCCACCTTCCTAATACACCCCTCTCCCAACCTGAACCTCCTCACTAGAGCCCTGCTCTGGGCCCTCCCATGAAGGGCCGTGCCACCATGGTGCTCCTCAAGGGGCAAGGCTACATCAAACAACGGGTGACGGGCCGGCTAAGGTCTTTCCCTGTGCTTTCTGCTCCCCCACCCCGAGTGCTACGGCCTCCTAGCATTCTGTGGACAGGTCACTGGAGAGCCCGACATGACCCCCAAGTGGGGCTCGGCCCAGGAGCGTGCCTGCCCTGATCGGAGCCTTGAGGGATCAGTGGGGTCAGGTCACAGGTTGCGATGGGACGGCAGTCGATTCACTGCCTATTATTTGAGCATGGGCCAGATGGTGTCAAATAGTCCATGAAGCCAAGAATGGCCTTCCGTAGGTGGCCTCCTGCGGTTTGCACTGCCTTGTGCTCCAAAACCCACATTCACCTAATTCAAACAAAGTTCTGCAACTAAGGAAGCCAAATTCTGCAAGTTCGCTGCAAACAGAACAAATTTGCATAATAAATTGCCATACATACATTTACTTTCTAGCAGACACCCGTCCAGGTCAGAAAGCCTGCATTCACCCCCAAATAAAAGCAAGTAAAATCCTCTCCCCTCCCCCAAAACCTACTTTAAACCCCAGCAGCAAACATGCTCCAAACAAAAACCAAAAAAATGACAGTGCCCGAACCCAGCCCCCCCCCAAACTAATCAAAGCCAACAGCTCTTAACAGCAACACTCCAGGCGTGCTGGATGCACTTTGAAAACGGAAAAAGAGAGGGAAGTTTAGCAAATTATTCCCCAGAAAATGCATATGATCTCCTAGTTTTTGGGGAAAGGCACGCTTCAGCTCAACTCGCTGCTCTGGGCTGGATGCAAAACTTCTGGGGGAAATTCAATAGCCAGAATTAGGCTAGACAATTGCTGTGACCGTTTTGATCTTAAAACCTACGGCCGCCTCACTCACAAGAACACCCGCTTCCCCTTTGCAAATTCCCCACCTGCTCCTTGTTGCTCAGGAACGTATAAACAAGGGCAAGGGCGGGGGCAGCAGTACTGTGGGCGGGGCAGGGGGTGGGGCTACAAGCCCGGTGTAGCAGTCCAGAGGGGGGCATTCTCTCCCCTGCACCAGGACCCATGCCAGTTTAGCCACGCCCCTGCATACATCACAAACCCGGGACAGCTGTTTCTGTGCTCCTGAACACAGTCTTTAGCTAAAGTGAGGTAGAGTAATCAAGGGGCAAATCTCAAATTGCTGCAGGGTAGCAAACACATCACGTGTGCGCATGAACTCGAACCTACGCTGGAGTAAAGGGGACGGAGGTACACGCAGCGCCAGGGGCTGTATGTCAGTGCCATGCTGTTTGCGTGGCAGGGGAGAGAAGCAAGCCGGTTCAGAGAGTCTGCCAATCGGCTAGCCAATAGAAAGCACGGCGTAGCAGGGTTTCTCAGGAGACCTGGCTGCTCTTCCAGCTTCACCAGAAGGGGCCTTTTCAAAAACCAGTAACAGAAGAACGAATGTTCCCTGCAGAAGTTCCAGGCCATGGGATCCTGGTTTGATCCCGCTAGACTGATGTCACTTCGAGTGAGGAGTCGAAGTCAGTGGATTCCCCCCAGATTAAATGAGATTGGAGAACAGCTGTCGAGGCACTGCTGGGAAGATGCTGGTTGGTTCCTTAGCGCTGTGGGCTGGCGGTATAAGTCACCCAGCCTGTTCTGCGGCACCTGGCTTCCCCGTTTCTCAGCAGCTGTCCTGTCCTGTCCACAAGGGTGGATCATCTATGGAGAACCACCTCAGACCAGGGAGTTAGTTTAATGCACACGCTGGGCATTTTTACATGAGATGCAGACCCACGAGATTCCCAGTAAAAGCAGTAAATTAGCTCTGTGTGTGAATGCCTCTCGTGCAAGCTGCCCTGGAAAACTCCTGGATTTGTAAAAACTCATTATTGAGGTTTCACTAATTGTTTTTTAAATATCCGGTGAGATTCACGTGACTGTCACGGCATTCACGTCTGAATGTGAAGTCGTGCGAGATCGCCCTGGCTGCCCCACAAAAATCTGATGGGGGGGGAGGGGAGGGAAGTACTCCTCCGCCCCCTCCCATCACCGCTTGTCGGGGCAGCCAGGGAGCGCGCGTGTACTCCTCTGCCCCCCCCAATCAGCCGCTTGTCGGGGCAGCCAGGGAGCACGCGTGTGCTCCTCCACCCCCCCCAATCAGCCGCAGGTCAGGGCAGCCAGGGAGCGCGCGTGTGCTCCTCCGCCCCCCCCATCAGCCGCTTGTCGGGGCAGCCAGGGAGCGTGCGTGTGCTCCTCCGCCCCCCCCATCAGCCGCTTGTCGGGGCAGCCAGGGAGCGTGCGTGTGCTCCTCCGCCCCCCCCATCAGCCGCTTGTCGGGGCAGCCAGGGAGCGCACATGTGCTCCTCCGCCCCCCCC
>QEPC01004062.1:418432-437224 GCA_003113815.1 Sphenodon punctatus | reverse complement strand
GCGTGTGCTCCTCCGCCCCCCCCATCAGCTGCTTGTCGGGCAGCCAGGGAGCGCGCGTGTGCTCCTCCGCCCCCCCATCAGTCGCTTGTCGGGCAGCCAGGGAGAGCATGTGTGCTCCTCCACCCCCCCCATCAGCCGCTTGTCGGGCAGCCAGGGAGAGCGTGTGTGCTCCTCCAACCCCCCCCCATCAGCCGGTTGTTGGGCAGCCAGGGAGCGTGCGTGTGCTCCTCCGCCTCCCACCCCATTTGTTGGGGCAGCCAGGGAGAGCGTGGGCTCCTCCGCCCCTCCACCCCATCAGCCGCTTGTCGGGGAAGCCAGGGTGTGAGCCTCTGCCCCACCCAATCAGCTGCTTATCAGGGAAGCCAGGGAGAGCGTGCGTGCTCCTCTGGCTCCGCTGCCCCCCGTCATTGGTGCGTGAGCAGGTTGCTCATTGAAAGGCACTCCTGCTACCTCATGCATCCAGAGGTTCTGCGAATTTCCCCACTTGTCTAAAGACACCCACTGACAAAACCGGGGCCGGCCTAACCCCTGCTCAACTGTGCCACATCCCCTCCAACACACACACAGCCTGAGAAGCAGCACCCCAGCTGAATTAGGACTCGGCCTCAAGAGTCAAGTCGCTGCAAGAGGGACAGCATGAAAACCTTGCAACAACATGGGCAGGATCGAGTCCTAAACAAGCAAGGGAGCAAAATGGGGCAGCCCAGCCTAGCACATCCCGTCTGTGGTGGTGGCCAAGCCAACCAGGGGCTCCTGGCCTTGAAAAACCAAGGCAAACCATGCCGCTAGAAAAACAAAGACTGAAGGAGAATGAGGCCACGAAAGCCCGTTGCACGTGGACCTGCCAGGCCTCCTGGGGGCCCGGTTCAAAAGGCCTGTTTGCAGGGGAGCGGCCGAGTTCCACGACGGCTTCTTACAGGCTGGGCGGCTACTGCACTGACTCAGCTGCTGGGATTCGGGACCTTGCCCCACGTTCATTTCTGTTTGCGTCTGGCAAAGGGCTGGGCTGTAGCGACCAGACGTGCCACCGGTCTCCTTTTCAAGTGTGGAAACCCAGAGTCCTAGTCACCGAGTGGTCAAGTCCCCAGCTCTCCGGCACGGTGACACCCTGTCGCTGGCTGGCTGAGACGCGGCCGACAATCCAATCAAAACCAAGACGTTGGAACAGATCAACGGCCCATTTAACCGCCAGGAGTTGCAAACACTTTAGAGGACAGGATTAGAGAATACAGCGCAACCTAGAGGATGCGGAGACCTGGGTTGGAAGAAGGACCCGGCTGTTCTGGTGAAAATAAAGGCGGCGAGAGTCCGCATTAGCACTCACACCGGGGGGGTGTCGGCCTGATGTTTACCGGCATCCCCCGCGCAGCCCACACTCGTGGCGTCGTCCAGGGCTTCGTGGGCCAGTGAGCGCTAATGCGCGCCTCTCAGCTAATAGGTCTGCCTGCCGTCTCGCTGGCATCTCCGCCCGCCAGCACCATAGAGTCGTGCCTAGCCAAGCGGCTGGAGCGCAATCTGCTGTGACTACAAGAGGGGAAAGTCTTTCCTGCCCCTCCTCCTCTTGCAGCGGCTTCCCAGCGGATTGAACGCTGCTGCCTCTAATGGAATGGGGGGCGGGGGGGTCACAGCCAGAGTGTGTCTGTCAGAAGCACTGCTCTCCTCTTGCCACAGTTTCACAGTGATGATCAGCTGTGACGCCACGGCAAGAGGGGAAAGTGGGTGCGCAGGAAACCCGGGAACGCTGCTTCTGATGGCAAGGGCTATGATCCCCCCGCCCCCTTTTCCATCAGAGCCAGGGAAAGCGCTGAGTGGCGCCACCTACCGCCAGCACAGGAAACGCGGGCAGGGGGCTGCCCGTTTATTAAGCTCTACACTCTGCTAAAACACGCCAGCGATGGGTGAGTGGGGGCTGCATGGACCCAACACCGACTCCAGCGGCTTGTTCACAAACACCCAAAAAAAGCCGTTGCAAAAAAGGCCGGTGTCGTTTGGGGCTGTGTTAACAGGCGTGTTGTTTCCAAGGCACGGGAGACGCGCGCCCCTGGGATATACCAGGCTCTGCTTTGGGCACTGCACTTCAAGAGGATGTAGGAAAACGGGAGAGAGTTCAGAGAGGTAGGGGAGGAGAACATGAACTCAAACTCTACGTCCCCAGGAGTGGGAGCTCCAAAGCCGAAGTCACAGGATGCTGAGGAGCTGCTTGTCCCTCAGACAGAGCGCCACCCCAAGTGCTTCACGGAGAATGAGCAGGTGTGGGACTTTCTTCCCCCAGAAACGTCTCCTCCAAGCTCTTAACAGTCTGGGAGTGACTCCTAAGGCAAGAGGTTTTCTGTTCCTCCCCTAAATTTGATAGAACAAACTATTCTAGCTATCTAACATACTTCCAGTTCCTTTCTGACTCTCTCAGATGACTGGCCTCAGTCAAATCCTGTGGTGGTGAGTTCCGCAGACTAACGAATCATCATGTGAAAGTATTTTCTTTGAACCATTTTGAATTTGCTTAATTTTTGTTCCCTTGGGTGCCCCCGCATTCCTGTTAAGAAATGGGGAGAAGCTCAGCTGTGGGGAGATCGGCAAGGCTCATGCTAGACAGAGGAATCGGCCGTCCAGCCCCATGCTGAAAGAAGCTTGACCTTTCAGTGCGACAGACCTATTTTCCATTTCCCTGCTAATGCATTTAAAGTCCACAGTTAAGTAGCATTTGCCTGGAATAATGAAGGGTGCGTGCAGCGCATTCCGAGCATGCAGCGCTCTCTCCTGTTAGCGCCTCTAATTTACATTCCGGGGCCATATCCTCAAGTTACACATTTCAACTCTAATTGGAATTTGCAATGAAAAGAACACAGGTTTTTCTTTATTAATAATTCATAGGCAGAAATAATTATAATCTTGGCATAATCTTATTGTTGCAATATTAACTCTTTGGGATCGCGCCGCTGGGAGCTACAGGATGGCGTTGGGTCTGTCCACCCTGCTGGCCTGGTAGCCCAAGGCCTCCATCTTCTCCACAGTGGGGCTAGCAGGGACTAAAGGAAAGAAACTGACCCCACACAAGCAGGGCAGGACCAGAACCCCCCACCCCAGCTGGTGCCAGGATGACTCGTTCTAAATCCCAACAGACAATCCAAACTGGCTAGGGTTGATTTTGCAGCTTCACCCTGGGCTGGGTGTGAGATCCCAGTAAATCTTCATAAGAACAGAGTCAGTGCCATATCGGGTCAGACCAATGGTCCATCCAGCCCAGCATCCTGTCTCCGACAGCGGCCAGTTTTCATTGCTTGGAAGAAGTACCCAACAGCTCCCAATGGAGCGATCCATTCCCAGTTGTTCACTCCCAGCTCCCGACGGCAAGAGGTTCTGTCCCCTGAACCTACTTGGCTAACAGCTGCTAATGGAGCTACTCTCCAAGAACACATCCAATCCCTTTTACAAACCTAGCTAGAAGATCCATTCCCAGCTGCTCACAACGGTCAGAGGCCGCATCCTTCGATCCCCTCTCCCGGAGGAAAAGATCTGAACCCAGATCACCCCAAATACAGGCTCATCCAGCCGCCTCTGAAAATGCTCCAACGATGGAGAATCCATGGCTCCTCTCTACTGCCTGAAGGTTAGGGAACATATTGCCTCAAGGAACCCAAGGGAACTTAACATTTGGAAAACCCCAAAAATGAAACACTGACCACTCCCCTAAAGGAACCCAAGATGACCTAACATTTGGAAAAACCCTAAAAGTGAAACGCTGACTGCTCCCCATTGAGAAGCAAGTGGGCCTTCATCTTCCGATTTGGAAGCCACAACCCCTCTTTAATGCCAAAGCACAGCAGTGATTAGGCTGCATTTCCTATCTCCAGGGACAGCTCTTCTAGAGCGTACCCAGCAGGCCAAGACCCCAACAGCACAAGATCCAGCCCATCGGCAACACGTCAGACTCCACGCCCCAAGTGTCCTTCCTTCCCAAGGTTGCTCTCTGCTGGGTGCCCCTTCCTGCCTCCCGTACCTTGCACAGGGGGACTATGGGGAGCAGGTTGGCCGGGTATTATTCAGTTCTCTACAAGGAGCCGCTCTTACTCTCTAGACACCATTAATTGCATTAACAACGCAATCAAATCTCCCCAGCCCTAACCAGCACAGAAAACGAAGGACTAAACCCTCCCATAAAGCCTGGCTAAGTAGACGAGCTCTGTAGCGCTCCCTCAATGAGATGACGGGGGCCAGGGTGGAGATCTGCAGCATCCACTTCTCACAGGGCTGGCTTGCAACCCAGGTTTATGCATTAATAATTGGAGTCTTAGAGGAGGACTTGGGTGATCTAGTTGTAAAGCAGGGCCCATTCGTTGCACGGGGCATGGGGACAGCAAAAACAAAAACACAGTCCCCACTCCCCAAAGCCTACAAAATACCAACTGGAAACAGGAGAGCACAAGGAAATGAGACAGGACTGATCAGTAAAGATGGACACTGTCTCTGTCCTGCAGCTGCCACCTAACCTGGATCGAGTTACCTGTGTCTAAGAGTGGCCCCTTTGTCAATGGCAGCCTGGCTGATGTTCGTAGCATGATACTGCAGCACGCAACGGCTTCCAGTCGTCGGAGAGGTGGAACGGGGGAGTGCAAGGATCAAGGAGTCCCGCCGCTGCTTAGAGTAGGCTCTTCCCAACCCAAGTCATCCCGGCCTTGTGCTCATCCAACCTCCTCTTACAGGAGAAGCCAACACTTCTCTAGGCAGCCCCTCCCTCCCACTGCCCAACGTCTCTGACAGACAGGGATTTCCCCCAGGTTCAAACTAAATGTCCCTTTCTGTAGCTTGTCCCGCCCTCCAGAGTGAGCCAACCCAATTGTTCTCTGTCTTCTCTATGGCAATGTGTGGAGATATTTGTACATTTATCATATCCCACCCCCTGGGTCGTCTTTTCCCCAAGCTGAGCACCCCCGAATCCTTCAACGTCTCCTCATGACTCTTCCAGCCTTCGCTAAGAGGCATCCCTCTCTGCTCTGGAACGAAGCTAAGCACCGGCCACTTCTCAGCTTCACGAACGCATCCTCGTCCCTCCCTACGCTCCCCTCTTCCTTGTCCTTCCTGCACTGTAAGCCTCACAGGGCAGGGACCTGTCTCTAATGAGCGTTCAGGGACGCTGCTGGTGTAATCGTAACAATTGGTGTCCCAAACCCTTTATCACTTCTGTTGCTCTCCTCTGCTCCCCCTCCATCTTTTTTATGCCCTTAAAATGGGGGGCCCAAACTGAAAGCCGACTGAAGGCTCCATCTGGGCCTGAAGCAGAGTGGCACAATGACTTCCTGTGTCTCGCCCACAAGCGGCTGCTGATGGAGTCGAAGACGACATTAGCCTTTTTTATTTATTTTTTGCAACCGCATCACACTGCACAACTACTTCGATGGCTAGCTTGCTCTGGTTATTAAGTCTTATTACAGCAGCCGCCAGAGGCCTCCGTGGTGATGGCTGCGCTGGGCGTGGGGGCGAGTCACCGAATGCAAAGTTCAGTACGGATGGTTCCCCTAATCGAACGCTGGGCCTAGGCCGCTAGGAACTGCGCCGGCGGCAGAGCACGCGAGGGATGCTTCCCTTTGCAGGGTGGATGGCGGGAGAACTGGCTTCTTTCCGAGCCAGTTCTACAAAACGCAGTGGGGTGGGTGCTGTATTTAGACGGTGGACGGCGTCGAGCCGGCAGGAGCGATTGGAGGCTGTATTTATTCATGGATGGAAAGAGCTTCCAGACTCTCGGATGGGAGGTGACCTAGCACTCTTGCAAAGACTGTTATCGCACCAAGCCCATGTGACACGCACAGACAGAGAGGGGGGCTCGATGGCTGCTCCCTTTGCTAGAGGATCACCAAGGACCAGGCCTGACCATTTCCCCCCAGAGACAAGGCAAGACCTTTTTATTTGGCCTGGCATTTAGTAGGTGGGGCAGGGATTTATGTGCGAAGGGGGATAGATTTTATGGGTTTTTTTTAAGATGGTATATTGTAACTTGTTTTATACATGCATTTTAATCATCTGTTATTACTGTCCTAAGCCTATGGGAATAGGGTGGGCTATTAATAATAATAAAAAAATCTATCTTGGCCAGATTTGCATTTGAGTAAGGCAGCAGAGCTAGAGCTATGGCCTGAGTCTCCAGTCAAGAGAACGCACTAATTTCCGACTTACATTTATTTCACTCTTAATTACTTGGTTTCACAGCACTTCTCCTTTTTGTCCTTCAAAAAAATAAAATAATAATCAATGGAATATGGCTAATTATTGGTTTTGCAAGAAAACGCCCACAGAGCGGCACGGCCGCAAATTACCCGCGTGCGCGTGGCTCGTGGCAATGCCAATTGGGAATTGAGGAGTGCAAGAATCTCAGAAAAAAGCTCGAGGCAGGGAAAGCTCATTTGCAAGCCCGCCTGGTTCTGCTAACAGACACATAAGCACAGAAATGGCTGCCCACTCCCATCTGCCTAAAGCAACAGTAGGCTTCCACTTTATCAAGACGTTTTTAAGTCAAGAGATGCTGGATTCAAGAACCCACATGGTATGAACAGAGGTAGCTTTAGGGCAAGAAACGCCCCCCCCTCACACACACACACACGGTGCCTGTTTTTCATGGCTATAGAAGGAGAACACACTGGAATTCTACACGCAAGGCTGAGATCGAATTCCCACTTGCAGTACATCAAGCATAAATCAGACCTTGCTCACAGGGCAGAATACAGTCAGATTAAACCCCCCCCTCTGGATTAAAACCACAAACGTACATGCTGCTTTAGAAATCAGATTAAATTTCAAGTTAATCCACTAAATAAATAAATACAACTAGAACCAGGATTTATGACCCAACCTAGGGCACAATATGCAAACCGCTTACTCCAGATGAGTTCCATTGGTCACGATCCCAAGCCTCCTTTGCAATGGGTCCCGCCTGGGGCCCACGCCCCAGGCCCGCGCACAGCACGACGCCCCCGCGGGGCTCGCGCACGGCCCGACGCCCCCACAATGGGCGTGCACGGGGCCTGCGCAGCCGTACCGCATGCGCGGGGCCTGGGATCAGCCCCATTGTAGTCTTTGCGCTAGTGCAGAGGATAGACGCTATGAACATTTCAGCCCCACCCAGCCATAAAGTCATACAGGATCCAGCCCCCACAATGGGCGTGCACGGGGCCTGCGCAGCCGTACCGCATGCGCGGGGCCTGGGATCAGCCCCATTGTAGTCTTTGCGCTAGTGCAGAGGATCGACGCTATGAACATTTCAGCCCCACCCAGCCATAAAGTCATACAGGATCCAGCCCCCACACACTCACATGCTCAAGTTCTTCACGCAAAGCACTTTTAATTTTAACAGCACTGAGACACCAACCCATAAAACCTTGCAGCTTTTCTCCAGTCAATCCTCTCTCTGGAATGTTCCTCATCGACGGAGGATAATTAGCCGTGCTCCACTTCAGAGCTGGCTGCACTTTGATAACGAGGAAGGGGATCTCTAGAGAAGGCCTGTCACAGAGCCTCAACCAACGCGGGAGGGATCCTTTCTAGTTGGGATCTCCCACTGGATGCAAGCTCATTGCTTAGCGTCATTCCAGAGAAGGCTCCCAGCTCCGAGGGATGCACTGCGGGGAGATCAGCTTTTGTAGGCAGCGAGGGCATCTCTCGCTTCCTTCCCAAGCAGTGTGGGGGTGGTTCTCAACACCTCCTAGAAGCCAAGCAAATGCAAAGTGCCAAATCAGAGCCTTCAGATTTGATCTCCAGTGTCATTTTGTTAATTATAAGCAGAGTTTCTTGTTGGATGGATGTTTTCCGTGGGGGCAGTTTGGGTGCAGTGAATCCTACCTTGGTGCAGGTGCCTAGACTAGGTGACTCCCGAGGTCCCTTCTGGTCCCACGACACTGTGTTTAGTTCTGCACCCGTGAGGGGCCTGCGCTCAACGCTTACAAACTGCTCCAACCTTGTCGCCCGCGTTTCCGCTCAACAATCCCCCTGCCAAGGGCATCCACCTTGCCTCTCAGTTTGACCATGTTCAAACCCTCTTTTCTGCCCTCTGCTGGAATGCATTCAGCATAAGCGCCTTATCTTCACCTTCTAGGTCCTTCATGGCCTCCTCTCTCTCCCCTCCCCTTATCTCTCCTAGATGGTAAGCCCCTTGGGGCAGGGACCTCTCTACCGATCATACAGCACCAGGTACATTGCTTGCGCTATATAAAAGATCTTAAGGACTTTTAAAAAGATGGGAAGCCTCACTATCTCACCTCCTGCCCATTGTAAAGACAGCCTTCTCCTTCCCCTAAATGCCCTACTTTTGGGGGAAGGGGGGATGATGTGAAGGCCCATTTTATAACTGGGCTCTAAACAAGATTGGCGAAGGTCATGGAGGATTGCTCCATCAATGGCTATTTAGTTCAATTTCTATCCTGCCCATCCCACAAAAATCAGACTCAGGGCAGTTTAAATAAAAGCAGATACACGTTAAAATAAAAAGGGGAATCAACGATTGTGTTGATTAGTAGGCTTGTATATCCCGCCCCAACAAACCTCTTCACCCAGAGGAGGTTAATCTATCCCTGGACAAAGGAGTTAGTTGCATTAGCCTAACTCCATTCAATTTAACTGCCCCTGCCCCAAGATAAGAGGCCTCCCTAAACTATCCTTACCTCCCTTAACTGGCCTCACCTTAACATGGGTGAGGTTAGACATATTTATACCCCTCACCCTTCCCATAAGGCTCAGGGTGGCTTTAAAGAGCCATATTAAAAACACGTAAATAATAAATAATAATATTTATATAGTGCCCCCCCTGCCTTACATGGAACTCTGAGCGCTTCACACAAAGTTTTAACCACCATATAAACAATTTAAAACAATGATTAAAGTTTTTTTTAATGGGGCAGGAAAAAAGGGAGGACAAAAGAACATTGAGGGCAATGCCCTAAAAAGCTCACCCTCCCGCACCCAACCCCTATTCCCCACTTGCTAAATGCGTGGCCAAAAAGAAAGGTCGTACGTTAATCACCTCAGTCAGTAAAACTCAACTACTGTCTCCATTCATAGCTTGGAGTCAGGTAAAGAGAGTGACTTGAGAACACTTGAATTGTCTAAGAATCAGAAGCCTGTATTCCTACGGCAGTCCAGGCTGCTCAGAAGTCTGGCTAAGGCTGGTGTACGCTCTGGATGTGGACTGGGCTCCTGCACCGTTATGGACAGGATTCTAATATAGACAACTTGACAGCACTAGGCACGGCCTGCCTCCTTGACACTGGGACCAAGAGGAGGGATTGCCGCACAGAATCCCCACGTAAACCCTCCTCCAATTCAAACTGACCCACTGCTGGGACATCCCTGGACCGCCCCCAAACCCGCCAAACAAACGCTTTATGCTACTTCCAAAACATGCCAAGATTTGGGCTTTGGCCAACTTCAGTAGGAGAGAAAGAACCCCGCAGCTGGGGAGCAGCCTCTGCCCACGGCCTTGCTGCCTGTACTCGGCACAATGAAGGCACAGCTCCGAGGCAGCGCCCAAGCTGTTTAGGGTTTTATTGGTCAAAAAACAAGCACTTTGAATTGAGCCTGGTGGCCCACTCCGAGCAGGATAACATTACGATTTGTTTCTGGGCACCTGTGTGCTGTTGTCCATAAAGCAACAGCAGTTCTTATTCAACTATGATTAAACTGGAACTGAAGCCCAAGTTCACCCCTTTTCAGAACCTCGATGTGAACTTGCTGGATTCCCTTCACTCCCTTGGCTTTTGTGGCTCTGTCCATAACTGGTTCTCCTCCTACCTCTCTGACCGCTCCTTTAATGTCTCTCTCCAACTCCACCTCCTCCTCCTTCCCCCTCTCAGTTGGTGTTCCTCAAGGCTCTGTTCTTGGCCCTCTCCTCTTCTCGATCTATACCTCATCCTTAGGCAAACTCATTGCCTCCCATGGCTTCCAATACCACCTCTATGCTGATGACACTCAACTCTATCTCTCTACTCCCTCTCTCTCTCCCTCTGTTCAAGCTCGTCTCATCAACTGTCTCTCTGACATCTCTACCTGGATGTCTCAACGTCAACTCAAACTCAACATGGCTAAAACTGAACTCCTTATCTTCCCCCCTCATCCTTCCTCTCCTTCCTCACTGTCAATAACTATTGATGGAGTCACCATCCTGCCTGTCCCCCAAGCCCGTAGCCTAGGCTTCATCTTTGACTCAGCCCTTTCTTTTAAACCCTACATTGACTCTGTTGCTAAATCCTGTCGCTTCTCCCTCCATAACATTGCTAAGATTCGCCCTTTTCTCTCTGTCTCGTCTGCCAAAACTCTTGTTCATGCTCTGGTCATCTCTCGCCTCGATTACTGTAACCTCCTTCTCACTGGCCTTCCCCGGTCTCACCTTTCTCCCCTCATCTCTGTCCAAAACTCTGCTGCCAGGGTCATCTACCTCGCCAGTCGCTTCGACCATGTGCAGCCCCTCCTCTCTTCGCTTCACTGGCTTCCCCTTCCTGAACGAATCCTGCACAAGCTCCTAGTCTTCACCTATAAAGCTCTTCACAACCTTGCTCCCCCCTACCTCTCTGCACTTATCGCCCTCCATACTCCAGCCCGTGCACTTCGCTCCTCCTCTGTCCCTTCTCTCACCCTTCCACGCCTTCCCTGCTCCCCTAAGCGCCTTCGTCCCTTCTCACTTGCTGCCCCCCATGCCTGGAACTCCCTCCCTGTCCACATCCGCCTTGCCCCCTCCCTTCATACCTTCAAATCTCTCCTTAAAACTCACCTCTTTCGCTCTGCTCTGTCTGACTCTTTATCCTGCTGAGCCACTATTCCTATACCTACGATCGGTTTACCCTTATCCTTGCAACATGGACCTGCCTGCTGTCATTCTCATCGTAACCAAGCCAAGTACGTGCACTTGAGACCTCGCATCTTCATGAATGTTAGACCCCTTGTCTCTCCCTCTGTTCCCCTTCCTAAGTCTCTCCCCCAGCTCCTGTCTCTCAGATTGTAAGCCCTAGGGGCAGGGACCGTGTCTATTTTATTACTTTGTAAAGTGCCAGGTACACTGCTGGTGCTATATAAATGTTTGCTAATAAAATAATAACAACAACAACTACTTCAATTTACAGAGAATTTCTCACAGCCAGTTCTTCTGGATTAAAATCCCTGTGACAAATGTTAATCGCCTCCACCTAGATGGGGTAGTGGTGCCACTCAGAGGAGCAATTCAAGCTTGTTGTTCTAACGTGGGTGCGTTGGGGATGCAGCCTCTGACGGCTGGAAGACGGGCATGTGTGATGAAGCGGGGCGCTCTCCCTTTGAGGGAGCCCACTCAGAGTGAAGCCCCTTCGGGGGTTGGCAAAGCCAGCAAGCTCTAGAAGCAAGGCAGCCATGCCTGGCAGAGCTGGAGCTCAGGCTGGCCTGCATTCGAGGCTCTCCAGCGCGTTGAATGAGAGGCCGGAGGAGCAGTGGAACCACGGAGGCAAGTCCAGGGAGCTGGGAGCCCAGAACGGGCGTTTGTTGGCAGGCGAAAGGGGAATAGAAGACGTGCCCAGAAGCACCAATAAAGCTGTCACACACGTTACGGATACTCCTCCGCTGTCTGAGCATTATTGGCAGGGTCGGCTCCTGCAAGCACTTATCCCCTCTGGGGCAGAGGACGCTGGGTGAGATGGACCATCGATCTGACCCAGCGTGACACACAAAGGGGGTGAGCGCCCGTGTCCCCCACAGAAATCAACAGGGATTTGTGGACACTCATCAGCCTGTTAAAGTGGTTAGGGTGGAACCCAGGTCTGACTCCTCCCGGCACATTGCTCTTATCCAGGGACAGAGAACCTTTCAAATATTCAAGCATAATGCTGCATCAGTCAGATTTTGCTGCTGCGATCCTCATCTGTTGGGTGGAATATGCAGCCTGCTCCAACAGCAAATATGTTCCGTTTGGTCAGGATTGGTCTGGTTTAATTTGGGGTGGGGGGCGCGAATTGGTCAGGTTCAGTCTGTGCATAGTCGATCTGGTTCGTAGGGACTGGTGGAGGGGATTGGTCTGGTTAGTTATGACCAGGGTTCCTAGTTTTCTCTGCCAAAAAATGGAAAATTCTCAGGGAAAAAACACCCTAGATGCTCTATAAAATCATGAGTGGGGTGGAACTAGTAAACAAGGAGCAGTTATTTACCCCCTCAGCTAGTACTAGAACTAGGGGACACTCCATGAAACTCATGGGGGGCAAGTTTAAAACAAATAAAAAGAAAATATGTTTTCACTCAGCGTATAATTGGGTTGTGGAATCTCCTGCCAGAGGCTGGGGTAAGGGCCAGTACTAGAGCCGAGTTTAAAAGAGGTTTGGACAAGTTTCTGGAAGATCGGTCCATTAGCAGCTCTTAGCCAGACAGGATCAGGGAACATGACGGGAGCTGGGGGGGAAACAAGAGGGAATTGATCCCCCATTGTGACCTGTTGGGTGCTTCTCCCAAGCCACCGTGATCGGCCACTGTCGGAGACAGGATACTGGGCTGGATGAACCATTGGTCTGACCCAGTATGGCGGCACTTATGTTCTGACTAAAAATGCCAAAATCTGTTTTTTTCAGCCATTTTTTCAGCAGGAGGGGGTACCGGTCCAACTCCCTCCTCCATGCCAGTCCCAACACGGTCCCCAACATACGTCTGCCTCGCCAAAAGCCAGACGTGGCTGCGTTGTTCCCATGTCGAATCTCTTCTCTCAGACCCAGGTGCACACCAGAACCTCCAAAGAGCTTCCGCCTCCTCTACATTTCCAAAGCCACTGCCAGTGAGTTTTTGCAGGCAGAAATTTCATGGAATTCCACGTTTTCCTCTGGTTTTCTGCGCTAAACGGAAAACCAGGAACCCTGGCTATGACTTGTCTGGTTCCATTTGGAAAAAGTGCATGGTTCAGTATGGATCAGCTGGGGAGGATCAGTCTGGTCGTGTAAGAGCCAGTTGAGGGGACTGATCCAGCGAGCAAACTAAACCGCTACTGAACCAGATTCCCAGCCACACCACAGACTGAACCGAACTCCAGACACCCAGACCGATGCAACCAACCCTCGGGAAAGCCCCAATAAACGGAACTCCCATAGACGCATTACGGTCCGAATTCCTGGGCAGCCAGACCAAACCAAGCCAAACCGCACGTTGGAACTCCACTCCAGTCAGGACAGTCTCCTTCGGATCCGATCACGAGGCTCTCTCGGGCTGGGAACAATGTCTACCCCAACACGCAAGTCGCGCCTGGCTTCCCAGTCCTCTGCTCTCCTGATAATAGCAGCGGCTAAACCTGCTGCCCGGCCACTAATCATGTTCTCCTATTGCTTAATCAATTTCCCCACAGCGGAGAGCCCTCATTTATTTTCACTATGGTACCTAACTGCATTAATTATGTGGCTGGAGCAGCCAAGCTGTGCACGATACTCTTCAGCAAAGCCATCTGGGCAGATCCCGTCCCCAATGCACCCAGCAGACTAGTAACCCCGCCGCCCGCCCCCGAGATGCCCAGATCCTCAAGAGGCATTTGCAGAAGATGGGAAACTGCTGCAGTGCATTCTGGGTAGGAAGCTTCCCAAGGAAGGATCAACATCTAGACCCTTGTATTCGGATGCCTTGGGGACAAGCTTTTGGTTCGGATGAGAGAGGTGCCGGGGTAGGGTTGGGAGGCTCCTAGTTTGCCTGAGTTGCAGGAGACACAACACTTCCAGGATAAGGAAAGATTTGGATAAGGAGGTTTCTACATAATTACTAACCCCTCCCCGCCCCCCAGAAGTGATGGATGCAATACAGAGAATGGGACAGCCGGACCATGCTCAGACAAGCAGTTATGGCCTTTTTTGGTTTTTGCTTCTGGAGCATTCACACAAACAGAGCACTAACCTGATATGTAAGAGTAGGAAGAGAAGCATGTGTTCCTGAAAAATCAGTTTCAAAGAAACTGTTCTTGTGAAACTTATCAGTGTGAGGGTGGTGACCACGGTTCATTAGGTCTCAGTTGGGGAAGAAACTGATGCAGTACTACTGTGGTTTATGTTGTTTGTCTGAACACTACGAAAGTGGGGTAGTTACTATGATGTAATTAAATCAACCGATTGTGCTGTTTGTGTGAACATTACCAAAGTGGGGTAGTTACTTCAGTTTAATTAAATCAAAGCAGTTAACTTTGATTTGCACTGTTTGTCTGAACACTACCAAAGTGGGGTAGTTACTTCAATTTATTTAGATTTATATCCTGTCCTTTCCTGTAGGCTCAGGGTGGTTTCCAATAAAAAAGTATGTAAAATCCAGTAAAAACGCCCCACCCCAGCCCTCTAAACCCTATCCCCGCCTGCTAAAAGCCCAGCCAAATAAAAACGTCCTACATCGCCTTCTGAAGATGCTTGGGCTTTCCAAGCTCCAGGGGAAGTGAGTTCCAGAGCTGCAGGGCAGCCACCGAGACCGCCTCTCCGCGCGCCCAGGTTGTCCAGACCTGCGGCAGTAAGATTATTAAACTGAAATAGTTACTTCTGTTTAACCGCTGTTCGTCGGAATGTGGCCTGAGTGACCCCTGTATTTCAGAGATCAAAAGGTTCTGCCAACTCCCCAAGTCTAGAGGAATCAGATCAGAGCCAGGGCTTTGAATTCTGACAGCAGAGTTGCACATCTGCACAGCAGAGTTGCACATTCTGACAGCAGAGTTGCACATCTGCACAGAAGCAAGCATGGGGCTTCTGCGTGTATTGTTACAAACATGGCTTACTCTCACTACTGAAGAGCAGCTGTGGCGGAAGTAAACGGGAAACGCGGTAAAACAGTGAGCCAATAACCATATTCGGTATTTCAGAAAGTCAGATAACCGATAAACGGTATTCGGTTACCAATCGGTATTGGCTATCCAGGATATCGGTTATTAACGGCGGGTACCAAATTAGGTATTCGTTTCAGCTCTAAATGTTGAGTAAACCCCCTCCTCCATGCAACATTCCCCACCCCAACCCTGTTCCCCGCGGAAGCCAGCATGTTGTGGGCTCTGCCCTCGGGGCAAACGCTGCGAGAAAAAGCCTTGATTTGCCAGAGGAGCAATGGCCTCCCTGGCTTGCCAAAAATGGCTCTTTGGCTGCTGCTAAGTGGAAGCTCCTAACCCCAGTTCCAGCCACAGTTCCCTTTTATGACTTGAATTACATCTGGCGAGGGTCGTGCCCAGCACGCTTGGATTGCTGTGTGGGCAGAGGGGGAGGGGGATGAGCCAAGGCTAGGCGAGACCAATTCCAACACGCAGCCTCGTTAACCGCCCTGACATTTAACATACAGGGAGGGTTATTTCCTTCTTGCCGGGGATCTAATTACCAGAACACCGATTAAGAGGCGATTCAAAAGATTGCTCAGCATCTTCTGCCAGCAGCTGCGAGCTGGGGAAAAACAAGCTGTATTTTACATTCAGGAACATAAATCAAAAAGCACAGCAATTCATAATCAGAGAGAGTGTCCTTGGTACCAACATCCTCACCCTTAACCAACACTCCCTACGAACACAACATTGAATCCAGCCACAACCGTTTCCAAGCCGCTAATGGAACAGAAATGGGGCGCTGCTGATGGTGCGCGTGTCAGCGACAGACACGGCTAGGACAGCTGCAAGCCAACGCAGAGAAAAAGCTGCTTGGGGACTCAGATGTGCAAAAGCACAGCACCTGCACGGGACTCGGGCAAGCCTGCAATTATTTATTTTATTTATTATAATATTTGTACGCTGCCCCCTCCTGCTAAAAGCATCTCGGGGTGGCTAACAGGTTAAAAAACAACAATACTACAGTTAAAAGCCCCACAGTAAAACATATTACCCCCTACCCCACCCTAACCCAACCCCCTCGGGAAAGGCCCGGCGGAACAGCCAGGTCTCACATTGTCTACGGAAAGAGGGGGGGGGGGGTCGGTGGTCAGGCGGATCTCCGGCGGGAGGGAGCTCCACAGACGCTGTCTCTTATACACATCTAGATGTGTATAAGAGACAGGCCTTGTCCCCTCCCAGCATCTGGCTGCCCGTTGCCCCTACTCCTGGTGGCCCCCAGTACACACCCTGTACCCATAAACCTTGTTCCCACCATACAGCCTCCCAGGANCGGATCTCCGGCGGGAGGGAGCTCCACAGACGCGGCGCGGTCACAGAGAACGCCCTCTGCAAAGTCGACACCCGAGAAACCTGGGGGACCTCGAGGAGGGCACCCCCAGCCGACCGCAGGGGCCGATCCAAGATCCAGAGGGCGAGGCGGTCCTGCAGATAGGCGGGCCCAGGCCGTTTAGGGCTTTAAAGGTCAACACCAAAACCCTGAATTGGGCCTGGAAGACTATCGGCAGCCAGTGCAGAGAGCGAAGCACCGGTGAAATGTGCTCGCATCGGCCCGTCCCCATTAGGAGACGAGCCGCCGCATTCTGCACCAGCTGCAGTCTCTGAACCAGCAGCAAGGCTAGCCCCCCGTAGAGTGCGTTGCAGTAGTCCAGTCTCGAGGTAATAAAAGCATGGACGATTGTGGCCAGATCTGAGTACAAGACATAAGGCTGAAGCCGACGCACCAGATGTAATTGGCGAAATGCCCCCTTCACCACAGTCACCATCTGGACATCCAGGTGGAGCTGCGGTTCGAGGAGCACCCCGAGACTCCAAACCTGACATACCAGGGCAGGACGGACCCCATCAATGATGGGGGCCATCACTCCCCCAGCCTTCCCCACAACCATCACTTCCGTCTTGCCAGGATTTAACGTCAGGCAGCTCGCCCTCATCCAATCCCCCACAGCCGTCAAACACCGGGTAAGCACCGAGACTGCCAGGCTGGAGTCGGATGAAAGAGAGAGCTATAGCTGGGTGTCATCAGCATATTGATGACACCGTACGCCAAACTCCCTGACAGCCTCCCCCAAAGGCTGCATGTACACACTGAACAAGAGAGGGGACAGGCTAGAACCCTGAGGAACCAACAACTCATGATCAACGGTATCAAATGCAGACGAGAGATCTAACAGGATCAACAGGGTCGAAAGACCCCGGTCCAACTCCCGGCAGAGGTCATCGACCAAGGCCACAAGCGCAGCCTCCATGCCATATCCCGGATGAAATCCCGACTGTGAGGGATCGAGAAAATTAATCCAGTCTAGATGCTCCCGCAGCTGCCGGGCCACCACTCCGTTCAATAACCTTCCCGAAAATGGGAAGGTTAGAGACCGGCGGATAACTGGTCAGGACGCCAATGTCCAATGATGGCTTCTTGAGCAGGGGCCGCACCACTGCCTCCTTGAGACCGTCCAGCACCCCACCCTCCCGAAGGGAGGTGCTGACAATCCCCGCCAGCAACGGCCCTAATGTCTCCCGGCCGGCTTTGACCAGCCAGGACGGGCATGGATCTAGTTCACAATAAGTGGCTCGAACAGTCCCAAGAACATGCCCCGCAACGGAGGACGAAACTTCCTGAAATTCATCCCACAAAACAGGACAAGATGGGGCTTCTACTGCCTCTGGCTCACCTACTGCTAAAAATGTTGCATCAAAACTGTAGTGGATTTGAGCAATTTTATCCGCAAAAAAAGTCCGCAAGCATATCACAGCGGGCATTTGATGACTCTAAATCCCGGCAGAGGGAGGCCAGACTGACCAGCCCCCTCACCACCCGGAAAAGCTCCATCAGGCAGGACTTAGTTGACGCAATGAAGGCAGCAAAGAAAACCTTCTTTGCTGCCCGCCCCGTCATGGCATATGTATGCAACTAGACTCTATGCCACAATTGGTCAACTTCAGTACGCGAGTGACGCCACTGTCGCTCTAACCGCCGCCCTTCCCGCTTTATCCACCGCAGCTCCTCCATATACCACGGGGACCTGCATTGTCGGCAGTTTGGGAGCAGATGCCGGGGAGCCACCCGGTCGATGGCCTCCGCCAACACGGAATTCCATATGGTCACGAGGTCATTGAGTGAGCTGCCATCAAGATCAGAGGATACATCCCCTAAAGCGGTCTGGAACCTTCCAGGTTCCATAAGCCGTCAGGGGCGAATCATCCTAACCAGTTCCGTACCCTCCCAGAGGCCGATATGCACCAGGATACCAGCCCAGAGGACATAATGATCTGTCCATAACAAGGGCACTGATGACCTCTCCCACTAATGGATCCCCTGCTTCAAGGACTGGGCAAAATATCATGTCCAAGGTATGTCCTCCAAGGTGTGTGGGGCCCACCACTCTCTGAGACAGGCCCATGGTAGCCATGGCGGCCATGAACTCACGCTCTGCCCCTCCAAGACTGGCATCGGCATGGATGGTGAAGTCCCCCAGGACTATCAGCCTGGGGGACCACAAGACCACATCCGACACCAGCTCAGTCAGTGCGGGCAGGGAAACTGCCATACAGGTGGGTGCCCGGTATATCAGCAGTATCCCCACTGTGTCTCCGGCCAAATCCAACACCAGATGAAGGACCTCTATAACTATGATAGTTTGCAGAGGAAATCTCCTCACAGAGAACATATTCTTTAAAATAATGGCCCCTATAACTGCGGACTCCCCCCTGGTCCACCCCCCAAGCCCCCACCTGGAGGGCATCCTGCCAGCCTTCTGAGGGAGACCCCCACCCACTAATACCCCCTACCCTCCCTCTTGCATAGGCGGGTAACCCCCCCTCCCCTGGGGGCTGAGCCCCTCCCTCACACCAAGGGGGAACAGCCCTTCCCCCCCAAACCCAGTCCCCCTCGCCCCCATCCAACACCCCCCCTACCCTCCTCTGCCACAGGAGGGTAACCCCCTCCCCAATGAGCTGCACCCCTCCTTCACACCAAGGGGGCCAGCCCC
>QEPC01004062.1:393273-412572 GCA_003113815.1 Sphenodon punctatus | reverse complement strand
GAGGAGCTTGTGCAGAATACGCTCAGGAAGAGGGAGCCAGTGGAGAGAGGAGAGGCTGCACATGGTCAAAGCGACGGTCTAGGTGGATGATCCTGGCAGCAGAGTTTTAAACAGAGATGAGGGAGGAAAGGTGAGAGCGGGGAAGGCCAGCGAGGGGGAGGTTACAATAGTCGAGGCGTGAGATCACTAGGGCGTGGATGAGAGTTTTGGCAGAGGAGACAGACAGGAAAGGGCAGATCTTGGCAATGTTGTGGAGGGAGAAGAGGCAGGATTTGGCCACGGAGTCAATGTAGGGTTTGAAGGTGAGGTGTGAGTCGAAGCTGAAGCCCAAGCTGCAGGCTTGGGGGACAGGGAGGATGGAGACCCCGTCAATGGCAATTGACAGGGAAGAGGGAGAGGAAGGATTGGGAGGGAAGATCAGGAGTTCAGTTTTCGCCATGTTCTGTTTGAGTTGGCATTGAGACATCCAGGCGGAGATATCGGAGAGACAGTTGGTGAGACGCCAAGATATCATGTATACACTCAAATAAGTGTTTAGCTGGGTGGGTATACGGTTCTGCACCTACAAAAATCAGAAATGTCAGGGCCGAGAATTCAGGTTATTGAAATGTAAGCAGCAACACATTTGCTTGACCGGGAGCCAGGCAAAACCTATTTGAGTTAGCCAGAAAGCGGGGCAATGCAGGTTCCCCCTCTTTTCAGGCAGAGCCCTGCAAGGGATTGCTCTAAGGAGGGCCGGGGTTTGAGAGAGGCGGGAAGGGAAGGGGCGCACAGAGTCCACTGTGGTGGGGGGGCTTGTTTCTAACAGACAGGGATCCAAGTCACACACAGTCAGCGGCCCGTCTCCTGGCTCCGCCTCCTGCAGCAGTCGTGATCTCCAGACTGAGCTTTCCCGGGCAGCTGAGTCGGGACCGGCTGGGCAGCGCCTCCAATCAGTCGCTAGTTGGCAGGAGGTCTGTCCCCGTCTGTTATCTCTGCTTGCAGACAGCCCGAGCACGCGCTGGGAGCAGCAATGTCACATCAGGCACTCACTCGGAGAGCTACGGCAGTCTTTCCAAAGGGCTGGCTCTGAGATGTCCATCCCACACGGCCAGGCCTGGCTCTGTGATACTCAACACAGCTCCTGAACCATGGCGGGAGGGGGTTTAAGCTATGGTCTGCACAGGCAGAGCAGTGAAATGCTGGGTCGCAGCCTCTTGCGCTGGGGGGGGAGGGATTAGGAGTTGCATAAGTACATACGAGACCAACCAGGTAAACGCCACACTCTCAAGAGCAGCTCACTAGGGACTGGAACAGGGACAGTGGATTCAGATCTGCCCCTGCCCAGGAGAACCAGCCACACAGACCCTCCTAGCTAGCCAAAATGGGTCTGAGGCACTGTACAAAGTAAGGGTCTCTTATACAGCTCAGGGTAGCTTGAGAGAATGGGAAAGGGGAAGAAAGGGTGAGCTGAGAAGTTACTTAAATCTTAGCTCCTTGGGAGGTGTGAATGGGCCTGCAGTTGTGGAAATGGTAAACAATGGGCACTCAAGGCAGGGAGGTGCCCATGGCCACTAGAGCTGATTAGGGAGACATCCTTTCAGGCTTGTGCAAGGACATCAGCCATTTGTCCTTAGAAGGCCTTTTAACTGGTTTTAACCCTTTATGGAGCTGCAGGATGCCTTGCACGTGCCAAGGCATATCTAAACATTCTAGCATGGGGCTATGCTCTGGACATATTATTATTATGTGCCTGAGGCCGAACAGTCATGATTCTAGAGACAAGTCTCCGACCTGAGGGGCTTACAATTATTATTAAGTATTTCTATAGTGCCAGCACTGTACCTGGTGCTTTACAAATCATTAATGAAAGTGTCCCACCTCTGAGGCAATCTAGGAGAGACAAAGAAGGGGGAAACATAGGGAGAGACAGCGAGAAATCCAGGTAGTCAAGTGGTGAACATGTTTAGTTTTGTTATGGGGAGAAGAAAATCTACACTCCCCAAGAAAATCAGGGAGTGTAGCAGGAAACAAGGCCATGAAGGGCGGGCCTTTGTCACGGCGATACGCCGCGACAGGGTTCGGCGGCGGGGAACTCAGGGGGTGCCACAGAGGGTGAGAGGCCAGACAGGGGCAAGCCAGAGAGTGGCACAGAGAAAACCAGCCCCGAGTGCTCACCGGGCCCCGGCCACGCCGCAACCAGATGCTCCTCAACCAGCGCCACAAGCCCCGCCCCCTTTACAGCCAGGCCCGCTCCAACCCGTAGCTCCAGCCCCGCCCCGACGCAGTGAGCGCCTAGCAGCAGAGCGCGCGCGGCGAGGGGCGGGGCCTTGAGCAGACACAAGGGCTATCACCTGTGGGGGGAAACAGGCAATGAATAAAAGCGCCGGCAGGGCACCAGAACCCTGCCGGTAATCGTTGAGAGAAGCTGGCCCCTGATCTTCGCTTTTGAGAGCTAAGTTGGTTGTGGTGGTAGTGTGGTTGAGAGTTTGAGTGTCCCTGTACCTTGCCTTGCTATTCCTCGCTCCCCATATTTCCTTGTGTGAATCTGTTGTGCGTGCTGCCTCCTTACACCCCCATACCCCTAGACCTTGTTAGACCCTTGGTGATCTTGTTCCTGGTTTCCCATATTCCTGTGACTCCTCCCTCCCTTAGGTTGCGCGTGTTCCCTGACCCTACCCTCCTCCGGATTCTCCTACCTCCTCCTTCCCTCCCCCTCCCACACCCCGGGTCCCCCCCCCCGCTGCCCCTTCCACTTGGAGCCCCTCCCCCCTGTCCCACCTTGGTGCCCAGGGTTGTGCTTGTGGAGAATAACTGGATACCCCCCCCTCTCTCTCCTCCCCTATGATGACACGGGTTGCCTTCTGATCGGAGGAAAGCCCACCCGACAACCTGAGGGGATTCCTGGTACCCCAGTGTACCAGCGGAGAGACGGACATACGTCAGGAGTTCCTGCTCCCTGCCCCGTGTCCACCCGCTTTGTCTCGATACCCGTCCTCGCCCCTCTGGGACCCCCTTACAGGTAAAGACAAGGAGCTTGTGTTGAACGCATTCAGGGTCGGGAGAGGGAACCAGGGGAGAGAAGAGAGGAGGGGCTGAACGTGGTCAAAGCGGCGGGCGAGGTCCATGCCCTTGGCAGCCGTGTTCTGAACAGCAGTGAGGGGGGCCAGGTGAGAGCGGGGAAGGTCAGTAAAGAGGAGATTGTAATAGTCAAGGAGAGAGAGGACTAGAGTCTTGGCAGCGGAGACAGTCAGGGAAGGCTGGATTTTAGCAATGGGGTGCAGGGAGAGGCAACACGACTTAGCAACAGCGTGGATTTCAGGTTTAAAGGAGAGGGAGGAAGGAGTCAAAGATGAACCCCAGGCTTCGCGCCTGGGACACGGGCTGGATGGAGACCGAGAAGGAAAAGAGAGCGGAAGGCTTGGCGGGGGAGATGGGTTCGGTTTTGGCCATTACAATCTGGACAAGGGATGGGGAACAGACAGGGAGATGAGACATTCACAAAGAGAGTTGGAGAGGCATGTGCTTAGCTTAGTCACAAAGGGGGTGGACCGTGAAGGATGAAACAGGCTCCGGAGAAGCATAAGGAAACCGTCTATAGGGCAGGGAGGAGCAGCCCGGGAAAGCCTGACAGAAAAGGTAGGGTTTTTCAGGAGGGATTTGAAGGTTGGGAGCAGGACGGCCACGTTCAGGGAGGGAGCTCCACGTACAGGGGACAGCCTGGGAGAAGGAGCCAAGATGCCACACACAAAGCTAGGAGGAGGAACACGAACATTTTCCCAGCAGCCAGCTTGACTTTTTATTTATTTATTTTATTTATTTATATTTGTTAGCCACCCCCTCATGCCTACGGCATCTTGGGGCGACTTACAGCATAAAAACACACAATAAAATTCATTAAAACAATGTTTTAATACAACCCCCACCCCACCCCCACCCCCGAAGGCCTGGGCAAACAGCCAGGTCTTGCCGGCTCGCCAAAACGCCAACAGACCTGGGGCCGGACGGGCTTCCTCCGGGAGGGAATCCCAGAACCTCGGCCCGGCCACCGAGAACGCCCTCTCCATGGTGGCCCCCCGCTTTACACACGGGATCCCCAAAAAGGCGCCCCCGGTGGACCGCAGGGATCGCTCTGAGGCGCGGAGGGTGAGGCGGTCCCCGAGGCATGAGGGGTCCAGACCGTACAGGGCTTTATAGATCAACACTAGCACCTTGAATCTGGCTCGGCACACTATCGGCAGCCAGTGCAGAGTACGGAGCACCGGTGTTATGTGCTCACGCCGCCCCGTCCCCGTAAGGAGACGGGCCGCCTGGAAATGTATGGACGAAGCCTCCGTACCAGATACAGCTGGCGGAAGGCGGCCTTAGCCACCATCTCTACCTGCCGATCCAGACGGAGCCCCGAGTTCAACACCACCCCCAGACTCTGAACCTGCTGGGCTATAGGAGGGCAGACCCCCCTCTACTAGGGGAGCCAGCACCTCCCTCGCCCTTCCCACCCACTCCGTCTTATCAGGATTGAGCTTCAGTCTGTTCTGCCGCATCCAATCTGCCATGGCCTCCAGACACTGGGAAAGTAATGAGACAGCCGGGTCTGGGTCAGTTGAAAACGAGAGGTACAGCTGAGTATCATCAGCATATTGATGACATCGCACCCCAAAACCCCTCACGACCTCCCGCAGGGGCTGCATATACACATTAAATAACAGCGGAGACAAGATCGAGCCCTGCGGAAAGCCCCAGGTCAAGGTCCGGGGACTTGTTATTTCAGCCCCCAGCACCACCCACTGGCTTCTCCCCGAGAGGAATGAGCGGAACCATCCAAGGACAGTCCCGTCCAGACCCCCCAGGTCTCAAAAGTCGTCTCAGCAGCAGCCCATGGTCCACGGTGTCCAATGCAGCCGAGAGCTCTATTATTATTATTATTATTATTAACAAACATTTATATAGCGCCAGCAGTGTACCTGGCACTTTACAAAGTAATAGAATAGACAGGGTCCCTGCCCCTAGCACCACCCACTGGCTTCTCCCCGAGAGGAATGAGCGGAACCATCCAAGGACAGTCCCGTCCAGACCCCCCAGGTCTCAAAAGTCGTCTCAGCAGCAGCCCATGGTCCACGGTGTCCAATGCAGCCGAGAGCTCTATTATTATTATTATTATTATTAACAAACATTTATATAGCGCCAGCAGTGTACCTGGCACTTTACAAAGTAATAGAATAGACAGGGTCCCTGCCCCTAGGGCTTACAATCTGAGAGACAGGAGCTGGGGGAGAGACTTAGGAAGGGGAACAGAGGGAGAGACAAGGGGTCTAACATTCATGAAGATGCGAGGTCTCAAGTGCACGTACTTGGCTTGGTTACGATGAGAATGACAGCAGGCAGGTCCATGTTGCAAGGATAAGGGTAAACCGATCGTAGGTATAGGAATAGTGGCTCAGCAGGATAAAGAGTCAGACAGAGCAGAGCGAAAGAGGTGAGTTTTAAGGAGAGATTTGAAGGTATGAAGGGAGGGGGCAAGGCGGATGTGGACAGGGAGGGAGTTCCAGGCATGGGGGGCAGCAAGTGAGAAGGGACGAAGGCGCTTAGGGGAGCAGGGAAGGCGTGGAAGGGTGAGAGAAGGGACAGAGGAGGAGCGAAGTGCACGGGCTGGAGTATGGAGGGCGATAAGTGCAGAGAGGTAGGGGGGAGCAAGGTTGTGAAGAGCTTTATAGGTGAAGACTAGGAGCTTGTGCAGGATTCGTTCAGGAAGGGGAAGCCAGTGAAGCGAAGAGAGGAGGGGCTGCACATGGTCGAAGCGACTGGCGAGGTAGATGACCCTGGCAGCAGAGTTTTGGACAGAGATGAGGGGAGAAAGGTGAGACCGGGGAAGGCCAGTGAGAAGGAGGTTACAGTAATCGAGGCGAGAGATGACCAGAGCATGAACAAGAGTTTTGGCAGACGAGACAGAGAGAAAAGGGCGAATCTTAGCAATGTTATGGAGGGAGAAGCGACAGGATTTAGCAACAGAGTCAATGTAGGGTTTAAAAGAAAGGGCTGAGTCAAAGATGAAGCCTAGGCTACGGGCTTGGGGGACAGGCAGGATGGTGACTCCATCAATAGTTATTGACAGTGAGGAAGGAGAGGAAGGATGAGGGGGGAAGATAAGGAGTTCAGTTTTAGCCATGTTGAGTTTGAGTTGACGTTGAGACATCCAGGTAGAGATGTCAGAGAGACAGTTGATGAGACGAGCTTGAACAGAGGGAGAGAGAGAGGGAGTAGAGAGATAGAGTTGAGTGTCATCAGCATAGAGGTGGTATTGGAAGCCATGGGAGGCAATGAGTTTGCCTAAGGATGAGGTATAGATCGAGAAGAGGAGAGGGCCAAGAACAGAGCCTTGAGGAACACCAACTGAGAGGGGGAAGGAGGAGGAGGCGGAGTTGGAGAGAGACACATTAAAGGAGCGGTCAGAGAGGTAGGAGGAGAACCAGTTATGGACAGAGCCACAAAAGCCAAGGGAGTGAAGGGAATCCAGCAAGAGTGAGTGGTCAACAGTATCGAAGGCAGCAGAGAGATCAAGGAGGACAAGAATGGAATAGAGACGTTTAGATTTAGCCACCAGAAGATCATTGGTGATCTTAGCGAGAGCAGTTTCAGTAGAATGAAGGGGGCGGAAGCCAGATTGGAGGGGGTCAAGGGAGGAGTTGGAGGATAGGAAGTCAAGGCAGCGGGAGTAGACAACACGTTCAAGCAGCTTGGAAGCAAAAGGAAGGAGTGAGACAGGACGATAGCTAGAAGGGTCAGAGGGGTCAAGAGTGGACTTTTTGAGAATAGGAGAGACTGTGGCATGTTTGAAGGCAGAAGGGAAAGAGCCAGTAGAGAGGGAGAGGTTGATGATGTGCAGGAAGGAAGGGGCGACAGTGGGAGTAATGGAGGTGAGGAGGCGGGAAGGAATGGGATCAAGGGGGCAAGTGGAAGGGTTGGAGGAGGAGAGCAGAGAGGAGATTTCCTTAAGGGAGGCAGGGGAGAAGGAGGACATGAGAGAAGGAGGGGGAGGAGGGAGAGGGGTGGGAGTGGGAAGAGAGGAGTGGGAAGCGATGTCGAGGCGGATCTTGTCTATCTTGGAGGTGAAGAAGGAGGCAAGATCCTGAGCAGAAAGGGAAGAAGGAGGGGGAGGACAGGGAGGCTTGAGGAGGGAGTCAAAGGTAGAGAACAGGCGGCGAGGGTCCCGAGAACAGGACTCAATGCGGGAGGCATAGTAGTGTTGTCTAGCAAGGGAGATAGCAGAAGTAAGGGTGGAGAGACAGAATTTGAAGTGAAGGAAGTCAGCGTGAGAATGGGATTTGCGCCAGAGTCGTTCAGCAGCACGAGTGCAAGAACGGAGGTGGCGGATACTAGGGGTGAGCCAAGGACGGGGGTTGTGGGAGAAGGCAGGGCGGGAAGAGAGAGGGGCATGGGAGTCAAGTGTGGAGGAGAGAGAGGCGTTGAGAGCAGAGACAGCGGAGTCAGGGGAGGAGGAAGAGAAGACTGTAGGAAGAAGGGGAGAGAGAGAGGAGGCAAAGTCCAGGGGATCAATAGCTTGAAGGTCACGGAAGGGGCGTAGAGAAGGGGAAGAGGAGGGGGGACAGTGGGAAATGTTGAAAGAGGCAAGGAAGTGGTCTGATATAGGATGAGGATCGAAGGAGAGATCAGCGACAGAGCAGTTTCTAGAGAGATCTAGCAGGATCAAGAATGTTGAACATCCTGCGTCCATCTCCCGGTGGAGATCATCCACCATGGCCACCAAGGCCATCTCAGTACCGTAGCCGGTGTGGAACCCAGATTGAAAAGGGTCCAGGAAACCAACGCTGTCCAAATGCGCCTGGAGCTGCAGTGCCACTGCCCATTCAATAACCTTCCCTAAAGAGGGAATATTAGAGACGGGTCGGTAGCTGGTAAGAACGTCCACATCCAAAGATGGCTTCTTCAGCAGGGGGCGTACCACCGCCTCCTTGAGACTGGGTGACAATCTCCCCTGCTGCAAGGATGCGTTCACTACTCTTGCCAGCACCGTCCCCAAGGTCTCCCTGGAGGCTTTCACCAACCAGGACGCGCATGGATCTAGTTCACAACTAGTGGCTCTGACAGACCCCAGGACATTCACCGCATCAGCCGGCGTCACTTCCTGAAACTCATCCCAGAAAGACTGACCAGATGGTGCCTCCATAACCTCATGCCCCTCGCTTACTGCTTCCAATCCGGGCACTTTAATTCTGAAAGTGCTCTCCTGGTACATGCATAGTGGCCGAGCCTGTTAAAGCAGGGCACTCGCCTTTAAGATCAGGACAGCAAACAGTGAGCCACGGGGAAACTCAACCCTGTATTAACCCTGCACTAGACCAGCAGGAACGCACCTCCACATTGCTCCATGTTTGTGGAGCACCCAATGGACTACAATCCACCGAGGAAGCTGCCCGTTGGGTGGCAGCATAAATCAGTCAAGCCCGGCAAAGGAAAACATTTCCCTGCGGTCAGAAGTGAAATTGCCACGGCTCCCTGCTGGTGAAACTGACAAGCAAAAAACCCATTGCTGAGTGACCAAGACATTGAGGCCAATCCCAAGCCCCACGGATCCCATGCGCCAATGCATGCACACCCACCCACCGCGTGCACGGTCATTGCTGGCACACAGTACTGCGTGGAAACCATGCTCATGCGTGCACACGCGGGAGATCCACAGGACTTGGAATTGGCCTCATTGATTCAGAGACATGTTTTTGGCTGCCATGCAGGTCTGCTGAGAGTTCCCTGGAGGTATTCTGGGAAACCGAGACGGGGCTTGTGAAAACAACATACAAAGAACACATGCATCATACAGCTTCCTGGTGTGAGTACTCTAGGTTCACATTTCCTAACCATGTCTGGTATCGATCAACTCGTTAGTAAGAGATAAAGACAACCATGATGAAAGTTTGTGTCTAACAGCTACGTAGTGAAAATAAACTCAACAAGCCGATTTAGAGCCCCAAAGCAACACTGTTGCCTAGGGACAGATAAGCAGAGCAGAGATGCAGATGGAGGTGAATGGCCAGCACCTCACGTACCTGAGGGACGAGACACTCCTGGAAGCAGCGGGAAGGTATTTAATCCATCAAAGAGAAAGGGACAGAGAGATTCAGGAATACGCTTCCTTCTGGAAGAACCAACCAAGACGACAGGCCCAGCCCTCAACACCAGGCTGAGAAAAGGACAATTAAACATGAAACCAAGGAGGGTAACACTGTAGCTTAGGAATCTCACAAAGTATTGCAGCGTTGCGTTACCTTTATATTTGATTTGATTTGCACTCTTGAATCCAATCACACACTGTACTTATTTTGATTTTACAAATATAAAATTCTTTCAACAAAGCCGTGTGTGGTTCTGACATTGGGGGACACAGTTTAGGGGAGACCCAAATTAAGAGACTTGAGCGAACCTTTTAATTCAGTTCCCGTGCTGTGGGAAACTAGGCTACAGGCGAGAGAGGAGAGTGACCCATCGCAGACCCACAGGGCAGCCCGAGGGAAGTGAGTGACGGCTGGCTGGAGTGGGGCAGAGGAGATCTAATCCCATCACAGAAACTAGCCTCAGCAAAACCATATCCCCTCTGTGAGCTGCTCCTGGGTTCGAGTGGCCAACCATAGCGCTTGCCCCCATGTTAGGCGGTTGGAATGGGGATAAGCGCTGAATGCTGGTTTGCAACCATGAAAGCCTGCTGCACACAGCACCCTGCCTGGGGGAAGCTGGCACAGCTTGGCCTCATCCTGCAAGCACTTACAGGGATTCATCCTTGAGTGGAAAGACTGGATACACGAGTGCCAATCAAATCAAACAACGATAACGCAAAGCTGCATTGTTTTCTGAGATTCCTAAGCTACGATCTTACCCCCCCCCCTTGTCTCAGCCATTCAGACAACACCCCCTGCCCCCCAGCTGTGTTTCCGTAAGTAAACAAAGCCTCTCTAACCTTGAAACAAACACACAGGAACCCATTTGCTATTGATTTGCAGGGCATGAAGTCAGGGGAGTGTGTCTGCATGCTTCAAAGTGCTTCATGCTCTGGTGCCTCTCTCCTGCTCGGCCTTCGCTAGAACTTCCGAGCGCGGGGCCAGCTGAATAATTCAGAGCAGAGAAAGACGCTGGCGTTTACTGCAGGCGAGGGATCGCCTGGAAGGCTGGGCTCCTGGTCTATATTTAGCCTCAGCTCCAGAACGTTTAGACTGAATTTGCCATGGCAGTAAGTGACTTTGATCAATCCCAAGCCCTGAGATTTGCAGATGAGAAGTGCAATACCTTGACCAGGAAGAGCGAGGACTTCCCCCTGGCCTTTCCCTTCCTCTAATAGGACTCTTTTCTTGGTTATTGTTAACAGCAGCTCTCTGTTGAGGAAACATTCAAGGATATGGCAGCAGAGTCTGCAGGCTGGGGCCAGAAGGATGCACCAGCACCAGACTAATCCAACCCAATGGGATTCATGGAGATCAGAGATGGGAAACTTCAGGCCCGGGGCCTAAATGTGGCCTGCGGCTATTTCTGATGTGACCTCTTTCCAGTTCCTTTTATATAGCACCAGCTATGTGCCTGGTGGTGTACAATCCCAGAGCTTGCAGGTAAATGAACAACCCTCATTTCCAGCTAGCAACCCAACCACTAGACTAACCTGCCTCTCTCCTGTTTAATATCAAAATAGGAATGTTTGTGAATGACAATGTTAATGCATTAATTAATGATCTGGAAAGGGGAGCGAGGTGATCAAATTTGCAGAAGACCCCAAATTATTCAAGGTAGTTAAAACAAGAGTGGACTGTGAAGAATTGCAGGAGAATCTTACAAGTCTGGGTGCCTGGGCATCTAAATGGCAGACAGAATTTAGTGTGGACAAGTGCAAAGTGATGCACATAGGGAAAAATAACCCAAACTTTATGTAACCAATGCTGGGTTCTAATTTAGGAGTTACCACTCAGGAAAAGGATCTTCGAGTCATTGTGGACAATACACTGAAATCCCCAGTCTGGTGCGCGGCGGCAGCGGTCAAAAAAGCAAACAGACTGTTAGGAATTATCCGTAAAGGGATAGAGAATAAAACTGAAAATATCCTAATGCTACTATATAAATCAATGGCTCAACCGCACCTTGAATACTGTGTCCAGCTCTGGTCACCCCATCTCAACAAATATATAGTCGAAATAGAAAAGGCAGAGAGGAGGGCAAGAAAAATCACAACTAGGAGTCAGTGCAGGCCCTGCAACATGTATTTTTCATAAGAGTTGCTTAAAAATGTGCCTTGGTGGGCACCCTACATCCCCCCCGCCATCAAATAACCTTTCTATTATATCAAATATGAGCTGACATCCAAAGGTATCGACAGGATCTTCCACCGTGGAAAATCAATGTGTGCAAGTTTTATTAATTTCATTTGTATAGTCCTACCCTGCTTTTACGTGGCACTCGGTGTGCTTTACAAGCATAAAATAGGATATTAAACAAAATAAAAGCATGCCATTTATTTACATTTCTATGGTCATGAAAAGCGGCACGGACCCTGACTCCTTGGTGGCCAACACAAGTCACAATGCCCCACACCCCATTTCCATTCAGTGTTTATCGTTTCCCCTGAACGGCGTCTTCATACGCAACTAGGAGCTGTGTGTAGATCCATGAAATGGGCACAGGGAGAAATCGTAGCAAACCCATCAATGCTACAATATGGAACGATAGAGAGCGCTATACTGAGAGAGAATGATAGCAACGCTGCTTTCAATGAAGGAGCGTTAAGTAACACTGCTATGAAAAAACAGGCTCTTTCAGATTATGGAAAAATAAAGGGGGGTGGGGGGGAAAAAAAAATCACCAAACATATGCAAGTTTAAAACAAGCAGCAAGTGGCTCTACTAAACATTACGGTATTCACAGAGGAAACGTGCTCTGAGGGGCGTCATCCCACAGTGAAAATGACAGCGGCACAAAGGGAACTTTGGACACAGCCTGATTAGTCCCGGAGACGGGAAACGAGTGGCATCTCAAAGATCTCATGTCTCTACGGCAGCCTGGCTGACAAATGCCCAGCGGGGGAGAGTGGCACCGAAGAGACAATGAGTGTTTTCACACACACATTTCTCCTGCATGTTAGCTGTTACATCCTGAACTTTCTGTGTGTCTAAATCACTCACCCAGATCTTAAACATCTGGATCTTTGAACTTCTGCGTAGAACTTCTCCCAGAACTTTTGTGTGTAAAAGGTTCTCCCGGTAAACTGCTTTGCTCCAGGCAGCTGTGGTCACTTGGTTTCCATGGCAGCCCCTCAAGTCTACAGCTACGGCTACTTTAGGCTGCCTCAGGGCAGCATATGTGTGAAGAATGAATCCGGAACTTACTTGTGGACTTGTAAACCCAGAAGACTGAAAAATCCAAACTTTAACGTGTGTGTAAATATGCCCATTAACAACGCAGTAGCTGTCAGAACCCGAGACTAGAACCAGCACCCTTGAAACCCTCAAGGAGACGACTGACTCCACAGTGACACTAGGGCACTCTGACGGAGGCCTTTGCTCTGGCTTATTAGCTCTACACCAGCACCCCCCTCCTCTCCCAGCCAGATGGGGCTCTCCACCCACTAGGCTCTGACTGGCTCCTGGCTTCCCTGGCCCAGATAAAAGGCACATGACAGTAAGAGGAAGTCAGGCAGACCACCACCTGGGCTTCATGTCTGTGGGTATCCTTACATACGCCAGCTTTCTCCCGGACTGCAAAGTGTGGGTTCTGCCAACGTGTGTATCTGTGTTTATGTGTCTGTTTAAATGCTCACTCCCAGAAGTCGCCCTTGTAAGCCTCCAACTTACAAGTCCTGCATCATGTTTTCAGACCTGGACGTGTAAGTCAGGAGGAACCTACAAGTCCCGGTCTCAAGGCATGCGGGAGTGGGAGTCGCCCGGTGCTGTTGATTACAATGGCGCCCAGGCAACTTCTGGGAGGGGAGCATCTAAACACACACGCTCAGACTGTGCGCAAGTTTGCAGAACCCAGACTCTGAGGTCCGGGACGCCAGGAGAAAGCTGGAGTGTGCGAAAATATCATAATGTGTGCGCACTTCAGTCTGGTTGCCTCTTAGACCCTTGGCCCCTGCTTAGCTCCTTCTGTTCCCTCATCTCCAGCCTTGTCCCCCCCACCCCACACACATCCTGCCCTTACGGACTGACTCTCCGGCATCAATCCCTTGGCCTGGCCTTGAACGATGGCTTGAATATGGCTGCAGAGACACACACCCGACGGAAATCCAGTCCCTACTCCACCTGGACTGTTTGGTGCCTGACAGTAGCATGTCTTTGGCTGCTCTGCGGGTCTTACTGGGCTGCAAACCGGAGCTTGCTCCATGGCAATAATTGTGTTTGGACGGGCCAAATATAATGGTGTCAGGGCTGGGTCTTGAACCCCCAGCCCTGCAGGACTGAGGAGCACTGCCTTAACGGCTAGTGCTATTTCAGGCTGGTTTAACAGCCCACTATTCCTTCCTGTGTCTTCCTTCGTGTCCCCACCCCCTGTGTTGCCACGCCCTTCCCCAGCTGTGCCCTTTTCCCCCTAGCCCTGCCTCCCAGCTTCCTGATTGGCCACAAGGTGTATTTAAACCATAGGCTCAGCCACAGGAAGCTGTGGGAGCAACTGCTCTTACCCTGTGTATGCAAGGGCCTGTGTGAGAGCTTGTCCATCACCTTGTCCTCATCCTGTCTGTGAGTCTCCCTCTCCTATGGTGTTGGTTGTTTGAGTGTCTGGTGAGTCTGGCCTTCCTTGTTGTGCTCAGTGTTCCCCCCATTGCTCTGTTCCCTGTGATTCTGTGTCTCCCTCCCTGGAGCTCCATTTCCCCATTGCTCTGTGTGTCGTTGGAGCTCTGTTCCCTCATTGCCCTGTGCTTTCCTCATTGCTTTGTGCTTCTTTGGAGCTCTGTTCCCCCATTGCCCTGTGTTTCTCCAGTGCTTTGTGCCTTCCCTGGAGCTGTGTTTCTCCAGTGCTTTGTGCCTTCCCTGGAGCTGTGTTTCTCCAGTGCTTTGTGCCTTCCCTGGAGCTGTGTTTCTCCAGTGCTTTGTGCCTTCCCTGGAGCTGTGTTTCTCCAGTGCTTTGTGCCTTCCCTGGAGCTGTGTTTCTCCAGTGCTTTGTGCCTTCCCTGGAGCTGTGTTTCTCCAGTGCTTTGTGCCTTCCCTGGAGCTGTGTTTCTCCAGTGCTTTGTGCCTTCCCTGGAGCTGTGTTTCTCCAGTGCTTTGTGCCTTCCCTGGAGCTGTGTTTCTCCAGTGCTTTGTGCCTTCCCTGGAGCTGTGTTTCTCCAGTGCTTTGTGCCTTCCCTGGAGCTGTGTTTCTCCAGTGCTTTGTGCCTTCCCTGGAGCTGTGTTTCTCCAGTGCTTTGTGCCTTCCCTGGAGCTGTGTTTCTCCAGTGCTTTGTGCCTTCCCTGGAGCTGTGTTTCTCCAGTGCTTTGTGCCTTCCCTGGAGCTGTGTTTCTCCAGTGCTTTGTGCCTTCCCTGGAGCTGTGTTTCTCCAGTGCTTTGTGCCTTCCCTGGAGCTGTGTTTCTCCAGTGCTTTGTGCCTTCCCTGGAGCTGTGTTTCTCCAGTGCTTTGTCCCTTCCCTGGAGCTGTGTTTCTCCAGTGCTTTGTGCCTTCCCTGGAGCTGTGTTTCTCCAGTGCTTTGTGCCTTCCCTGGAGCTGTGTTTCTCCAGTGCTTTGTCTCTCCCCCGGAGCTCTGTTTCCCCAGTGCTCTGTCTCTCCCCCGGAGCTCTGTTCCCCCAGTGCTCTGTCTCTTCCCCGGAGCTGTGTGCATCCGCCACCGCTCTGTGTCTCCCCCGGTGCTCTGTGCATCCCCATCACCGGTGTCTGCTTAGGGTTGTCAGGTCTTGCCCTCTCTTCACTGTCTTGCCTTGTCTCACCTCTCTATAGTGGGTGTTCTCTCCTTTCCTTGCTCTTCTCCCTCGTGCTGTTCTTAACTTGCTTCTCCCTGGCCTGTATCCTCTTTGTTGACTTGGGACCCTTTTCCCCTTCCTTTCTGTAGCCTCAATGATGAGCTGTGCACTCTGAGGCCGGGTTCCCCGGCTGGGAGAACGAGAACTGTCTCGAAACACCCAAGAGACTGGCTGAGAGGCTTTTCCTTCTAGATATCTTTCTTATCTGGGTTCTCTGGGCCCTTCCGACAGTAACCCTCCCCAGGTATAGGTTCCCTCAATCCCTGTCTCTGCTAGGGTAGGTCCCTTTCCCCTTCCCCCCCTGACAAATGGAGACCGCTCTGCTAGGCGGTTGGAAGGGTGGCCAACGTTATGTGCACAGATACCCACTGATCAATGGGGACTCCATTTTTCAAACAGGCGCAACATGGATCTAAGTAAAGACAACGTAAATTGTTTATTTATGTAAAATGTGATCTACGTAAATCTGATATCCTTTCAAAACTCAGAGCAGTCGGTGATCTGGAATACAAGCATTGCTTGCATACAAATACTGGATAGCACTTGAGTATTCAACCCCACAAACCCTACATCCCAAAATACTCGAGGTTCCTATTAATACCTTTACCAACATTTCTACCGTTCAAATGACACCAGAAGGAAGTAGAACTAATTAGCTGGCTTTTCTCTTCTGAGGAAATCTCCAAACAAGTTTTGTTTCATTTAAATGCTAATACAAACAAATTAAGTGTCAGGTTTCATAAGGGTATGCGGGTCGCTTATTAATTCTGTACATCTGCACCAGAGCATATTAATGCTGTAAGGAAGCAAGGAAAATTCCAAAACAAAATTAAAAGCCAAATTCCTCAAGTGCTGCTCCAAAAGGAAAGGCTAAAAAACACTAAAGACCAACACCATACACACAATAAAACGACAGGCACAATCAGCAGCGTTCAGCTAGAACTATACTATGCCTAGCACATCAAACCTAACAGAAAAAACATCCTACTGGCTCAGACCAATGGCAATGGTCCATCAAGCCCAGTATCCTGTCTCTGACAGTGGCCAATCCCAGACACTTGGGAGAAGTCCCCAACAGGTCACAGTGGAGCGATCCAGTCCCTGTTCGCTCTGGTTACATTCCCCAAACCTACTTGGCTAGTAGCCATGAAAGGATCTATCCTCCAAGAGTTTATCCAATCCTGGTTCCACTGAGCACGCTCAGCCTGCATGTCAAATCAGCTCTCCTCCCCCATTACATCAATGCAGTCAGGGAGCAAAAACATCAAGAAAAAAAAAAAAAAGGAGGAGAAGGGTCCCTTTGGGCTTGTATGGGATCCCATCCTAGCAAAAGGTGGCCCCAAACTGCTCGACGTATCCCTCCCCTCCCACTTTCCATTAGCCTTTAGTACCAACACAAGGGCTATTGGAGTTAATGGGCCTCCCATCTGTGCTAAGCACCAGCACAAAGGGAGTAGGAGGATGGTGCTGTAATTGTTTCCGTGGCTGCTCCTAACCACTTGTGTGGAGTACTGGGGTGTGTGTGCGTGCGCGCGCAGGTGGGGGCGGGCGGGGGGGTATTTAACCTCTGAGTCAGGCTGTTGTGTGAGCATGCCAATAGAGAGAGACCTTCACTACCACTATGAACTCCACCTCAACCACCACTGAAGAACATTTGTGAAATATTGCCATCAAATTCTCTTTAGCCATAGGCTCAACTTTGCACCGTTAATTGCTGCATGTTCTCTCTCTCATGCTCTCTCTCTCTCTCTCACACACACACACACACGTTTCAGGGTTTTCAATTCCCAAGCTGGCACAAACCTGATTCTTCACCCCCCAAAGACACGTCTCTAAGTTACCTTAGAACTAACTTGCTCACTGTTAACTTGAGCTACGTGTCCAGAGTTAGCCCAAAGCAGACAGTCACACACAGTGAGGCAATAGAAGTTAACAGAATCATACAATTGGAAGGGACCTTGAAGGCCACCTGGATACAGGATGGCTACAGCTATTACAACCCTGATGGATGCCTGTCCAGCCTCTTATTAAAAATATTGGGTGACCAAGAGCCTATGAGGTCCCCAGGCAACTTGTTCCATTGCCAAACAGCTCTTACCGTTAAGGATGTTTCCCCCCCGATATCTAACCGAAATCTACCTTCCTGTAGCTTGAGCTATTATTTGCTCTCTGTGGCAATGGAGAATAATTCCCTGCCATCTTTGTGGTGGAAGCCCTGTAGATAGTTAAAGACCATTATCATGTCTCCCCTTAATCTCCTTTTCGCTAAGCTAAACATACCCCCTTCAACCTTTCCTCATTAGACTTGCTATCCAGACTCTTTATCAACTTAAACACCCTCCTCTGAACCTGCTCCAATCTCTCAATGTGTTTCTTAAAACGAGGTGGCCAAAACTGGACACACGACTCCAGATCATGTCTGGTTAAATTTAAATGTGTTTACATTTTCACTAGTATTTCCATCCTCTGAAGCAAGACAGGCTGTTGGCCTGAGCCGAGGCAACAGTCGACATCCCTTCCGTGCTCTGGTTTTTCCTTTTGCAGATTTAGAACCGCTCTGTTTTAGTTCTAGCTTTACAGAGAGAGCAGCTGCCCTGCTGGTCCCAAACGTAAGAGATGAAGACAAAGGAGTTCAGGTGGCTTTTGTAGGTTGTTGGGTTTTTTTAATTGGACAAACTTCTGCTGGCGAGAATGCCCCAGTTTTCGGGCCAAACAGCAATCTCTTGGGTGGAAGTGGCTAGGCCTGCCAAATGACTGCTCTCGATGGAACTACGCATCATCCTGCATTTGCTCCGTCTTAAGTCCTGACTTTTTCCAAGGCCAAAGGAGGGCCCTGCATGGTCTGGACGTCTGAGTACTTTCACCAACAGGAATTGATCCAATAAGAGAGATCTGCCCATTTAGATGAGAAGGGGGCGAACTGTGGCTCTAGGGCCGCACGTGGCTCTTTGGCCCCACTGTGGGAAATGGATGTGGCTCTTGGGATTAGGAAACTTCCCCCTCTGTCCGCGATCTAGGTTCTCTTTGGGCTGCTCCTCCTCCCCCTGCTCCAAACTGTCTGCTGGGAGGATTTAGCTCTATTCCCTACGCTGTCCGCTTGTTGCTTCCTGACAGGACACCCCCGATTCCCATTTCTTCCTGTCCTAGCCCACAGGGAGACCCAAGCAGACAGAGGCTCTTCAGCACAGATCAAGGATGCTGTATTTCCAGGCAACGCCTCCAATAAAGCAAACTGGGATTCCCAATGCTGAAGAGTGGCAGGTTAGTTGCTAACGGCTTGGAAAGCAGCGAAGCCAGTGAAAGACAGGGCTAACCTTATTGAACAGTAACGCCGGAAAGGTCGGTGTTAACCTGGGCTGCCGGCCCCCCACGGCCTGCTGCTTGGATAACCTGCCGCCTTTGGTTGCCATCCTGTCAAGCCTTCAAGCTAAGCAGGGACAGGTGATGCCCCCAAACGCTGCAGATAGTGATGCCTGGAGCATGGGGTCGGGGGCTAATGGAGGGGCAAGCTTTGGGGTCGGGGTAGAGGGGAGTTGCCACCAGCTGCCATTGTTAATAAATGTGTTTAGCGTTTACATGGTACCTTTAATCTGAGCATCTCCACGTGCTTTAAAGTGCTGAATTTCAACAGGAGCAGGGGGCCTGGAACCTCCCCTTCCTTTCCGCTTGGATATCCACAGCCCAAGGCCTGACCCCAGCTGTGCAAACCCATCTTTCTTCTGCCCCCAGCTTCCCCGCTGCAGCCCCAGAGATCCCATTCCCAGCTCCAGGACCATCTGGATGGCATTGGGTTTTTGGATCCTTTACAATCAGGTTTTCATCCAGGATATGGCAGCGAGACTGTGTTGGTGGCCTTGGTAGACGACCTCCGCCGAGAGATGGATTTAGAGCATTCAGCACTTCTGGTCCTATTCGATCTCTCGGCAGCGTTTGATACAGTGGACCATGGGTTGCTTCTGAGACGGTTGCGGAACCTGGGGGTATGTGGATGTGACTGTCTTAGGATGGCTCCGCTTGTTCCTCTCGGGGAGAAGCCAGCGGGTGGTGCTGGGGGAAGAACCATCTGGCCCTCGGGATCTTGCTTGTGGCGTACCGCAAGGTTCGATTCTGTCTCCACTTTTATTTAACATCTATATGCAACCCCTGGGTGAGGTCGTGAGACGGTTTGGTGGGCGTTGTCACCGATACGCTGACGATACCCAGCTTTCTCTCTCTTTTTCAACGAACCCAGGTCCTGCCGTCTCGGTGCTTTCCCAGTGCTTGCTAGCAGGGAGCGACTGGATGAGGCGGAGCAGACTGAAGCTGAACCCCAATAAGATGGAGGTGATGTTGGTGGGTAGGGCAGCTGAGGTGATGCCCCCCCCCTTGTGGAGGGGATCC
>QEPC01004062.1:377540-390632 GCA_003113815.1 Sphenodon punctatus | reverse complement strand
TTAGCCACACAGCCGTCATCTGAAAGGCGTAACAAGTGGAAATACCCACCGGACACAGCACTCTTAGGACAGTAACCACAGGGCGGCCATTCACAATCTTTTTGCCTGTGGGACCCCACCCGGAGCCTTAAATACAATCCCATGGCCCCAACTGGCAAAGAGAGGAAAGGATCTGGGCTCCTGACCTGCCGTTAGAGACTAGAGTTAAAACAACAATCTACATGGACAAAACTGCTATCTACATGCGCCCCACCCCGGAGGCAGACACTGGGGCTGGACTGGTTCTCCCACTGCCTCTGCCCAACCTGCCTTCACCAGTAACGGATCATGGCCGCCCACCAGTGCAATGCCGCCCCCACCCCCCAACTCCTCAGGTAACTGGGTAATTAGGAGCCGTGGAAGGGTTTAAACCAATTTTTTTTTTTATCTCCAGTTAAGTGCACCAGTATCCAGATGCTGCATGTTTAACTACGGATACAAACGTCACCACCCATCTCAGGTCTGTTTGAGACCCCCCTGCTGTAGGGTCTCCAGAACGGCACAACAGTGACCAATTTCCGCAGAGGATGGTAGAACCATTCAAATGCAAGACAGACGACCCCCAAATAAAAAGTTCCTGACATACATTCTTCCAAGCCATCTCCAATGGCCTGCCCCTCTGTGTAGCACTTGGGGGGCGGGGGAGGAGTGTTGAGTGGGAGGGGATCTGGTCCACCCACAAGAGAAAGCCCTCGCATGGTTTCAATAAACGCCGTCTGGTCATTCCAATCGGAAAGCCGGCTCTTCCTTTCAGGAAGCTTGTTTTTCCTCCCACGGTCCAAAATGGAGATTAATTTTGACAGGCCAGATAGTCAACGACAATGAATTCATCTTGGGAGGCCTCTGACGACAAAACTAGATTAGAGGGCGAGCGGGGCAGCCAGACACTTGGGAGGAGATGGTGATGGCTGGCTACGTGCCCTCTTTCTGCCCCTGCAGACTCCTGGCTGAGCTCAGGCAACCAAGCAGATCCACAGCCCCATTTCCACAAGCAAGGGCCTTCATAAAACGGATTCTGTGCAGAACAGATCAGGACACATTCCCGACTGGACATTGCAAAGTTGGTCGTGGGGATAACCTGGCATCCCCCTGAGTCAGACTAAGCGTGTACCAGCACATCTGTACGATGGGGAACGGATGCACGAAACGCTGATTTGTGTCTGTAAGCCTCACTCGTGCTTTGTCAGCCCTGGGTACACCCTTAGATCTGGACACCTTGGGGGACACGCTTTTTGTCCAGATTAGAGGTATGTCCAGATAACAGGTTTCTCCTGTAGAAAAATTCTGTGCCTATACTCTGCACACATCCATGGGTATTATTATTATTATTATTATTATTATAATAAACATTTCTATAGCACCACCTGGTCCCTGCCTACGGCTTGCAATCTAAAAACACAAGGAGGGGGCGACAAGGAGAGGGGACAAAGGGAGAAGCAAACAAACATGCAAGCGGCTGCGAAGTCTCAGGTGCGCGTGCTTGGCTTGGTTACAGTTAGGCAGGAGTCTGCAGAGGAGGGCAGACCGTAAGTATTTGGGGAAAAACAGCTAGCAGGCATTGGGAAAAGCAGCATAGAAGAAGTGGGTCTTCAGGTGGGATTTGAAGGTGTGGAGGGAGGAGGTGAGGTGGATGTGGGTGGGTAGGGAGGGAGTTCCAGGCATGGGGGGCAGCGAGGGAGAAGGGACAAAGGCGGTTAGGGGAGCATGGGAGACGGGGGAGAGGGAGGGAGGGGACAGAGGAGGAGCGGAGGGCGCGTGCAGGAGTGCGTAAGGAGATTAGGTTGAGAGGTAGAGGGGAGCTTGGCTGTGAAGTGTTTTATAGGTGAATACCAGGAGTTTAAACCAGATGCGTTCAGGAAGGGGGAGCCAGTGGAGAGAGAGAAGAGGAGAGGCTGCACGTGGTCAAAGCGACGGGCTGAGTGGATGACCTTGGCAGCGGAGTTTTGGATGGCGAAGGGGGGACAGGTGAGAGCGAGGGAGGCCAGCGAGGAGAAGGTTGCAGCAGTCAAGGCGAGAGATAACCACGGCATGAACAAGGGTTTTGACAGAGGAGATAGAGAGAAAGGGGCGGATCCGAGCGATGTTATGGAGGGCAAATCGGCAGGATTTGGCAACAGAGTCCAAGTAAGGCTTAAAGGAAAGATGAGTGTCAATGATGAAGCCCAAGCTACGGGCTTGAGGAACAGGATGGATGGTGGCTCCATCGATGCGGATGGACAGGGAAGCGGGAGAGGAAGAGGAGGGAGGAAGAATAAGGAGTTCAGCCTTGGCCATGTTGAGCTTGAGCTGGCGTTGGGACATCCAGGCGGAGATATCAGAGACAGCTGACGAGGCGTGAGTGGACAGAAGGGGAGAGAGGGGGGAGAGAGATACAGCTGAGTGTCGTCAGCGTAGATATTGCCGTGTATACAGACACAGTAGATGCAGTGTATACAGACACACTCAACACTGGTTGGTCCATGGGCACTTGTCAAACGAGCCAGAGAGATTTCCCTGCACCCCCATTTAATGTGACACGGCTGCCTGGCAGCCATGCTCCCCTTTCCATAGGAGTCATGGTTCCCCTTTCTCCCCCACCCTCCACTTTGGCCTTTATGGAGCCCTGTGGGAGTGAGGATTCAATCACTATGGGGGACAGGGGAGCATCTATACCATGGAGCACATGTCCTCACCTCAGCTCCCTTCCCTCGAGAACGGGAAACCATGGGCCAGATTGAGGAACTGGAAACGGAGCAGATAAAAAATAACTGTGGGGCTGACTGGGCTTATGGGGCAGAGGTTGCCCATCCCTGACTTAAAGGAATCCATTCACACTCCAGCAGCCAACGCAAGGGGCCCCGATCGCACCTTGACGTTTCCATCATACCAATCAGCACGCATGTTAAGTAACAACAAGAGAGGAAAGATGCACGCCCAAGGCATCCATACATGTAAAGCATAGGCATCCTTTATGGCCCCCACTGGCCCTCTGTGTTATGTGGTCACAGACAGATACAACCTCCACATTCCCTGCCCCCCCGGCCTCCCTCAGCCCTATTCCCTCCCCCCTCTGCCCCCGCAGCCCTATTCCCTCCCTCTCTGCCCCTGCTTGTCTGTTCCCTCACACCCAGTCCCTGCTGCCCTCTGGACCCCTCCCTACCTGTCGCTCTGGCACATAGCACTAAGGCCATTATGACACCACTGGGCAGAGACCAGTATTAGCTCTGGAACCAGTACAGCTTCATCTCTCTGGAACCCTTCAACCCACAAACATGGGGGTGGGCATATTGGGCTTGTCTCGGAGACCTTTAAAACGAGGTATCGCATGTCTGGTTGGCTGGTGTAGTACCGGAGAGGATACAGGGCCACAGACAGACGCAACCTCCACGTAAGGCGTTCCCTATTACGCTTCACATAAAGAATGCTTAAAAATGCCACCTACCCTCCTTTGCCCTTTTAGAGAGAAAGAGGCAGCAGGCTCTGCAATATCGGTAACTGAGACAGAGAGCCACCCCAGCCGCAAAGAGTTTTCAACATGAGCAAAAGAAAATTAAAAAATCTCAGCCGAGCGTCAAGAAAAGTTGGCTGCAACATCAGAAAATGGTACCAAGGCCATTAGTTGCTGATACTGACTAGCATCAGGTTGAACGTTGGGGAAGGAGAACATGCAGCAGTAAGCAGATACGGAGGCCTCCGTGACTTTGGGAGAAGGGCCCCATGCTCCTTTCTATGGAGAGTAGGAGATTCCCATTAACCTCACACAGCTCTCTAAGGGAAATATGGACACGGTTGGTCTCTCACTCTGTCTCTTTTTTTTTTTTAAGCCGTAGTTTTGTCGTTAATGAGAAATCAAAACAAATATTGACGATTTGCTCTAGAAAATCCTAATGCAAACAGCTGGGCGTAATTCAAATGACACGATTACAGCGCGGAAGACATTTGGGCAGGCAGGCAGCCTTCTGTTTGAAATGCAATTTTTATAACCTCTGAAACGAACCCAGAATAATCACTCCCACAAATGAGCTTTTGTGACGGCCTCGACCAGCCCACGTGCAGCAGGAGAGATGTACTTGGGGGATGGGGACAACATAAATCAAAGCTGTCGACAGGGCAGCAGGGTCTAGTGGATCGAGGGCCAGGGGAACGCCCACATCATTATCCTAACTCTCCCACCAAATCTCTTCTGGTCTGCAGCTCCTAGTGCCAACCTCTAGCCGTGAGCCAACATGGCTATCCTTGGCTGTGAGCGCAAAGGCGCTGACATGGAAAGGAACAGAACAGGCACAAATTCAGCACCCATTGGGACATCCATTCCCCATAGACGTAGGCACGGTCCTCCCAGTTTCACACACAGCACAGCTGAGTGCGCATTTCACTCGCTCCTGGCAAACAACGCTCCGTTAATTGTAGGTAAATTTGCAGCTACCTGTAGTGAAGCAGTTGACCTTCCGCATTGTAATCCCGGTAAATCTCGTACTCTTTCTCAAAGACTCCAGGAGGCGAGGAGCTGCAAGACACGAAGGGGGGGTAACATGTGAGTTAGCGACACGGACAGCAAGTCACATCAACACTTATCAAAGCCACGTCGTTGTGTGTTTTGTGTGGGTGACCCCAACGCGTTGTCATCTGTGTTCAGGGGCTTCCAGACCTCAAGGCCAGAAGGAAGCCATCAGTATAGGTAACCCCTACACCCAGCAGCTGGGTTTTACTTTGGCCTCTTTCCAAGTTCCTGGAGCTGGCCTGTAGATCTAGTCCCTGCCTTCAAGTGCTGAAAGACTGACCCCGGGGGAACGGAGCAGAGATGAAGGCAGGCACACAAGGAGGAGGAGGAGGAGGAGGAGGGATCCACAGCAGATTATTTTATACATCAAACCCAGAACTCATGACTGAGCTGTGACTTATCTTTTGAGAAAGATATCCAGTCTTGATTAAGAGACCGGAACTAACAGAGAATCCATAAGCAGGTTGTTCCAGTGGCTTACCACCACTGTCGGAAGCTAGGAGTGAACCAAAGGGGATGGATGACCATGGATGCCCTGTTGCTGATATAATTCCTCTGAATCATCTGGTGTGGGTGACCTTCAAAGCCCTCCTATGGGGCCTAGATGGGGCACGGGTCAGACCCAGTTTGGCAGCCCTCGACATTCTTTCATTTTCGCTGTTAAAAACTGATTTATTTCTAGTCTGAACTGATCTCACTTCAGTTTCTCGTTGTGCCTCTCTATGACAGATTAAACAGCCCTCTGCTATCGGAAATCTCCATCCCAAGTACGTAGGTACTTACAGACCACGACCAAGTTCCTTTTTTGCCATCTCTTGGCCAAGCCAATCAGAATTAAGCTTCTCTATATATCTTGTTTTCCACTCCTCTAGTCATTCTTGCAGCTCTTTTCTGAACCCCTTCCAATTTTTCCAATATCCTTTTTGAAATGCAGGTGCCAAAAGCAGAGAGAGCATCACAGTAACGGAGTTGCCAATGCCATCACTAACACCTCCGTAGCACTGGATTGCTCCCATCAGTGAAGTGGCTCCCAACTTCACTCAAGACCGGATTTCTCCTCTCTAAAAAGAAGAGCCACCAACGTTTCCGATTCCACCAACCCTTGGCTCAGTTGTAAAGAGTTCTTCTCTTGCTTTCTTCAAACCTGGAATACATTGTTTTTCTCCAAAAACAAATTATATTAAAAACTTACTCAAGGACTGAACCTCAGAAAAGCATCCCTGATACTTCAATAGCCTTTGTTCCTCCAATCCTCACCTCGTCCCTGAATTGGTCGTCCCCATTGCTGATTTATATTAAGGCGGCTCTAGATCAGAACCCTTCTACATAAACAGGCACATAATTTTGCAGCACGTTGGACAAGAGGGCCCTTGAGCTCCCTTCCAACTCTATAGTTCAAGGCTTCTAGATTAGCACTGATGACAAGGCAGCCAGGGGCATTTTATCCTAATACATTTTATCCCTTCCCCCACCTCCTGCAGGCCATTTTGAAAATTAGAACAAGCTCTGGGGGTGGAATAGAAGTTAGAGAAGAGGTGTTCTCACACTGGGGAATGAAGGGGAAGGTTCAGATCATGGACACGTGCTACGGATCCATCTTATCAGTGATCGCGTGCCCTCGTCTCTGCTCCCTTCCCCGGAGCTCAAATCCCCAAACATAATGAAGGATCTCCAGAAGCAGGCTTTCCCAACAGACCAGGACACAGCAGCCCATGAACGAACAAGGCCCTGTCAGCACAGATGTAAGAGCAGAAGACAGAGTTATCTACACTTTCAAACTCAAAAATATATGCCAATTACAACAAGGGGTGTGCTCCATTCATTGTTCAAACTACGGAAATGATGCGAATGGAATTTATGACTGCAAAGGAACTCGCACAGAATGATAGAACTGTTGAGTTGGAAGGGAGGCTTGAGGGTAATCTAGTCCAAGCCAGCATATGACTATGGATGAGAAAACCCCATCGTGTACGGGAAAACATTTGTAAACTGCCCTGAGCCTTTTAGGGAAGGGCGAGATAAAAATTTGAACAACTAAATAAGATAAACAAATAAACAACAGGGCTGTTAATGGGTGTTAAGGACTCTTAATCCAGAAGAGATGCTTGTAAGAACCCACCCTACAGGTACCAAGTGTAAAACCTGGTACCTGTAGGGTTGTCCTGGGGGCTGAATCTTCTAGCCCCCGGGCCTGGGCATTCCGCATTGTGGCATTCCACAAGGTTCCATTCTGTCTCCATTATTGTTTAACATATACATGCAGCCCTTGGGGGAGATCGTGAGAGGGTTTGGTGTACGTTGCTACCAATATGCGGATGACACCCAGTGGTACCTCTCCTTTTCAAACGACCCAGGTCCTGCCGTCTCAGTGCTGTCCCAGTGTTTGGAGGCTGTGGCCGATTGGTTGCGGCAGAGCAGACTGAAGCTCAAGCCTGATAAGACGGAGGTGATGGCGGTGGGTAGGGCAAAGGAGGTGTTGGCTCCCCTCGTAGAGGGGGTCCGCCCTCCCGTAGCCCAGCAGGTTCAGAGTCTGGGAGTACTGTTGGACTCGGATCTCTGCCTGGATCGGCAGGTGGAGACGGTGGCTAAGGCTGCCTTCCGCCAGCTGCATCTGGTGCGGAGGCTGCGTCCATATATTTCCAGACCCGATCTCACCACTCTGATCCATGCCTTCATCACCTCGAGGCTGGACTACGCGCTGTACGTGGGGCTTCCCTTGATGCTGGTTCGGAGGCTGCAGCTGGTGCAGAACGCAGCGGCTCATCTCCTTACGGGGACGGGCCGACGGGAGCATATTACTCCCGTGCTCCACGCGCTGCACTGGCTGACTATAGCGCACCAGGCCAGATTCAAGGTGTTGGTCTTGGCCTATAAAGCCCTACACGGTCTTGGCCCTTCATACCTCAGGGACCGCCTCACCCTCCACGCCCCAGAGCGACCCCTTTGGACCACTGGGGGCACCTTCCTGGAGGTCCCCCGTGTAAAGCGGGGGGCCACAATGGAGAGGGCATTCTCGGTGGCCGGGCTGCAATTATGGAACTCCCTCCCGAGGAAGCCCGTCTGGCCTCAAGTCTGTTGGCCTTCCGCCGGGCCTGCAAAACCTGGCTGTTCTCCCAGGCCTTCAGAGGAGATGGGGAGGGTGGGTTGGGATAAAAATCTTGGGGGTGGGGGGGGTGGGTTGTTTTTAGGAGAATTTAAGATGTTTTAATTTTTTGTGTTTTATTGTTCTTTTAAATTATTGTGATTTTTTGTGTTGTAAGCCGCCCCGAGATGCCATGGGCATGAGGGGGCGGCTAAGAAATGTAAATAAATAAATAAATAAATAAAACAAGACCTGTACATCAGAAGATAGTCCGTGCCATACTGGGTTAGAACAACGGTCCATCGAGGCCAACATCCTGTCTCTGACAGCGGCCAGTCTTGGTCGTTTGGAAGTACCCCCCCCCCCTACAGGTCCCAATGGGGCGACCCATTCCCGGCTCTGGTCACTCCCAGCTCCCAAAAGTACGAAGTTACGTCCCCCTTTGACTGGGTCACTGGTTACCCCTCATTAATGCCCTCAAGATTCTCCTCTTTCCCATTTCTGCCACTGTTTCCACTTGATCCCAAAAGCCGCTCATTCTAATACAGCCCCCTTGCTCTCAGAGGCATCAGAACTCAACTCGTTACCATTTCCTCCACTTAAAAGCCCTGGTAGCATTTCTATACATGCAGATATGACAAAGGTGCAAAAAAGCAAGACCTCCACAGTTTGTTTAACATGCATCTTTAATGACATGGGGGGGCTCTCATCTCATCTTAACAATGCTTCATTACGAACAGCGTAGACAGCCGGGCTGTCTTCAACACACTCTGCAATTTGTAGAAGCTAACAAGACCGTGGAAGTTTAATCCGCAAAAGCATTTGACAACAAAGAGCACAAAGCTACCCAAACCATTTCCTTTTGAACCGCTCCCCGAAAGACAGTGTAAAAACACACGCTTAGGTGTCTGGATTAATGAAGAAAGATTAGATGCTGGGTTCACGGAGAGAAGAAAAAACAAATCTTTTATAATAGGATAGAACTAAAAAAAAAAATTACTGAGGGGAAGTGGCAATAAAATTAAGCTCCTGTCAAAGCTCGTTTTAATGAGACTTCTGAGCCTTCCCATTATGACTAGCGGAAGCGCGGTGTCGAATCACCTAATCCCTTTCTTCTCTTGCTCTAGAACACTCGTAGCTGCTCTCACTCTTTCAGAACACGGCTCTTCTAGCAATTTCTCAAGGAATATTCTCCCCCATTCAGGGCGGCATCGAAAGTCCACAGTTAGGCCTAATCAACAAGCTACAATCTCCTTCAATGGAGAGAGGACGGAACGACAAGAAACTAAAGAGAACAAGAAGGTGGCGGCGAGCTTTGGTCCCTCTTTAGGCACTCGAAATGTTGGGAGGCGTGCGTGCATGTGTGTAAGTGGGTGGGGCTTATTGACCAAGGGTTGGAGCTTATTGGGGCTTCTGGATACGTTGGGAGGTATGCTGCAAGGGAACGGGTATCTGATCAGAACAATGGGCAAATTATCCAGGGGTCAACAGTCCATAAAATTGCAGAGGGTAAAAACACAAGACCATGCCAACACTCAATCCAATTACTCCGGGGTGTCTTCTTACCCCCCTTCTCAGCATTGTCTTGGAAGGCGTTACACAGCTGAAGAACAAACAGCCAAGACATTTTATCTCCACTGGTACCATCCAGTACACTCATCACCTCTGGGACGCCCGATGACCAACCCCCGTTGGAGAACCCAAGCCAATGCAGACACTCCGGCAATTTCAGTCCAAGACCTTGGTTTCAAATCCTGGAGCACAGAAGAGCAGATGCATGATGCAGCGTTGACTGCAGTGCATTCTGCCCTCTCCTACGCCTGTGTTCACTTGAAAAAGGTTAGTCCCTTGTAGAGCTCACATGCAGTGGCGCTGCACATCAACCCCAGAGCAATTAGACAAGAGCTTCCAAATCACGTAAAGAGCTTGTGAAGAATGCACTCTCACAGGGACTCTGGGCTACATCATGTGAATTGCCAAGTGGTAAAAACATTATCTATACATATCTATAATGCTAGCAATGGGTCTGCCACTGAACCGGTGTGATCATCAGAGACAGGTCCCTACCCAAACGGGCTTGCAATCTAGAATAGAAGGGGGGAAGGAATGAAGAAGGGGGAGAGAGTGAAGTTGAGACACCATAGTTACACGTGCTCAGCTTAGTTAGAGATAGACATAAGGAGAGAGAGAGCATAAGGAGAGTATAAACAAGGAATCTATGGGGGTGACGAGAGAGGGAGTCTGTCAGAAAAGGTAGGTTTTTAGGAGGGATTTAAAGGTTGGGAAGGAAAGAGCAGGGCGTGTGTGTTCGGGGAGGGAGTTCCAGGCACAGGGGGCAGCACGGGAGAAGAGTTGAAGATGGTTCAGGAAGCAGGAGACTCTGGGGCGGGCGAGGGCGGTGACCGAAGAAGAGCTGGAACACAGTGGGAGGAAGATAGGGAGGAGCAAGGTCATATAGAGCCTTGGGGGTGAAGATAAAAGAGAGTTTGTGCTGGATGTGGAGGAGGAGAGGGAGCAGTTGAGGAGCAGAGAAGGGGTCGAACATGATCAAAGCAGCATGGAAGGTGGGTGACCTTGGAAGCAGAGCGCTGAAGAGAAGTGAGAGGGTCAAGGTGAGAGCAGGGAAGGCCAGTAAGAAGGAGGTAGTCAAGGAGAGGGCAACAGCATGGACCAGTCCTAGCAGTGGGAACTGTAAGGAAGGGCAAGTTGTGGACCAGCTAGTGGCACCCCCAAACTCTGTACTGTGGGTGTTGCTAACCACTGCTTTCCAGCAAGATCCCAAGATGACCCTATCTGCTAGATCAATTCCCAGGTAAGATGTGGGGATGTTTTTATTCCATTTTTATCATCATCAAGCATTTACAGCACAAGCAATGCACCTGGTGCTTTACAAATTAATAGAATAGACAGAGTCCCTGCCCTAGGGCTTACAATCTGAGAGACGGGGGGAGACGAAGGAAGGGGAACAGAGGAAGAGACAAGGGGTGTAACATTCACGAAGATGCGAGGTCCCAGGCGCACGTGCTTGGCTTGGTAACGTCAAGAATGATGGCTGGCTGGTTCGTGTGGTGAGGATACGAGCACACAGAGCTCAGGTAAAACAGATTGTACTGGATGGAGGGAATCAGCAGGAGTTAGGTGAGGGGAGCAAGAAGTTGGGGAGGGCAGAGCGGAAGAGGTGGGTTTTGAGGAGGGATTTGAAGGTACGAAGGGAGGGGGCGAGGCGGATGTGGGCAGGGAGGGAGTTCCTGGCAGCTAGGGAGAAAGGACGAAGGCGGGTAGGGGAGCAGGGAAGGTGTGGGAGGGCGAGAGAGCGGCCAGAGGAGGAGCGGAGTTCACGGGCTGGAGTACAGAGGGAAATTAGCGCAGAGAGGTAGGGGGAGCAAGGTTGTGAAGAGCTTTAGGTGAAGACTAGGAGCTTGTGCAGGATTCGTTCAGGAAGGGGAAGCCAGTGAAGAGAGGAGAGGAGGGGCTGCACGTGGTCTAAGTGACGGGCGAAGTGGATGACCCTGACAGCAGAGTTTTAGACGGAGATAAGGGGAGAAAGGTGAGATCGGAGGTGGTCAGGGAGAAGGAGGTTACAGTAACCAAGGCGAGAGACCAGGGCGTGGACAAGGGTTTTGGCAGATGAGACAGAGAGAAAAGGGCGAATCTTAGCAATGTTATGGAGGGAGAAGTGACAGGATTTGGCAACAGAGTCAATGTAGGGTTTAAAAGAAAGAGGTGAGTCAAAGATGAAGCCTAGGCTACGGGCTTGGGGGACAGGAAGGATGGTGACCCAAGCGATGAGGCTCGACAGGGGAGAGGAAGGATGAGGGGGAAGATAAGGAGTTCAGTTTTAGCTCTGTCCATGGCTTTGCTCCCTCTTCTGGGGCGTACAATGCAAGGCCCAATGAAAGGCTCTGAATGAGCCACATTTGGATCCATTACTGGAAATCAACTTCTACTGCAGAAGCATGAGGTTAGAAACAAGATCGATGGCGACTCTCTCATCCCTTAACAAGTCATCGAGGAAGCTAGAATCCAGATGGAAGTTCCATGAGAGCCGTGGTAGCGTATCGCGACTGTGGTCAATGCCACATCGCAATCGGTGAAAACCCACCTCTCCAGAGCTGTTCCCAAGACACACTGCTAGTCATCATTAAACAGTGAACTGCAATGCTCCTCAAGAGGCTGGAGTAAGGAGTATGCCCACAAGAACAAAGAGCAAAAAAATCCTCACAGAACTAAGAAACATCTGAAAAACTGATCAAGCATCACCTGAGCACTCATGTCATGAGCAGGAAGCCATTAGCAAATCAGGTACCATCCCAGCATGGCAGGTCGACACAAGCTACAACATTTACAATAGGCCACACAGTGATTTATTTTAGCGTATGGAATCAAGATCCTAAAGGTCATCCGGTTCCACCAACATAGACCAAGGCAAGAAAACCATCCCCAACAGATTTTGCCAAGCACCTTAAAGACGTCCAGTCCAGTGAAGGAGACCAGGGAAAAGACACCCCATCTAGAAGGGCGCCTTAATCCGTCAGACAGAGAGGCATAGCCAGGTCTAATGGATGAAAGCTGAAATCAAAGGTCATACTGGAAGCAAGAAATAAATTTGTTCCGGCTGCTAAAGAGCTTCTCTGTCCTAGATGATAAAGGGATGGGATCAATATTTTAGGTGGGAGAATTAAGCCAAGACGGAAGGTGTTCAAGCTTTTGGTCTCAGGTTTTGGAATTGACACAGGGATTACTGAATAAAATGCTAGTGTCTGTGTTAGACTAAATTATCACAATGGTTTCCTCTGCTCATTCAAATGTATGAAAGAAAGAAGGAGCAGAGCCCTTCCTGGCTCCCAGACAGTCCCCGCAACTGACACTCCTGGGGCTACCCAGCCATGCCATGCCCAGCTCCTCCCAGGCAGCTGACTCTCTAGCTCTCCAGCTCAGCCCCCTTGAAGGAGCCTCACGTGAGTTAGGGGCTGTCCTTCAATAGAACAGTACGTGCACCCTTTAGCACCAGCCTGTGGCGTCTTCCTCCTTAACTAGGTGCCCCTTGCTGGCGTTACCTAGTGGCCTGTTACACCCCACAAGAGAGATCTGTCGGCTTTCCTCAACAGGCCACACGGAGCTCTGGATGTAAAATGGCCGTTTCTCTTGCCCAAGAGAGCATGCTCAGAAGCATACAGTGCAGTGCATGGAAAACTGACAAGCGCACGAACCAGGGAGCCTTTCAATTAGAGCTAGACGATGAACCTGCAACCAGGGGATTTAGTCCTCATTATGAAGCCTCCAAACAAAATAGGAGGACATGTATCTTGGGAAGGCCCCTACCAGATACTGGAAAGAAAGAATGAAGTCACCTACTGGGTTGATAAACCCAACACCAAAGCGGGGGCCCAGGAATTCCACATGAACAGGATTAAAGCCTATCACGCTAGGGGAGCAGAAGTAAATCTGGTCTGTCTGGCGGAGGGAGATAGCTCACCAGACAACCTGCATG
>QEPC01004062.1:359139-374200 GCA_003113815.1 Sphenodon punctatus | reverse complement strand
CCAACTCCAGACAGCAGGGCTCACAGTAAAGGTGTCCAAGTGTAAAATTGCAATGAGCCAAGTCGCGTAGCTGGGATTTCAGGTGGGGAGCGGGAAGCTTAGCCCCCTACCAGACAAGAGAGAACCCATCACTTTATGGCCCGTACCCACAACAAAAAAGCAGATCCTGCGTTTCGTCGGCATGTCAGGTTATTATAGACGCCATGTACCACAGTTCAGCTCTCACTCGCAGAGAAAACACAGACTGACATGTTCCAGGATGGGGAGTGACCCAACCCTTCTCACATGTTCTCCAAGGGGGGGAATAAATAAATAAATCACTGCTCCTATGACTGATCAGTGCATAAAGGGGCCACCTAACTGAGCACAGTGGTCCACAGCTCGCCAGGAAGCTTCTGACAAGCTGAAAGCAGCTCTGTCCAATGCATCTGTGCTTAGACATCCAGACTTCGAAAAGGAATTTGAGGTCTGGACCGATGCATCAGACACAGGGCTGGGGGCAGCCCTAATGCAGGTGGGAGAAGATAACCACAGATACCCGATCGCTTACTTTAGCAAGGAGCTCCTGCTACAAGAAAAAATTCTAGCTGTCATTGAAAGGGAATGTCTAGCTATTGTATGGGTGGTGGGGAAGTTGAAACCGTACTAATGGGGCAGAAAGTTCACCGTGTGCACTGACCATTCACCCCTAACTTGGCTAAACGACGTGAAGGGCTCCAACAACAAGCTCTTGCGATGGAGTTTAGCTTTGCAAGATTTGATATGACCATTAAACATATTAAAGGCAAAGAGAACGTAGTTGCAGATACCCTGCCTCGCAGAGAAAACACAGACTGACATGTTCCAGGATTTGGAGTGACCCAACCCTTCTCACATGTTCTTCAAGGGAGGGGACATGTCATGGGGAAAAAGGGGGGCAACACAGGCATCTGGGGTGATGGGACAGAGTATTTGGGGTACTGGGGGTAAATTTAGTTACTAAGAAGGACAACTAAAGATAAAGATTACAAGATTGTGAGCCTGATCACCCTGCGGAACTGGCTTGGAAAGGTGGCGGGACAGAAAAACCCATGGTCAGGCAAAATAAGCCATCAGTTGCCCAGGTGACTGATTGGGGGGGGGGGAGGAGGATGGCAACCCACCTACAAGGACATTGAAATAACAATAGAGAAGCAGGAGGAAGTGACCCGAGCCCCCTGAAAACAAGGTGAAGACACAGGATCTTGAGAGAGACTCTTCCATCTTAACCAGCAAAGGAGTAAGCACAGAGTACTCTGCACAAACACAAACTAGAGACTTTCCTATGGACTGAGAGAACTGAGCCCGGCCTCAACACCCAGGCCGAGAAGCACTGGCCCAATCTGGACCGAGTCTCAGGGTAAGAGGGCAGTTAGGGAACCTCAGTGGTTTTAAGAATGCGTTTATTGGATATTTGATTTATGGACTTGCACTATCTGATCAACAGCCTTTTACGTGTATGTACTGAATATAGGTTTTATAACTAAGTCTAGCGTTGCTTGTGTGTTCATTTGGTCTAAGGGGGTTCATAAAGGGGGCACTCTATCTAGATAAGAGTCTAGACGGACTTTTTTTTATATAAGACAACCCCACCGTGAAGTCTTCCAAGCTACGGGTGGCCAGAGAATGTTCTCTGAGTTACGGCTGGGCAGGGAGAACAAGGGGAGGCGTTTCCGGGGCTGTAGACCTCCGAAAGCTCCCTGATTGCGGTGAGGGTTTCAGATCACTTGGGAACCCACGTGGGCACAGGCAACTGGGTTGCGGCTGGCCTGGTGGGCATACGGGGGACAGCCTAGAGAGGGGAACCCCGATCCTCGTGACAAAGTCTCTTTGTCAAAGTGTAGGGCTAGCACAGTGGGGCTACGCGTCCCACTCATCGGCGGCTACTTTCTTAGAGTCTGCTGCTATCCCCTACTAGACACCGGCGAGTAGGATTAAGTATTTCTATACTGCCACCAATGTACCTGGCCCTGAAAGATCATTAATTAGAGGCAGGTCCCTGCCCTAAGGGACTTAAAATCTAGGGTGCACAGGGAAGGGGAGACAAGGGAGAAGAGGAAAAGAGACAGGAAACTGAGACGGGTCAGAAGGAGGGTCTGTAAGAGTGACGGGTCCATTAGAACTGGCTCAAAAATAGCCCTTCCTTTTTTCACGGAACGGTTCCACAAAAACAGACCGGCTGTTGCATGAGTCTACTTTCTCCTTTACTTGAAAATGCAAACGGTGATTGAAGGAACAAGAACTGGGGTGGGCTGCCCATGGCTCAGGTAATAGAACACATGCTTTGCATGCATAAGGTCCCAAGTTCAGTCCCTGGCATCTCCCATTCAGAATCTCTGGTAGCACGCCAGGGTGAGGCCTCTGCTGGGGATCCTGGGGGAGGCCTCTGCCGGGGATCCTGGAGGATCTCGGGTAGCGCGCCTGGGGGAGGCCTCTGCCGGGGATCCTGGAGGGTCTCAGGTAGCGCCTGGGCGAGGCCTCTGCCGGGGATCCTGGAGGGTCTCGGGTAGCGCGCCTGGGGGAGGCCTCTGCCGGGGATCCTGGAGGGTCTCGGGTAGCGCGCCTGGGCGAGGCCTCTGCCGGGGATCCTGGAGGGTCTCAGGTAGCGCACCTGGGGGAGGCCTCTGCCGGAGACCCAGATTTGAAACCCTGCTGCCGTGTCAGATTGTGACAACGCCGGGCTGAGACGGACCAGTGGTCTGACTCAGTTAGGCAGCTCCTTATAACTGCTTCACGCTGACAACTGTGCTTTGGTGGCGCATTTGGACCCAACATCCCAAGATGGTGCAAACGGCATTGCTCGTAACTTTGGACTTAACATTAAACAAGTGAAATTGAACTTATTTATCAGCCTCCCCCCCCTTTGACAAACCTAGCAAGACCCATCAATAAGTCTGGAAAACAATATACTTCAAGCTGTTAAAACAGTTCACTGATCTTGGTAACACACTCAACACCACAATCCACCAATCACTTACTGCAGAGTAGCCCCACTGAAGCCTTTTGGCTTCAATGGTGTTACTCTGGAGTAAGTCGCTGGTGGATCGTGGCCAAAAGCAGCAACAATTGATCATGAAGCGGCAAGGCAGCCATTTTTACCAGAGACCTTAGATGGAGCACAGGATCAACCTACAGATAAAAATCAAGTTGTGCAATGCTGTTGTCTTTACAGCATGGCGTTAGGGGTCTGAAACACGGATTGTTTATCGACAGCATATTAAAAATCTTGAATGTTTCCATCTGCCACTCCTATGACCACTACGGAGTATTCTACAGCAGGAGCAAATTGCCAGGACACAAGTCCTGGCAAAGGCCAGTTCTGCCAGCACGGCATCCTGCCTGATCTGTACACAACCTCAGTGGCGTGGCCACGTTAGTTGCATGTCTGGCTCCTGTCGGCCTCAACAAGCTCTATATGTGGAGGTAAGGGCAGGCAGCCACAAATGCGGGCGGCAGAGGAAACATTTCAAGGATGCTTTAAAACAGAAATTACATAACAGTAATATTTCTGATTTGCTGACTGACCAGAAGGACACAAGGCCATGGTTTTGAATTTTCAGGAAAGCAGATTTAGATTAAATATTAGGAACAACTTCCTAGCTCTTAGAGCCGTCCAGCAGTGGAATGCACAGCCTACAATGGGAGTGGTGGAATCTCCTTCCCGGGAGGTTTTCAAGGAAAGACTGGACAGGCGTGTCAGCAGAGACTTTATTATAGCATCAGAAATGTGCCTGCTGCTGAACGGGTGTGATCAGAGACAGGTCCCTGCTCCAAGGGGCTTGCAATCTAGAATGGGCAAGTGGATGAATTAAAAAGCAGCAGTGCCAACCAGCACTTCCTTCCCTAGCTCCGATAATAAAACTAGGGAAAGATTTCAGCTGTGACTCCTTGGATTGGGACAAATTTGTGTTTGTTCTCATTTGCTAAGTTTGTTTTAAATAGCAACCACAAAATGCGTCAGTCCAGCCCAGTCCAGCCTCAACAGGCTAGCAGAGAATCTGCACAATTGCATCAATTAGAGAATCCACACAGGGATCACATCCAGTGTAGGGAAAATTTTACCTTTCAGACGAACAGTTACGTGCATGGTAGAGCTCACTTGTCATATGGGTATGGTGACCAAACAGTTAGCGGAAGTGGCATGAAACTTTTGAAATGCAGACCTGAAGTAGATAGATTTGAGTCTGACTTATGAGAGGGTTTACTCTGTATGGATTATTATTATTTATTATTATTAGCAAGCATTTATATAGCACCAGCAATGTACCTGGCACTTTACAAAGTAATGGAATAGACACTGTCCCTGCCCTAGGGCTTACAATCTGAGACATGGTCGGGGGGGAGGGGGAGGAGACTAAGGAAGGGAAACAGAGGGAGACAAGGAGTGTAACATTCACAAGGATGCGAGGTCTCAGGTGCACGTGATTAGCTTGGTTACATCGAGAATGATGGTTGGTTGGTCCATGTAGTGAGGAGCTCAGGTAACAGATTGTACTGGATGGGGGGGATCAGCAGGAGTTAGGTGATGGGAGCGAGGAGTCGGGGAGGGCAGAGTGGAAGAGGTGGGGCATGGATGGTGCAAGTTCTTTCATTTTATAAGATTGCTTTTCTAAGGGGAAAAAAATTGTTCAGTCCGGCTGCACAAGTTTGGTAAGGAACCATTTTAAGTTTGCATAAATCACCACATGCAAATTTATGCCACTATCTGGCACCGTCCCGCATTTCAGAGAGGAGGGATTGAAGGGTACGGGGAAACCTGAAGACTACACGCCCAAATCCCACATTTCGGGGAGTGACACAAAGCAGGCTTGCTTAAGGAGCCTTCTTGGGCAATAATAAAATGGTTTCTGTTGTCAACAGGGCTGAATGCATCTGCGAGAGTCTCTTTATGGACAATGAGGTCACCTGTTTCTTGTTTTACAGAGACCCAGGGTTCTGTGAACTGCGTTGGCCATGAAAACGCAGGCTTTTGGAATGGGTTGCCTCGCCAGTATCTCTGCAGCAATGGCAGAATCCGTCAAACTTTCTTCCTTCGATACAAATGTGCTCCCTGTGCGTTGGCCTTCATCTTGTCACCGGCGCTCTGATCTGCCAAAAACGGCCCAGCATTGGAGACTTCAGGAATCAAACACACGGTAGGAGAGAGATTTCCAAAACGGCATGTGGGTCTCTGCATGGGGGAACTGGTAACACAGCCAGGAGGGAAGCGAAGCGAGATACAAAAATGCCAACGAGCAGCATTTGCAATCTGCCAGATTTAGCTCTTTGCATCTAGCCTGGGGAGGTGGAGGCGGCAGGGACTTGGGCACAGATTGGGATGACGGACAAGAGCTAAACTACCTGGTGCAGAATTGCTATGGGAGATGAATACTTACAAGGGTGTAATTATAGGGACGGGGGTCCCATTCTAATCGAGCCACGTCCCTTGGGCTCACACGGAATCCTCTCCTGGTAAGAACTGGGCAGACACCCCACCCCACCCTTTGGCAAGGACAGTTTCTGCCCTCCAACTGGGCAGCCACGCCGATGCTGCAAGGCTCCGGAAAATTACCCTTAAGCTCACCATTAATGAGATTGATGGAAACCATTTGACAGTCTTATTCTCGGTAACTAAAACGAATGTTTCCTGGCTGATGGGGAAGCAGATCTTTAAGCAAAGTGACATCCAGATAACTAGCCCTCGGCAATGGGGGAGAAGGGAACACACAAGCTTTGTGCCTTTGCTCATGTTGACAGCATGGGGAGTTTTGCAACAAGCTTCTCTGGAGGTTGATCCGCTGCTAGCAGCTCTCTTACAGAAGCTCAGATGCAAGCCCAATTCTCTTTCCTCTGACCCACAGCATCGCATTGAGTAAGATGATGCTTATGCCAGGTCAGTGGTCCAGTAGGTAGGATCCTGGCCTAGGGCTTGGGAGACACGAGTCCAAATCCCTGAGTACTGTAGGCCAATCGTTTACCATTCATACAGGCTTTACAGCAGGGAAAAAGCATGACAAAATTAGCCAAGCACCCTAGAATTAAGAGGGCCCAGGGCAGATCTTTATGGCAGTGCTCCATGGAGAAACAACTTGCATTCTGCTGGGCGCACACACTTGAATTCATTCATACATATGCACAGGTTTACCTTATTCATGTACACGCTATCTCTGCATGTACACATGGTCACCCACACAGGTAAATCCACAGTTTGCATCCTCAAATTGACCACTTGCAGCAAATCTGGGCATGCAGCTGGAATTGCCTCCACTGCAAAATCTAGTCTTTAGTGCATCGTATTTTGCATCAGTAACTCTAACTGGAGAAGCAGCTGCCCCAAACCAGGTGCATCCAACCCATAACAGAGCAGACCTTAGCAAACAGGAGGCTGGCTCTCCACTGAGCTACAGGGAACTCTACCTACCACCTGAACAGATCTGCTTTGGCCATTTTAGAGGCATTAACATTCTCAATGACAATTTCAGAGCGTTACTTTCCAAATACCAATATGCGAATGACTATTGCAAAATAGAAGCCAACGCCAGGGATCGCAGGGTGGGAGGAAAAGGCAAGCATTTCCCCTACAAATTCCAACTTCCTCCTCATAACTGTCCAAGAAGTAGGGCCCATGCAAGTAACAGCCTGAGACGTGCCCTCTGGGCATACCAAGCTCTGTTATCAGACTTGAAGAATATAGATTCAGTAGGCTGGGAAAGGCACTCCAAGGATACCCAGGACATTTCAATGGAAGAGACAGATCCTCTCGCTGCTCCTGTAACAGGCAAGTAAAGCCATCGGAAATGTCAGACCTGCAGTCCTTCTAACCCAACATCCCCTCTCGGAAGATGGCCAAAAGAAATTGTTTATTTCCCATGCCCCTATCTGGGGGCATGTTCACAAATAGCGTAGCTTATGTGGGGTAAGCAACCCCCCAGGTAATTTGGCCAGGGGTAAAGCTGTTTTGTGTGGCTGGCTGCTGCTTCCACCCACCCCAATTACTGGATAGGAGTAGCTACTCACAAACACTAGTGACTGGTAACGTACCCCTGTGGTAAAGTTAGCATATGCTACTCCAAAGATGGGGTCTGGAGCAATGTCTATCTTTCCCCAGACAAGCTACGTTTCCCAGTTAAGCAAGGCCGGCCTTGTGACCTGGAGGGGATTGTGACTCCTGTTATTGACGGAGCCTGGCACCCTCCGATCAGTCTCGTTTACAGCCTTGGAGTGCTTCGGACCCCTTGTTGCGCCTGGATTGTCAGGTGGTGGCGGTGGCCAGGAGCGCGTTTCACCATCTCCATCTGGTGAGGAGGCTGTGGCCTTTCCTTTCCAATTTGGATCTGGCCACGGTCATCGGTGCTTTCATCCCCGAGGCTCGATGACTGCAAGGCGCTCTACGCGGGGCCGCCCCTGAAGACAGTTTGGAAGATGCAGCTGGCGCTGAATGTGGCGGTTTGCCTCCTTTCAGGGGCGAGGCGCTGGGAGCACATGACGCCCGTGCTCCGACGTCTGCACTGGCTGCCTATACTTTTCCAGGCACAATTCGAGGGGCTGGCTTTGACCTTTAAAGCCCTAAACAGTCTGGGCCCCACAGATCAGAGACCGCCTGTCCGTCCACGCCCCACTACGGCCCCTGCGATTAGCCGGGAGCAGCTCCCTGTGGTGCCGTCTGTTCGTCTCCTTCGTAGCGCGAGGGCTCGCGGGGAGGTGTTCTCGGTGGCTGGCCAGATGCTACGGAACTCCCTTCCCCCTCAGAGGTTTGTCTGAGCCCAAGCCTGGACACTTCCCCGAGGCGGCACAAGGCCTTTCTTTTCATTGGCAGGCAGGGATAGGGCACTGGGGGGGGGGGTGTTGGTGGGCATTTGGGAGGGTTTTGTGGGGTTTGCGGTCGGGTTGGGGAGGGGAAAGGCTGGGGGTTTGGGTTTTGAATGTTGTTTTATCGGTATTGGTTTTTGTCTGTTCTGTAAGCCTGCCTGAGCCATCTGGGAAGGGTGGGGTAAAAATTGAAACAACATGTGTGTGTGAGGGGGGCAATATACTCAACCTGCTTCACATTGCAAGTTCCACGTGCCTCAAAAAAATAAAAAAGTGTTTACAGCACAACCCCCATGTGGGCCAGGCTTATTGCCCCCATTTTACAGATGAGGAACAGGGGTCTAGGGAGACTAAGCATGGTCACTCGGGGAGTCCACACAGAGCTGGAATTTGAATGTTCCAGCACCCTAAGCAACGGTGGCCAGTCCTAACGCTCCCATTTGCACTGCGATGGGGGGAAAACCATATCCCACTGCTGGAAAGAGGAGTTTCTTTCTGTTTTGATTTGCCACGGCACCAACGCGCTGCCTCCTGCTTTCTAGGAGAGGAGTTGGCCAGGAAAGCCACTGGAATTCCAACGTCGCCTTTTGCAGAGCAGAGCCTTGGAGATAAGCAAATGATCCCGTTAGCCGAGCGTTCCACTCCACACCCTTTGCACTCAACGCTCCTCCTTGCTCCAGAGAGGATTTGGTGCTTACACCGGGGTTAGACGGACATGCACAGATTCGCCTTTGGGGAACCATGTGATGCTCCAAAAAACCAGCCACCTCTGACACAAGATGCAAGATTCATCCCTTCTCAAGTCACCTGCAGCTGATGGAAGGGGAGTCAGAAAGCTGGGGCCTCAAAAGAAGCCTCTCCGAACACACCGTCTATCCATTCCTGACTGCTCGGGGTTAACTGCCGTTCCCAGGAACAAGAGCTGAGCAGGATTCGCGTGACTAGGGTGGGCGGCTTTCCATTTCAAAACAGCCTCCTGGGACACCAGCCGTGCGGTTTGCACAACGGGTAATGCTTTGCTACTGAGTTAGAGAGGAGAAGCGTTACATTCCCCAAGCTTTCTTCTAGCTGATTAAGCTACTGTCTGACAGCAACGGGGGAGGGAGGGGGACAGAGCATCGAATGCCACTTGGAACACTTTCCACTGCACTGTAATGTCCTGGTAAGAGAGAGGGCAGGGATTCACATTCACTGCGTTTTCCTCAGCGACGCCAATAGGGAAAGTCCAATTAAATCCCCGGGTTTCTTATTGAGAAGATTGGCCAACAATGTCCTGTAAGATCTACAGGTAGTTTCCAACGAAGGCACCCATGCTCTCTCAGCACCAAAGTGCCCCTTTCCCAGGCCCTCACCCACCACTCCCTGTACCACACACACACACACCACGTTCTCCTTAAAAGGTGCAATCTCAGAGCATATGTCCAGATTTGCCAGCAAAGCAGAAGATCTCAAACCGGATGAGCAGCAGTGGAGTACAGCCCAAAAGGAGGGGGGCCTGTTTCTGCCCCTTGACATTCCTCCTACACAAGATCCAGCAACTGACCCCGCCCACTGTACATCCGCTGACCCATCTAGATTCCAGGGAATTCAGATGCCAGTAAGGTGCAGAATGGCACAGGCAAAAGTCCCCTAATCTCCACCTTCTGGGCCCCTGATGGCAGCAGCATGGTGCAGGGCAAGTAGGGCATAGGAAAGGGGTGGCAATTGGACTCTGTAGCCAGTTCCATTAAGACATTTGCAGAACTTGAATCTAACTTCCTAAAAACTCTTGTTCATGCTCTGGTCATCTCTCGCCTCGATTACTGTAACCTCCTTCTCACTGGCCTTCCCCGGTCTCACCTTTCTCCCCTCATCTCTGTCCAAAACTCTGCTGCCAGGGTCATCTACCTCGCCAGTCGCTTCGACCATGTGCAGCCCCTCCTCTCTTCGCTTCACTGGCTTCCCCTTCCTGAACGAATCCTGCACAAGCTCCTAGTCTTCACCTATAAAGCTCTTCACAACCTTGCTCCCCCCTACCTCTCTGCACTTATCGCCCTCCATACTCCAGCCCGTGCACTTCGCTCCTCCTCTGTCCCTTCTCTCACCCTTCCACGCCTTCCCTGCTCCCCTAAGCGCCTTCGTCCCTTCTCACTTGCTGCCCCCCATGCCTGGAACTCCCTCCCTGTCCACATCCGCCTTGCCCCCTCCCTTCATACCTTCAAATCTCTCCTTAAAACTCACCTCTTTCGCTCTGCTCTGTCTGACTCTTTATCCTGCTGAGCCACTATTCCTATACCTACGATCGGTTTACCCTTATCCTTGCAACATGGACCTGCCTGCTGTCATTCTCATCGTAACCAAGCCAAGTACGTGCACTTGAGACCTCGCATCTTCATGAATGTTAGACCCCTTGTCTCTCCCTCTGTTCCCCTTCCTAAGTCTCTCCCCCAGCTCCTGTGTCTCAGATTGTAAGCCCTAGGGCCAGGGATCGTGTCTATTTTATTACTTTGTAAAGTGCCAGGTACACTGCTGCTGCTATATAAATGTTTGTTAATAATAAGTTCATTAAGTAAAAAAATAAACACAGACACACCCAAATGAAGGCACACAACAGTGTGAGAGAGTGTCTGACAGCACAGCCTCATGGCTAAGTCTTCAACCTAGGAGCCCAAATCCTAGCTTTGACATGCACTCACTGGGTGGCCTTGGCAAGTCTCTCAATGACTGTTTCCCCCCGGCAAAAAATGGGGACAATAATGACCTCACAGGGTTGTTACGAGGGGGAAACTAGAGAAGGATTGTAAAGCACATTCAATACTGAAAGTGCTGTAGAATGAGTAACAATACGAGCTGGGCAAATTCAACACCCTCAACACCCCCCCCCCACCGCAAGAACAGGGAAAGAAGTCAAGAAACCACAAATCAACTTACCTAAGGTTGTGCTGGGAACGAGCAGCAGATCCAGGATCTGAACCTGGAACCCCCAAGATTCCCAGTCCCGCTTCCTAGGTGGCTGGGGCTCAGAACGTCAAGAGAACTAGGGATGTGGGCATTTTGGTTAAACGGGTAAAACAGCTGAGCTGCACATGCAAGCGCTTTATAAAGACGGCTTCCTCCAGGCTGCGTCTTTCAGGGTTGCTACGGCTAACAGACGGGATGCCTCGACATTTTATACAGCCACCTGCATACGTGGATACATGCAAATGGCAGGGTTCGTTTGCCGTGCAAATCCACAGGCTCAAGTCTTTTTAAAAAAAAACCAAAAAAAACCCCCACCAAGAGCAGTGATTCATCATTGCTATTTCACAGACTATTCTGAATCATTCAGGCTTCGGGAGAATCAACACATTTGGAACCCCAATGAAGCTATGAGGTATCTATTTAAAGGTACCTCTACTTCAGCCATCACCTTGGTTACCACAAAATAAAGGGCTTACTCAGTGGGGAACTCGCTCCCTCTGAATGTTCGCCTTAGTTCCTCCACCCCTCACCTTTAAAAAGCACTTGAAAACTTATTTTCCAGGTGCTTTCAGGATCCACTGCTGGTTCCCCTCTGTGTGTTCTTCCTTCCTCATTACCGTAACCTTTTAAATTGTTTTATACAGATTTATGTATTAATTGAATTTTATATCATGTTTTTATGTTGGTAAAGAGCTCCAAGCACTATTTGACGGGGGGCGCTATAGAAATAACATTATCCTGACTATTAAGTATTTATATAGCATCGGCAGTGTACCTGGTTAATTGTAGACAGGTCCCTGCTCCAAGGAGCTTACAATCTTGGAGAGACAGCTGGTGCGGCGGCTTGTGTCGTACGTCTCGGACTCTGACCTGGCCACCATCGTCCAGGCTTTCATCCCCTCTAGACTGGACTATCGTAACGCGCGCTACGTGGGGCTACGCATGGTGACGGTTCAGAGGCTGCAGCTGGTGCAGAATGCGGCAGCTTGTCTCGCTTCTGGGGACGGGCCGTCGGGAGCACATTACACCGGTGCTCTGTTCCCTGCACTGGCTGCCGATAGTCTTCCGGGCCCGATTCAAGGGGTTGGTATTTACCTATAAAGCCCTACACGGCTTAGGCCCTACCTACCTGCTGGACCGTCTCACTCCCCGGGCTCTGGATCGACCCCTCCGGTCGGCCAGGAGGGCCCTTCTTGAGGCCCACCGGGTGTCCCGGGGGGGGCCACTATGGAGAGGGTGTTTTCGGTGGCCGCGCCGAGGCTGTGGAACTGGCTCCCAGCAGAGGACCAGGTAGCCCTGGACCCCCCCTCTTTTCAACGTCAATGCAAGACCCAGCTGTTCCGCCAGGCTTTTGGCGAGGGAGATGGGTGAAGGGTGAGGTGGGGGGGTTGTATATTTTGTTTCTATTCTTTGGCCTTCCCTTATTATGGTGTTTTATATGTATTTATATTTTATATGACTGTTTTAAATTGTTAGCTGCCCCGATCTGCTTCAGCAGCTGGGGTGGGATATAAGTTACTATATCCATTCTGTCTCCACTATTATTTAATGGGCATATGCAGCCCTTGGGGGAGGTCGTGAGAGGGTTCGGGGTGCGGTGTCACCAATATGCTGATGATACTCAGCTGTACCTCTCCTTTTCAACTGACCCAGACCCTGCTGTCTCGGTGCTATCCCAGTGTTTGGAGGCCGTGGCGGAGTGGATGTGGCAGAGCAGACTGAAGCTGAACCCCGATAAGATGGAGGTGATGGTTGGGAGAGCGAGGGCGGTGTCGGGCCCCCGATGGGGGGTGGGGTGGGTTTGCCCTCCTATAGTTCAGCCAGTTCAGAGTCTGAGGGTGGTGTTGGACTCGGATCACCGCCTGGATCAACAGGTAGAGGGAGTGGAGAAGGCCGCCTTCCGTCAGTTATATCTAGTGCGGCGGCTGCGTCCATACATCTCCAGCCCGGACCTGGCCTCCCTCATCCATGCCTTCGTCACCTCGAGGCTGGACTACTGCAACGCGCTCTACGTGGGGCTGCCCTTGTTCCTGGTCCGGAGGCTGCAGCTAGTGCAGAATGCGGCGGCCTGTCTCCTGATGGGGATGGGTTGTCGGGAGCACATAACACCTGTGCTCCGGACTCGGCACTGGTTGCCAATAGCGCACCGTGCCAGATTCAAGGTATTGGTAATGATCTATAAGGCCCTTCACGGTCTTGGCCCCTCGTACCTCAGGGACCGCCTCGCCCTCCACTCCCCAGAGCGGCTTCTTCGGTCTGCCGGGGGGTGCCTTCCTGGAGGTTCGCGGAGGACCTGGGATGGTTGAAGCATGAAGGGAGGCAGTTGGAGCGTCGTTGGCGTCGTACTGCAGCGTGGAGCATTTTTGTGGTTCTTTGCTGCACTCATGGCGTCCACTCAGCGGAGAGAGGTCTGGTCAGTCCACCCTGTCTCCACCTGGAATCGGATTCGTCCACAGTCCATTGTGACATGTTTTTGAAGTACTTTGCAGACAAAATCACTTGCATTAAGCACGGCTTTGACTATACCATTTCAGAGGCAGTGGCTGAGCCAGAGGTTAGGAATGCCCTGTCTGGTCAAGTTTTGTGGGAGGGATTTCAATTGGCGATGCCTGCCGACGCACTGGGGTCTGTTTGAGCCACAACTTGCTAGTGAGATCCATGCCCGTCCTGGTTAGTAAGACCTACCAGGGAGACAGTGGGGCCAGTGCTGGTGGGGGTTATCAATGCCTCCCTTCGGGAGGGGAGAGTGCCTGGCTGCCTTAAGGCGGCTGCAGTCTGGCGCCTCCTCAAAAAGCCATTGCTTGACATTGATGCCCTGGCCAGTTACCAACCTGTTGGTAGTGGCTCATCAGCTCCAAGTGCATTTGGATGGCATTGGCTTTCTTGATCGCACTCAGTCTGGTTTTCACCTGGGTTACGGGTACAGAGACAGCGCTTGTGGCCTTGGTTGACGATCTCCTCACAGAACTGGACATGGGTTGTATGACCCTTTTGGTCCTATTAGATCTTTCTGGGGCTTTCGATACCGTTAACCATAATTTGTTGGTGACATGCCTGCGGGACCTGGCGGGGGTGGACAGAACTGTTTTTCAATGGTTCCGTTCCTACTTCGTAGACAGATCACAGCGGGTGGGGCCTGGGGATTGTACGGTGGCCTCCTGTGTGGGGTCCCGCGGGGTTCTATTTTGTCCCCTCTCTTGTTTAACGTGGATATGAAACCGCTTGGGGAGACTGTGCACAGCTGTGGGATTCGCTGCCATCGGTATGCAGACACGCCGCTGTATTTATCATTTTCATCCGACCCAGGCCCTGTTGTCTCTTTGCTGTCCCGGTGCTTGGGGACTGGAGGAGGTCGAGCCAATTGAGGCTCAACCCTGATAAGACAGAGGTGATGTTAGTAGGTGGGACCGGGTTCCTGGGTGAGGTTTCCCCTGTTATCGGGGATATTCGCCCTCCTTTGGCTCCATCTGCGCGGAGCCTGGGGGTACTGCTGAATCGGCAGCTATGCCTGGATTCCCAGGTGTTGGCTGTGGCCAGGAGCACCTTTCGCCAATTACATCTGGTGAAGAGAATCCGCTCATGTGTCTCGGACTCCGACCTTGCCACTATCATCCACGTGTTTGTCATCTAGCGACTAGACTATTGCGATGCATTCTACGGGGGGCTGCCCTTGGCGATGGTTTGGAAGCTGCAGCTAGTGCAGAATGCAGAGGTCCGGATCCTAACTGGGACGGGCCGCAGGAAGCACATTGGTCCTGTGCTCCAAGCACTGCAATGGCTGCCTATTGTCTTCCGAGCCAAACTCAAAGGGCTGGTTTTGACCTTCATAGCCTGGGCCCTGCTTATTTGAGTGATCGCCTCACCCCTTGGTCCCCTGAGCGGTCCTGGAGGTCATCTGGGGGTGCCCCTCCTGGACGTCCCGCATTATCGGAGTTTGGACGGACAGGCGGGTGTTCTTGGTGGCTGCGCCGTCACTCTGGAATTCTCTCCCGGTGAAGGTTTGCCTCAGCCCCTAACCACCTTGCCTTCCTGTGGAACTGTAAGACCTGGCTCTTCCGCCAGGTGTTTGGCTGGCGAGGGGGGTTAGGTGGGTTGGGGGAATGTTTTTTCTTTTATGCATTAGCTGGAATGTTATACATTTTATAAAATTATAATTGTTGTTGTAGTTGTTTTTATGTTCTTTAAAAAACTGTAAGCTGCCCCGAGGCGCCTAGGCGAGAGGGGCAGGGTAAAATATAATATAATAAATAAATCTTAACATAGGAATGAAAGTAGCTAATCAGTCATGGCACAAAGATCGGGGGGGGGGGGGGGG
>QEPC01004062.1:344620-358457 GCA_003113815.1 Sphenodon punctatus | reverse complement strand
ACACACACACACACACACACACACACACACACACACACACACACACACACACACACACACACACACACACACACACACACTATATAAACCCCAATGAAGCCCCCACCCCAATCCCTACCCCTGCCTGCCATTTCCCCTTTTAACACAATACAACTAAAAATCCCTCCTTCATAATACAAGTAAATTACCCCCTCCATCCTCCAACCCATACCCTACAATCTCACCCTTCTTCCATCTGCCCAAACCCACTTGTGCCGTATCTCCCAGAAAAAGTCCTTACAAATACAAATTCACACACCCAAAAACTAACCTCCCCCAGCTCCAACTTTTAAAAATATTTGAGAACTCTGTCTCCTCTTAATCATCTTTTTCCCAGGATAAATGAACCCAGCATCTTCAGCTTTTTCTTATATCCATAGTTTTCAAACTCTCCCCTTCCGCTTGTTTGCGGTAAGTGAGGCCGCTACCCCCACACCCACCGGTTGCTTCCCCTTGCCCTTGGTTTCCACCCCATTGCCTCTCTCTCTTCCCCCCACCCAGGCAGCCCATTATTTTGATGATTTCCCCTAGCTCTGCAAGAGTTTGGAGCTGGCAAACACTTTCCCTATTGCCCAGACTGTTTTCTAGAACTGGTACATCCCAGAACTTTGATCCCCTTTCTTGCCCTCAAGCTCCAATTTACACGCAGTGTCCAAAGCTGGGCACAGCCCTCCAGCTGAGTGCCCAAGAAAGCAGCATTCTTAAACACTACCCAAGAAAGCAGCACAACGGCTTCCTGTTTCCTAGATACAACGCTTCTGCAAATGCAGTTCAAAATGCCATTAGTCTCCCATCGCCAATGGGGGGGGGTAATTGCTGACTCATGTTGACTTTGCAACCCAAAAGAATTCTGGTTACCAAAAGTGCAAGTGCTCTCGGCTCACCAGCTGCCTAACCAGGGTCCGATTAGTATGTAGACATCGCAGTACAGTTTGAAGGAGGAATCTGAATGACAATGTAATGACAACATTTACAGGGAGTTTCTCCTTCTCTCCTATGCAATAGTGCTACGGTGGAGGTGGGGTGCAGAAAAGGGTTGGAATGCAATTTGAAAAGGTGGATAATTGAAGACTAGCATAGCAACAGAATGCCCAGCAACATTTATACGCTGCAACCTCGTTATAATGGCATATTACAGAGCTGGGCCTGTCTTGCACCATGTTATAACAACTGGGTTTTGTAATGTAACCCATTGGGAACCATGGCTCACACTGTGTTATATCTCCAGAACAAAACACCCTCGTAAGAGTAAGGCAGGGAGGTCGGGAGCAAGGAGGGCACAGGAGCAAAAAATGCTTGGTGAGGTCTGGTTAGATGACCAATCCAGCTTCCCGGTGCTACCAGCAAGCCTTGCATGCTGGTTGGCAGACGATCAAGAAGCTGGGACAACAGGAGAAGGGATGGGGCGAAACCAGAAAAGAGGCCTCCCCGAAAGAAGCAACCATAGGGCTGAAGCCCAGACACCGCCCCAGAAGCCTCTGGGGTACAGGGTTCAAAGACTGGCTCCTAACAGCAGCATTCTACTGGTACTTGCTGTAAGGCCCGTTTTGAATAAGCCATTCAGATTTCAGAGACTTTCCCGCAAAATCGGAATGGCTTATTAATATTTTGGTCGGATTATACGCGCAAAATAGCTACCACGCTTCTGTCAATATGCAAAATGGTGGCCGTACTGCTCATGTGCAAAACAGTCGCCGGCGTGTAACAAGTGCACAAGCGCAGCGGCCATGTTGCAGATGTGCAAAATGGAGGGGTTTTGGGGTGGGGCGTGTGCGAATGTTCGGTCTGAGTTCCGACCAGACTGAACGAAATGCCCAATTCTAACGAAACTGAAACCAAGTGAAATTTTGACTTCAGCTCCAACTTGCTGTGTGACCTTGCACAGGTTACTTAATCTCTTTCCTAGAGCCGAAATGGTTACCTGCTGCTATCTGGTAAGCCAGCCAGAGTCGCAGTATCTGACCCAATAAGGACCAGTTACTGAGCAGCATCCATTTGTTGTTCCGAGGTTGAACCAGTTAACCATTTGACTATGTTACCGCAAACCACCACTGGGGGTTTACGATATTGCCGTGTTCCTGTCAGTTCCCTACTTACTGGCTAGTTCCGTTTTTCTTTCCTGTTAACTCCCACCCCACCCCCTTCCCAACCTGGCTTCAAATTAGTGAAACTAGTCAAGTTTCCAATTGGTTACCAGATTCAACAGACCAAGTAAATGACAAAATGAGAGGAATCCTGGAAGTAAAAATAGTGACACGATATTTCGGTAACAGTCATATAGTAAACTGGTTAACTGATACAGCATTATCTGGTTAGCTGGTTAGCAGTCAGTAATCAGTTTACAGCCGGGTAATCTCCAAACTTTACAGAACGGCAGATATTAGCCACCAATAGCAAATTTACTCTTCGTTTCAGCTCACCCCTCCGCGCCCAAGATGAGACAAACTCTCAATGCAACATCATAACCACCTTGGAGCCATCGTGAAATGTAGGCCTCGCTCATACTAGCAAACTTGCTCGGGTTCAACTAACCTTATTCAAAATGGATCCAGCTGAGCAGGAAAAGGGTCCAAATGCTGAACATGGTTCAAGCTGGATTGGGGATGTTCTGAGCACATCTGCACTGGAGATTTGCACTGCCCTTACTTTGCCGAAACTACACGGCAGTCTCGTAGTTATTTCAACTTACTGCTGTTTGTTAGAATGTGACTTAAGATACTTATTACCCATTACCTCAGTATCCAAATAGCTTGCAACCTCTAACATATGTATCTTTCTCACCCTCCATTAAATAGGGCACGGCTCTTGTCCACCCTGTACAGACTGGAATAAGAGAGAGACAGGCCACCCAATCTTCAAACCACATGCTCAGCAGTTCCATGGACTTCAATGGGACTATGCCAGATTAAATGGTTTTTAACCTCAGAGCTAAGCAACTTGCACAATTTCAGAAGGGGGGTTTGTGGCAGAGCCCAAGTCTCCAAAATCTCAGTCTAACACCCCCTAGATAATGAGAAGGCAAATAATACTGCCATGAGAGAGAGACTGGGAACGAACAATAGCAGCCCCTGCCCCAATCCAGCCTACAAAATGGATTTCAAACGCCATTGTCGACGATTGCTCTCTCTTCTGGACAAACACACGGGCTGCCAGCATTCTGATGCTTGAAGCAATCAATCATCAAGAGAAAAAAAAAAACCAAATCCCCAAAATAGAGTAAAAATCAGCTGAGATAATCTCACAGCAGGTAAATGCTCTGGAAGTCAAATATCTGCATTGTGCCGAAAGAATTACCGAACAAGGCACTCACAAGACACAATGAAGCAATTAACTTGGTGGACGTGCTAGGAATGCAAGCCCAGAATTAAGCAGCACCTGCAGAATCTGTTGAATAAAATAGGTTTCAGTTTCCTTGATGGGCAACGGATGGTATATTCAAGAAGAGGGGCCATTTCCTTTCCCCTTCCCTCGGCAAGGCCGGATTTTGCCTTGTCCAGGAACGTCCTCCACGGGCAGCTCTCGTCATCCTCTCTGCAACTGTCGGCAAGGTGCGGGAAGTCAGCTGCCTCCCTCACCAAGCTAGCTTTTCATTTGTGCTTTGGAGCAGCCATTCAAATGGCATGTGCCTAGCACATGATCTACCCCGGGCCGTATGCAGCAGCAACACGAGATCGCAACAGCTGCTGAGCAATTTATTTTTGGTGCCATAGCTTCAGTTGAATTCTTATTTATCTGTTAGTCCGCATAAAATCTGGAAGGAGCTCCAGGCCAGAATCCATCATTCCGGTCTTCCATCAACCCATGCACTGTGGTCAATAAACCTTGAGTCCCTCCCGTCCTTTGGAGACACCATGTCTCCTCAGACTACACCAATCCTTAGAGAGAATGTTTACGTCCATTGAGAGCGCCGTTGCTACCCTACTCTTATCTTGTAGAGATCTGCCTGGACCTGCTCGGTGGGTTTGCTGTCTCACTTTTGGCTTTATTTGGGCTGCAAGATGTCAGGACCTAGGTCTCAAAATGGCACTTTTGGGATCCTGGCGACCGTGGCCAGCACCATTGGTGAGGCCAAGCTCAGGCCCTTGTCCCAGTCTTGACGACGCTGCTCCTCTATCCAGCCAGCTTGATGGGGTACCCACCCGCCAGGCCATGATTGGCCCCTGCTGGGCTTGCTCAGTATAAAAGATACATGACAGGAAGCAAGAGGCAGGCAGAGCAACAAGTAGGATACGCAGGGCCCAAAGCCATTAAGGGCCTTATCGGCCCAAACCAGCACCCTTCGAGGGCCTGTGACGGCCAACGGGGTGCGGTCTTCCTAAGCAACCTCAGTCAAGGCTCCTGACCGGCCTCCGCTTTCTCCTGCAAAGGGAGTGGTGCCACCCTGACTCCCAGGGAAGCCTCCTGGAACGGCAGCAACCCACCGAGATGGACGTTTTAAGGGTCGGCAGGGCCAACATTCCACGCCCACTGTGTCTGGGCTTGGATTCCTACCTCCTACAATATGTGGTGCTTGCAAACATTACTCGGGGGAACTTCCATGAGGACAATTGTGGCTTTATTCTCACAGGAATCAGCATGTGCAGAAATACACTATTTTGATTTTCTCTCACGAGAACACCCATGAGTGTGAGAGCAACATCGGGGGGACCCCATCATGCACGAGTGTTCTCGTGGGAGAAAAGCGGAATAGCACATTCCTGCATGTGCTAATTCCCGTGAGAACAGAGCTGCGATTGCCCTCCTGGAAGTTCCACACACACCCCTCTGGGTAACGGGTGCAAGTGCCTTGTATTCCTATCCGGACTGCTTTCCTGGATTGGACTCTGACGACGCACCTGGATTGTTCCGATCTTGCTGGGACTCTAGGTGGGGCCTGATCCTGCTGCCACTCTGTCCTGTCCATAGTAGGCACCTGACAAAAGGGAGGTCAGGAAAGGCCCCTCTGACAAAGCACAGAGCCTATGGGAGCAGGCGGCTGTTAGCTGTTAGCAGCCAGAACGCAGGCAGGGTACTTTGGCTTGAGCCAGCGGTTCAAGGCCTCTCCCCCTAGCCACAGCTACCCGGCAGCGGGGTCAGAGGAATAGCTAGCATGGAGCACGGGAGCTCAGCTGAGCCTGGGCCCTTGACAAGCGGCCAGAGCCATTGCTAGGAAATGTTCAGAGAGAGGGAGGGAGCAGGACCAACGCTGGCCCCTGCACACACTAGGGTGTTTTTAGCAGCATTGAGGCCTCTTTGCAAAGGGTCGTCGTAACCAAGGAGGAAGTGGGGTGGAATGTTGGCCCGGCCGACCCTTAAAACGTCCATCTCGGTGGGTTGCTGCCGTTCCAGGAGGCTTCCCTGGGAGTCAGGGTGGCGCCACTCCCTTTGCAGGAGGAGCCTTGACTGGGGTCGCTTAGGAAGACCGCACCCCGTTGGCCGTCACGGGGCCCCAAAGGGTGCTGGTTTGGGCCTATAAAGCCCTTAATGGCTTGGGCCCTGCGTATCCAAAAGACTGCTTCCCCTCCCCCGACATCCCATTGTGTTCCCTCAGGTGAGTCGGAAGTGCCCTCTTGCAAATACCACCAGTGCAGCAAGTCCAGACACCGCAGGCCCGCAGAGAGGCGGTCTCAGCGGCTGCCCCGCAAGCTTTGGAACTCCCTTCCCCTGGAGCTTGAAAAGGCCAAGCATCTTCAGAAGGCAGAGACAGACCTTTTTATTTGGCCGGGCTTCTAGCAGGCAGGGAGAGAGTTTGGAGGATTGGCGTGGGAATGGTTTTAATGGGATTTTATCTGGTTTCACTGGGTTTTATATTGTTCTATTGTACGCCGCCCTGAGTCGACAGAAGAGGGTGGGATTTAAATCTAAATAAAAAAGAAACGAATAGGACACGAGTCTGGGTCCGCTACGAGCTTGCTGCCCCACTGAGCGGGATACACCTTCTCTGAATGTGCACCAAGGGGAACGTCTTGAGAGAATTCCTTTTCTCAGTTCAGTATCCCCGTGGAGGACGGCAACCGCTAAATCAAAGGCAGCAGCAACTTTGACTGTAAGCAAATCAGCTGGGAACGGGGTGGGGTTTCAATAAAACCTTCTAAAAAGAAACTGATCAAATGTTTTCATTGGGGAGTTTTCTGGCAGAAAGAGGTCTGGCTGGCTGCTGAAGTGGAGCTGGTCCCACACATTTCAGGATGGGGAAAAGTGGGAGCCTTATTAAAAAAACAACCAAAAAACCAACAAAACTTAAGTCACAGGGATTAGATCTAACTGCAAATCAAAGTTAAAGAAAGATCCCAGGACTGTTTTTATGCTATTTATTTATCTGCGTTTTGTTATCATAAGAAATTGAGGTGGTTACGTGTTTCAGCCACTGATTCTACGGTGCAGAATGCCTGTGGTTTAGAATGGAAACCTAAAAAGCTGCATATTGTTTGAAAGTATTTCAAAACTGAATAAAAAGCATTTTGCATACGCACACACACACACGTGCACGCCCCTCTTTAAAACCCAACATTGGTAGATACAAATACATATTCCTCTGCTAACTCTAGTGTCCTCCTTAATGACCTTCAACCTTCGATTGCCACTACCTTTGCATGGAAGAATGCCCCAAGATTAAGCAGCCCCCCCCCTCCCCAAATCCCCAGGGCAATCTAGCAAGCCTGTTTTCTCTCCCTCTGGGGGAGGGGGGGGAAGGAAACCACCAATCAGGAGGCTCAAACCTTTCGCTGCTCCCCGCTGAACCCACTTCAGATAGTACTAATTATCTCCTTGCCTTTCTTAAACAATAATCCTCTCCAAACGTACCATGCTCATAAGACATTTCAACACACGCTCACACTCATTGATTTTTTTATTTTGTTTTTTAAATCCCTTCAATTTCATTCTCTTCTCTAGCAGGTGGTGAGCAGGACAGCTGTGCCCTCTCCCCCTTCTCCCTGTCCCCAATCCGGCTGCCCCCCACTAGCCTGAATGACTCTATAGAGCGGGGGTGAAAGCCTCTGCTCCATGGCTTTTATTGGGCCCCTTTCCAATTCCTGGATCTGGCCCATGAGCCCAGTTCATACCTTCAATTTATTGATTTCCTTCCCTAGCCCAAGGGCTGGTCACATTTAAGAATACACGAATAAACCAGAGTGAAACTCCCCTATCCCAATATTTCTCACCTGCCAAAATGCCAGTCCAGTTAGAAAAGTCTTGCATCACCTCCAGATGAGGTGCCGGCTCGGTTTACACGAGCCTCCGCGGAGGAGAAGGGAGTTCCATAACTGAAAGCCAACTGTAGCCACCTGCAATACTTTCTTCTGGAGAGCCCAACAAACATCTCTAACACACACTGACCACATGCAAACATGCCTGAAACATGCACCTGTTTGGGGTGGGAAAGCACGAGCTCAGGGGAAGGGAGCAGAGATGACTGAGGGCTTCAACTCAAAGACAAGGGGGTGGGTCCAGGGCGCAGACGCATGATCTGGATCTTCCCTCCCCCATCCTGAGTTGACCCCTTAAAGATTTAACTCTGATCTGTCCCAGGGAGCTGGTACTCATTTTCAAAGTGCCCCAAGGGAGGGAAACGCCCCCAAACAGGGACATGGTTCAAGCCCGTTATGCATGTGGTCAAGGCGTGCTGGAGATGGTTGCCGGCACCACAGAAGAAAGCATTACCGACGGCTACAGGCCTCTGGGGCCCCGTGGGATTGATGCCAAATTAACCCTTGATTAAGCGGGGGCTGAAGCGGCTCAGGAGAGTCAAGTGCCCAAACGAGAAGCCGATCTAGGCAAGTTCCGGGCAGCGTTGGGGTTAGCTCCCCTGGGGAGGGGGAGGCTGGGACACACGCAGGCGACGGGAGAGAATTCTGTGCCCAGGCCGTCGCTGTAATTGCACTTTAGGGAATCCTTGCCTTCTTGCCCCCAGATTGAAGTAGCTGCCGTGGCTTCAGCATGCACGAGGGCCCCCCAATGGTTCCAATTAGCCCCTCTCTCCCCCTCTCCAAGAGAGACACAGCAGAGGAGGGCTTGCAAGTCACGCTTCATGGTGCATTTAAGAGCGAGCAGTGATGGCCTCCTGCAATTTGTACAAGATGAAGCAGCTGGGGGTGGGGAGTGGGGATGAAGCTGTGCTGCAGATCGGCTATTCCAAGGGTGGGGAACCTTTACCTTCCTGCCAGAAACGCTGGAAAGGAACACAAACTCCGCAGGCCGGCTAGGCTTTGTGCCGTGCATGCCTTCATCTCCACTCCACCGCTACCCCCACCCCTCAAGGGCACTTTCTTGCTGCTTGAGGTCAGGCACTGGATCCACAGGCCAGATCCAGGAATGGGAAAGGGGCCAAACAGCCGCACAGCAAGGATGTCATGGGGTCAGCCTCATGTCCCAATGATGAGACTCCTAAGGGCAAGGGCTCTTCTTAAATGGTTTCCCTCCCAAGGCTCCCAATCAGCATCCCCCCTCCCCCCTGTACAGTTTGTGGTGTTGCCCTGGATCTCAGTAAACAACACCCCCCCACCCCCCCGGAATGGCACCAGTCCCACCAAGGTAGATGTTTAAGAGTCGGGGAGGTGCAACACTCCCCCCCCCGCCCCCTCTGAAAACCTCCTTTGAGCCTCCTGGTTGGTGGTTTCCTTTCCCCCCCCAGAGGGAGAGAAAACAGGAGCCCATTTCCAAGCTGCCATAGTGCTGCTAGAAAATGTTCAGAGTGGGTGGGGGCAGAGTGTGGGCTCTGCTTCCTCCCCTGTCCCCACTGAAAGTTTCCTAGCAGCATTTTGGGGGGGGGGGGGTACAACAGAGCTCCCCTCCCCCCCTCCAGAGTCCAGGACCTGAGCCCCCTGGCTCCATAACGCCTCAGGGCCAAACCAAAAACCAGCCACGATGGGCCAAATTTGGCCCTCGGGCTGGAGGGAGAAAGTTTGTTTAGGTGGCAACCCTAGCTGGAGGCCCCCCCCCCTCCAATAATACACAGAACAAAGGGGGCGGGGCAGGAGGGAGTGGTCACTTATGACCGATTTAATCCCTTGAAAGAGGGCAGATGAGTGGCACGGAGCTCCGGGAGAAAAGCAGGCATGCTCAGAGTTAGCACAGGCACCAGCCCAATGGGCGCACGCCTATCCTGCCGGGAGACCCTGGCCTACAGCTCTGCGCAGGCTCCAAAATCGGAGCCAAGCCCAGCCCTGATATAGCTGGGTTCTCCGACGGCCAGGTTTGAGTGCCCCCATCGGTGGAGTTAAGCCATTTCCCCACCCACTAGATGATGTCCCTCCCTCCCGGCCCCTACAGGATGCAACGCCATAGCTCCCCACTGCTGCTCTAGCCTGAGTTTCCCTTTGAGGAGCCTTACAGAAGGGCTGGGGTTAAGAGGTTCATTTTAGGTTCTGGGCAGGGAGGGAATTATCTGGCTCTGTCCTTTAACAGGCCTGGGACACAGAGCAAAGACACCAGGAACTTACAGCATGTGAGTAGTTAATAGCAGAGATATAGGCCACATTCACTCCCATGCTATCCAATCAGGATCACAGCCTTCATGATTGAGGCGTATTTTATTATGCATTTATATAGCACCAGCAACGTACTTGGCACTTCATAATCATCAATTATGGACAGGTCCCTGCCCCAGCAGGCTTACAGTCTTGGAGAGAAAAGGGAGGGGAGAGGAATGGTGAGGGGAACAGAGGGAGACATCCATGAAGTCGAGAGGCCGCAGGTGTACGTGCTTAGCGTAGTTACAGGGAAGAAGGAGACCCTAAGAAAACCAGGGCGCAGACTAAGGGGATGAGGAGAGTTGTGTACAAAGTCAGTGCCATACGGGGTCAGACCAATGGTCCATCAAGCCCAGCATCCTGTCTCTGACACTGGCTAACCTCTTTCTCCTGGGGGAAGTACCTGATAGGTCACAGGGAGCAATCCATTCCCTGTTATTCTAGCTCCCAATAGTAAGAGGGTACGTCCCCAAAACCTCTTTGGCTAATAACCATTAATGGACTGATCCTCCAAGAACTTATCCAATCTCTTTTTAAAACTAGCTATACGACTGGCCTTGACCACTTCCCTCTGGCAGCAAATTTCACAAGTTAATTGTGCACCGAGTGGGGAAAAAAACAACCTCTCTTATTTATTTAAATCTGCTACCAGTTAATTTCATGGAGTGCCCCCTTGTTTGTTGGCGAGGGTAAATAACCACTCCCTATTTACAAGTTCCACACTGCTCATGATTTTCCGCTAGGGAAAGCCTGATGGAAGAGGCAGATTTCCAGAAGGGATTTGAAGGTTGGGAGGGAGGTGGCAGAAGCAGCGTTTCCAGGGAGAGAGATCCAGGCTTGGAGGACAGGAAGGGAGAAGGGGCAGATCCATTTTGAGGAGCAGGTGAATGCAACATTGACAGCACTGACTACAATAAGCTGGGAAGGGCAGCCAACTCCTCTCGCATGCAGCTTGTTAATTATGCATGCCAGAGCCCAGCAGAACGACACCATGCTGGAATCCCAGCTTGGAACGCGGAAGCTGCACGCTCTGCGCTAGAACAGCTGCAGTCCACGCCCAGCCCCAGCCGCCTGCCTGCAGCCAATCCCACGGTAATAATGACACGCTCTCTCGCAGGGAGACTAATAATGCCCCTTCACGTGCTGGAAACCCCAGCAACAGCTTCCTGGCGCCGGCAGGGAGGCTGGGCTTAAAGAGACACAAGACAAACATTAAAAAGCACGTGAAATTGTTATTTCTCTGCAGAGTCCGCATCTTGTCAACTGCACGTCTGCTGTTTGGGGGAGAGGCGTGCGCGGCATCCCACTGGGAGCAACAAGCCAGCCTCCTGCCTGCTTTCATCGCAAGTGAGGGTCCGCGTTGGGGCAGTAAAGGAAGGGCTGTAACAATAAACAGGGACAGCTGTATCCCCGGATACTTCCATCTCCCAAGACAGGGCCCACTCTAACCTGGCTTTTCCCCTGGCGGCGAGCCCCACGCTGCAGGCGGACCGAAGAGACGCCAGCTCTGGACACAACCAAATGAAACGCATCACTGCCCCAACATCCCTGGTTTTATGGCTAAGAGGGTATAAACACGGCACCAATAGGAACACAGCCACCAAATTAAAGCACGGGTTCTAGTACGCAGGTGGCACAAAGTCACTGGCCTCCTTGCAGGAGATAACCGTCTTCTACCCAGTTCTGCCAACGCACACTTTCACTGGAGTTTGTTTCAAGCCCCAGCTCCTGGATTCATGCAGCTAATAGCCCAAAACCCCAGATTTCCTGTTTGCCGACATCTTGTGTGCACAAGATGTTGCACACAAAAGAGCCCGATCACTCCCCGGGCTCTGGATCGGCCCCTGCGGTCACTGGGGAGCACCTCCAGGAGGTCCCCCGGGTATCTCGGGGGGCCACGATGGAGAGGACATTCCCGGTGGCCACACCGCAGCTGTGGAACTCCCTGCTAGCAGAGGTCTGGCTGGCCCTGGGCCTCCCTGTGATTCGACGTCAGTGTAAGACCTGGTTGTCCCACCTGGCGTTCGGCGGGGTAGGGGGGTGAGTGGAGGTTTGGGAAGGGGTGGTTGGGTTGTTTTATGGCTCCATTTGGGTTGCTTCAAACTATATTTCATTGTTTTATTGAAACAAGCATTTTTGAATGTTTTATGAATTTGTGAGCTGCCCTGGGCTGCATGGTCAGGAAAGGGCGGGATATACAAGTGCTGTGAAATAAATAAAAAAACAAACAAACATGGCCTCCCAACTCCGACATTCCATCCATCTCCGCCTCGGGGGGTCTTCCCATCAAACAGACGTTCCCGTTGGGAGCGCTTCCTTCAGGGCATCTCAGAATAGCCATGGTCTGCTGGCAGAGCGCCAGGGTGGCCATGTCCTAACGTTACCCCACGGTAACTACTTCATTACACTTAGCCCGAGGGAAACGGACCCCAGCTCTGCCCTCCTCTCAGTCAGGAGGAGGCTCTTGCCCCAAGAGGTGGTTCTTTCATCCAAACGCTCCGGCATAGGTCATTGGGTTGCCCTGGAATCACCACCTTGGTTTCCCACAGTAGCGGTTTCTGGTTGGGTAGAACAAGGTTTCCGCCACCACAAAATATAGGCCTGGGTTCACTAAATTCAGCAGCTCCCGAGCTTTCTACACCAACAGGCCACCGTCCTTGCTCAACTTTTCTCAGACCATTGTGAGGGTTGGCCATAGCTCGTCACAAGGTAGAGTGTCCCAGAGGCAGCAAGGGGGTGGAAGATCACCTTAACGTGAGTGTCGGCCACCCTTCTGGTCAGGGTCAATGTCCACCTTGCTGCAGCAACAACCCCACGGCTTTGTACCCCATGCTGTGGAGATGGCTCTCCACCTCTTGCACGGTCAGCACCACAGAAGCACTAAGCATTCAGCCAAAACACGTTCAGTGATTGCCCAAATGATGCCAGTTCACAGTCGGTATGTGGCCACAAGGAGTAAAGATGCCCAACAAGCTGCTCATGTTCCGACACCACACAAGGCAGACAAGCACTGAGGACTGGAGGGTTGCAGGCCTCTGGAGCGGCTCCTCTCTCCTTCACAAACGCTATCACCGCGATCAAGAAATCAATTCTTCATTTGCACGGCTCCTGTGTTCTTTGGCGTATCTGCTCTGGGCCCCATGACCCCGGCCTCTTCTGGAGAAGATCGGTCGCATTGGGAGGCCTCTGCCCTGCTACTGAATCCTAGAAATTAGAGCCATCCGGGCAACTAGTCCAGCTTACTGACAACAGGGCACTTCCTAGGGCTGAAAGTGGCTTTGGTCATCCTCAATATCACCCTGCCTCACCGCTGCCACAAGCTCTCCGGCTGGCCCCAACGCTGACCCACCAGGAAACGCAGCTTCCCTGCCAGAAGCGTCCTCTTCCCGCCTCCCGCCCTGCAAGACCCAGCATTCTACGAGGACCGTCTCCAGAACCAGGGTGGAGGCGGCTCCCCTGCAGCCTCTGTCTCGGGCCGTGCGTTCATATGCTCCCGCACCAGCCAGCTCTTGTGCTTTCAAGCAATGGGCTGGGCTGGGCTTCTTCTGATTTCCACGGCTGAAGTGATGCCGGACCCATTAACCGTTTCACGGCTGCTTCCCCGCACGCTCACACTCCGCCCAAATCCCTCCGGAATGCAGCGACATCCCAGGCAAAGCCACCCAGCGTTGCCTCCGGCAGCAGCGAGACAGTTCAAACTGAACCGACCGTGTAAACAGCACTTGTCTGCCTGCTCTGGGCTGCGGGAACGGCTCGGAGAAACCAAGCAGCAAATAACTCCCCTTCCCTGGCAAAGGCAAATCCATAGTGACTCCAGGAGACTAACGTGCCAGTCCTTGAGACCAGTGGTTTTCAGCCACTGGGCCTAGGCCAATGAGCATGGTATCCCCTGCCATGCCCCCTCCTGCCACTTGTTCTGGCTGCCTGTGCCGTCGATAAAGGAGAGAAGGGATGTGGCTCCCTGCAGCTTGCCTGCCTCCCACTGCTTTCGGCTGCCTCAAGCCCGCTCCCTGCAGCCACCCCTGCCAAGATTGCTCCCCCTCCTCCTCCTCCTGCCATCCAGCCACTTCCAGTCTGCATTTCAAGATGGGTTGCAGAATTTATTTATGGTTTAAGGATGTTTTGATGGGTGGGTCCCACCTATGAAAAGGCTGAGAGCGACTGCCTTAGGCCGTCCCCCAGGAAGGCAGGGGCAGGCTTGGTTCTCCTACTCGTCAAGCCATTTAGATGTTCCCAGGGCAGGGAAGGCAAAGTCCTCAAAACCGTCTGGGGTGCCCAGCTGTCACCGAGAAGGGGGCGTCGCGACCTAGGCTCACCCAGGCCTAGGGGCGACTAGCGGGGGGGGGGGG
>QEPC01004062.1:323220-341476 GCA_003113815.1 Sphenodon punctatus | reverse complement strand
GGGGGGATGATAGAGGAATGAGGAGGGGGGATGATAGAGGAATGAGGAATGGAGGATGATAGACGAATGAGGAATGGAGGATGATAGACGAATGAGGAACGGAGGATGATAGACGAATGAGGAACGGAGGAATGAGGAGGGGGGGATGATAGAGGAATGAGGAGGGGGGATGATAGAGGAATGAGGAATGGAGGATGATAGACGAATGAGGAATGGAGGATGATAGACGAATGAGGAACGGAGGATGATAGACGAATGAGGAACGGAGGAATGAGGAGGGGGGGATGATAGAGGAATGAGGAGGGGGGATGATAGAGGGACAGATCTTACTTGGTTAGTTCTAAGCTAATCTTCCCCTATGTTTGGCTGGCCTCTCGACTACGGAAGGCGATGATAAATGAGTTATAAAGGGAACCGTGTTGCGCTGTAAAGGTGGGGGTGTTTCCCCGATCCCCAGAGTGGCTGCGCCATAGGGATTATTCTATTCTATTTTATTCGAGGTGGCGGTTGTTTATTTATGTATGGATACGCTATGACATGATTTGTTATGCATTACTATTATTATTCCTGCATGGTTTTCGGATTGGATGGCTATAGCGAAAGCTGATGCCAAAATAAATCAATGTCAATGTACCCTAGGCCGTCCTATGTTCTTCCTTAAAGGCTTGTCTTTGCAGCCCCTGATGTTGAGAGCTGGGTGCTGGCAGTCGCAGAGTTGGTCCGTTCCAAGATGATGGAAGGAAGGAATCTCTTTCCTTTGTCTGCGATTACTTTAAGTAGTTTTTTAATGGCTCTTCCCGCCTTTCAAAGACTTGTTGGCAAATTCTGCATGCAGGCCAGGTAGCCCCTATGGGCATTTCTTCACACTATCATTGTTGTGCTAACTGTCCCAGATCGGATGTCTGAGCTCTCAGTGTGGGTTTGGGATTTATTCTTTTTACGTCTTACAATGTATCTCTTCTCATTCCATATGGTTTTCATATGACATTTCATCATGTTTACATGCTTCTCTTAATTCTGAGTGCTATGACACCAAACATGGCTACAAAACATTAACATGCAGTGCTCATATGTATGTTGCATGTGTGTTACACGTGTTGGTTTCCTGATCTTTATTCACAGCTCTCTTGCACCTTATGATGGTTCGGCATCGAGCACATTGCTGGCACTGGAGAAACAACAACAGTCTATACCCCGATGGGTCCTAGCTGGGCTAACGCCTGCCTTGTGTTCGCAAGCTGCTCAAGCTAACCCTGCCAGGACGTACACCACCTGTAAGAACAGCCTGGCACTTGAACCTTCTGCAACCTCCTTCCTCCTGGATTATCCAGCCAACAAGCCCCGCTCCCTCTGGTGTCACCCTCTCCCCCGGTGCCGCTTTACCTTTCCGCCTCTTCCTTGACCGTGGCAAACGGGGCTGACTGCCGGTTCGGCCTGTTCTGCTCCTGCACCTTCTCGCTGGCCTCCAGCTCCTGCTCCAGGGAGGAGCTGGTGCTGCCTTCCCTGCTGACATTGCTGCTCCGCCCGGGGCTGTTCTCTGTGGAGGCCCGGGGCGACTCAGTGTTCTGCTTCAGGGTCTGCAGCTTGGCCAGCGGGATGATGTCACAGTTCTGCGGCCGGTGCCAGACGGTGCGCTGGGTGGTGGCATTGTAGTAATAGAAGCGCGAGGTGTTGGGGTCAAAGAGCTCCCACCACTGGTTCTCGTTGGTACGCTTGATGCGGACGCCGGGGGGGGGGTCCCACACGCACTCTCCCGTGATCAGGTTGGCGTACATGCGCTCCCGCGTGCGAGGCTCGATGATTTCCACCCATTCCAGCCTGGAGGAGAAGAGACCGAGAGGGACAGTTAGAAGCTGGGGGCAATTACTCTGAACTGGCAGGGGAGCAAGGATGCAGAGCAAAGGGGGGCTAGGTGAGGGAGGGGTCATCTACACCCCCACACACGTGTACACACACACACATACGTGTACACACACACACGTTGCAAGTCTAGCTTCTCATCTGTGCTCTGCTCTAACCCAGAGGTCCAACAAGGTCTTGCAGGACGGATAAAACCCAAACTTCCCCACAGCAGCTGCCCAGCCAGCTCTGTGCTCTGGCTGGCATTTGTAAGGCACTTGCCTGGGTGACGTCATTTGCATCTGGACAAAGAAAACACAAACCCAAGGCCCACAAAAATTCAAAGTTACACCAGGCTCCACAGGAGACCCTCCCGTCTTACTCCCCGTAACAGAATGCTCAGAATTTAGAAGGTTTAAGCTTTTACCACGGAGATCTCTTTTCTCCGGGGAAAGCCATTCCATCTCTCATTCTGCTATAAGCAGGGGGACTAGGACTAGAGGACACGCCATGAAACTAACAGGTAGCAAATTTAAATTTAAAAGTATTTTTTTTCCCCACTCAACACACAATTAACCTGTGGAATTTGTTGCCAGAGGATGTGGTCAAGGCCAGTAGTATAGCTGGGTTTTAAAAAGGATTGGATAAGTTCTTGGAGAGCAGGTCCATTCATTGCTATTAGTCAAGCAGGTTTAGGGATGTAACTTCTTACTGTTGGGAGCTGGGAGTGAACAGGGAATGGATTATCCATTGGGACCTGTTGGGGACTTGGGTCGCCCAAGCGACCAAAATTGGTTGCTGTCAAGAGACAGGATGCTGGGTTCAACGGACCATGGTCTGACCCAGTACGACACTTCTTATGTTCAAGAGCTCAGCTACCCAGCTGGCCTCTTTACAGACTCCTTTGGGGTAAGTCAGTGACCAGCCCCACCTGCCATGCCCCAATTAGCCCTAAGTCATCTAGCGATTACATTTTTGCGGTAGCCCTCGCATAACGGTGGCGCATAAGAGCTAGCAGCGTCACAACATGGTAGCGTGGTGGTGGCATCTTGCCAAGCAGAACGGCGCACTAACCCACCCACCCAAGGTACAGCGTTGTGTGGAAGAGATCTCTGTGTACGAAACAGGTGGACAGGAGAGAGCGAGGCAACGACACGTGAAAAGCACACCCGCTCCTCTGGTCCCCGCTGAATATTTTCTATGGGGTGAATAACCCTGCGCCCTTCCAGCACAGAGAGGGTTCCCCAACTTAGGGTGAAAACAGACACGATACGGTCTCCACTTTAACCCCATTTTAACATTTCTTATTCATGTTGCAGGGCTGTATTGGTGCCCTCCCTGCAACATGCACCAAATGTTAAAACGGGGTTCAAGTGGAGTTAACGTCATGTCTGGTTTCACCCTTACTGCTTCTCCAAAACAAGGGGAGGGAACCTCTTCCTTTGCACGGACCACTTGGACAATTACAGCAAGCTCCGCGGGCCAGATATGGACGTGGCGTTTTGTGGGAGGGTTGCGTTCAGGATGAGGGGCAGGATCCATCCCCTATTGAGTGCATGCCCTACTCTCTGTGTTCTTCTCCCTGCAGTGCACACTTTCAAGTGCTTGAGGGGGAAGAGACTGGATCCGGGGGCCAGATCCAAGAGCTGGAAAGGGGCCAGGTAAACAGCCATGGGCCAGATTTGACCTGTGGGCTGCAGATCCCCCACCCCTGATCTTACACACACACACACACACACACACACACACACACACACACACACACACACACACACACACACACACACACCCCTTGTCGGTTAAACAAAACTAGTGCTCTAAGCAGATGCGTCCTACGCTCGGCCACACTTCTCCCCATGGCTTCCCAACTACCGCCTGCCTTTCCCACCCTCGGTCAGGACACTGTCTGTTCAGATTGTAAGCTCCTCAGGGCAGAGCCTGTGGGAGTGCTTATGATGTTAACATCCTACAAATAATAAAGCATGCAACAAAGAAAGATAATGTCACAAGGGAGCAGTGAGTCCCGCTAAGAGCACCCACAATGCATCAACAGAATCCAAGAGAACAGAACCACTGATTAGAATCCAGGAAGCAGCCCTGAAATGTCAGTGTTCGGCTGTTTCTCGGGTGGAATGCTAGGTGGTGTTCGACATTACACAGTAAGGTTGAAGCTACAGGGGGAAACCCAACCCCCAGGTGTAACCCTATCTCGTTTAAACGTAGTTGTTATCTGATGGATGCCGGAACATACACCATTACCTTATTGGGTATCGAGTGCCCATTCTGGCAGCCGTAAGAGCTACCTTTGAACAAGATGGGGGCTTGTAGGGTGAAGGAGGGCTCTCGCTCACTTCACCCCACCAGACTCGCATGGGCTCTAGTGGGGTGACGTACAATGAGCCCCTCGGGTGCTCTGGGGGAGCTTCACCCGGCTAGGAAAGCATGGGTCTTGTACTGGTGTTGCAATACTCCTGCGAGGGCCAGATTCGGGGCGGGAACCCGTGTCAGCTTGATTTAAACATCCCACCAATGTGTAGTTATCGGGATGTGGAGGAGCCGTTCTCTGAAGAGTGCTCTCTTTTCAGGAGTGCAGCAGACAGAGCCCCTCGGAGTATTTAGCACAGGGAAGGGGAAACCCAGGCCCGGGGGCTAAATGCAGCCTGTGACAAATTTGTGTGTAGCTCTTTTCTGGTTCCTGAATCTCGTTTCTGCCCCACACAATACTGAAAAGCTGAGTTCAGGGTAAGGAAGCAGAGATAAGGGGAGATCCAGGTCATCGAATCCATCATCCGAAGCCTCCTTCTCCTGACCACCGCCCTTAAGCACGCCTGCCCCCAACTTCTGTCTGGCCCTTGGAGCTTGTACCAACTTCCAATGTGGCCCCTGGGAGGGAAAGGATTCCCTGCCCCCAATTCAGTGCTTCTGACTCCCAGACGGAGCCAGACAGAACGCTGGTAAGAGCAGAGAAAACTTGTCACTATCCTTCTGATTTTCTACCTCCAGCTCCCTTTACAACAACATCTTTATCGCCCTAGTCTCAAACCCCATGCGTACCCCATGCGATTCCAGTTCTGGGTTCCATAACCATCTCCCTCCAGTTACAAAACTCATTCTTGCCTGTCGGCAGCAGCCCATTTCATTGATTCCGTTTCCGGCGTTCACAAGCCTCCCCTCTCCCCCTTTACCGAGCACACATTTCTGCCCCCGCCATCGCTGCCGGATCCTTCCCTCGGCTGGCTGCGCTTTAGCGGACAACAACGGGCTTGCAGGAGTGCTTCAGCCTCTGAATGCGGACACGCAGACCCAGATACACGTGGAAACTGACCGGGGCGTCAGAATTCCCGTGCCCTTCGGAAGCGAACTCCAAGCGCCCAGAACATGGATGCAGAGACTGACTAGGCCCAGGCCAGGCTCATGGGAACAGTTAAATCGGGTTATTTAAGTCCCTAACTTGCTTGTACCTTTGTATTGTTCGCACGTCAAGTGACAGGATTCAGGTGTAGGAGGCGAGGTACATACTCGGGAGTAAGTAACCAGGAGCAGATAATCCTCGGTTTTCTAAACCGAAGAACCTTGTCATGTGACCCCTTTCCACGTTTGGCTGGCGAACACAGGGGACAAGTTGTTCCCAGGCTGCAGCGCCTCTCCTGCCAAGAGCGCTAAGGAATTCATCCCAGAATGCCTTGCGTGTAAGGCATGAATGGAATATTAAATGTCCCAGAGAATGACCAGGTTGGAGCACAGGGCGGGGGGGCTGCTTTTAAAAAGAATTGGAGAAAGGGGGATTTCAAACATGAATGGACCAGAGGCTCGCCCACCCAACCGCCTCTCAAATTACACTTTCATGAGTCAACTGTGTCCTTTTGGGCTAACCCAGCTGGGGAGGGAATGGCTTACCCCGAGCGGGTGCATTAACTCGGACGAAGCCAGGAATTCATGTTGCCGAAGAGGAAGCGGGAGTTTATTCCTTTAGAACTAGGGGATCTCGAGGGAACTGTATGGCCCCAAAAGTCCTGTGGGCGGCAGGCTCAATGACCATTTACTTGGATTTACACACCGTAAGCTCAGCTTCCAAGATAAAACATACGCAAATATAGAAAGCAATAAAAACATTAAAGCTGTATAAAAACTGCAACTAAAAGCCCTCCCCGATAGATGTGTGACCCGAGCTAGGCCAGCTGCCACGCCACTGACACAGGGCCCACTGCCGCTCCCTGGCCCTTCGCTTACTCATCCGAGAACAGCGGGAGGAAATTAACACCACAGCGCGACGGCTTCGTTCGGCAAGTTTTCCCCTTCTCTACATCATCATTTCCGTGGCCTGTGGCACAAGCAGCAGCATCCTCCCCCGCCTGTTCATTTATCAAAGCTATTAATCAACTTGCGCAGCTCAACACATTACACCTTCACTAACCACAGGTCGATGGCCAAGGGGCATTCGGCTCCCCCACTTGCTGTCCATAAGGGAGGGGGAGGCACCGAATGAGAGCACCACACACACAACGTTACACACCCGACGTTACACACCCAACGTTACACACGCGCACCCACCCGACGTTACGCGCGCGCACACACCCTGAGAGTCACTACTGAATCGGAAGGTTTCTGGGTCAGAGGATGGGCCATCCAGAACTAATCCCCTTCCGCAGGGTGAGGAGAACCACCTTTGGTTTTGAACCTCTAGGAAGAGTCGAAAGCTACAGCGGAGAGAAAGCCTCGTGCCACTGAATATTCTCATTTGTCCTTTATTGATTACAGGCAGCAAGCTGAGCTTATTGCCTTTTATGTTGAAATGAAAGAGTTGCTGACTGTAACCAGAGGCAGAGTAAAGCCAGCCCGCCCGCCCGCTCCTCTGGTGGAATCTCACTTAGTGGGACAGAAGGCGCGGAGGACACGGAACGGATTACAGCTGGAACAGAAGCAGCGACGGACAGACAGCCATGGATTCTGCCCAGGAGATGGGATTATTAGTCTTCGAGCACCAGCAACATGCCCAGTGCTGTACAGTCCGATTCGAGAGACAAGTCCCTGCCCTGAGGGACGTACAATCTAGGATGGACAAGAGAGGGAAAACAGGGACAGAGTCATGAAGCGGAGAAGTTGCAGGGGAATGTGCTTAGCTTAGTCACAAAAGGGAATTCTGAAGGAGGAGCTTAGCAGGGTGTTTGGTGCACCCGGCCCCTTTAAGACTCGGGGTCAGGCATGGCTGGCTGGCCCCTTAAGAAGCCAAGCCGCAGGAAATCAGGGCGGCTGGCCCCAGAAGGAAGCATGGTGAGCAGTTGAGTGAAAGGGTAAAGCTGCCAGGCGGGGCCACAGGTAGAAGGTACCGAAGCCCGCCAGAAAGAGAGAGTCAGAGGCTTCGGACAACGCCGGGGAGCGGGGAGGCTTGCCTGCGGGGTGGAAGGCGAGCCGGATCCCCAGCAGAGAGCCAGTTGGCAGTGAGGAGCTCCAAGAGTCACGGCACTCAAAGCAGGAGAGCGAGGCAAGTGAAACTTCGGAGTAGCCAGTCGGCAGAGGCAGACGCCGTTTCGAAACCGACCGAGCACCCTGCGGGAGGCTCGCCCAAAGAGGGCTGGAGCATGGGGCTCCAAGAGAGGGGCTAGCCCTGGACCCCTCCAGGGAGCTGGAGCAGCCACCCAAACCCAGGCAGACAGCAGCCGAGGAAGCCTCCACCCAACCCGGCCTGCGGTAAATCGCCCTGTTACAACGAGGAGGTCGAGAAAGCCTGGTGGAAAAAGGAGGCTCTAGGAGGGCCTTGAAGGCCGTGAGGGAGGAAGCGGAGCCCGTGTTCAGGAAAGGCGTTCCAGGAAGAGGCGACCGCACAGGAGAAGGGTTAGGGCGCAGGGCATGAGCGACTCTGCGCCAGGTGAGGGGCTGGCAGAGGAGCAGCCACGTTCCTAGGTGGGAACATAGCAGGAAATGAGAGGAAGACAGACCGGGAGGGAGCAAGGCCAGGAAGAACCATAGGAAAGCAGTATTGTTAGCACCACTTTACAGAAGCGGGAAACGGTCAAGCTCCCCCTCTCTCCCAGATGGGGACCCGGCCACTGTCGGCCGTGCTTCATTGCCTCGAAGCCAGACTACTGCAGCGGGCTCTGCGTGAGGCTGCCCTTGGCAACGGCTCTGCGGCTGCAGCCGGTGCAGAACGCAGCCCCCCGGCTCTTGGTGCGGGTGGGCCGCCACCGGCAGCACATGACACCGGGGCTCCAGAGCCGGCACTGGCTGCCAATAGCGTTCTAGGCATAATTCAAGGGGCTGGGTTTGACCTATAAAGCCCTAAATGGCTTTGGGTCGTGCATATCTCAAGGACCGGCTTGCTCCTTGTGTCCCTCTGCAGCCCCCAAGATCAGCCGAGAGCGCCCTCTTGCAACGTCCCCGGCACGCAGAAGGGCTTCTCCTCTGGAACTCCCTTCCCTGAGCTCTCATTGGAGCATCTCCTGGAGGCAGCGCAAGACCGATTTATTCAGCCAAGTATTTGATGGGCAGGGGTAGGTGCTGGGGAAAGGCGGGGGAGATGTGGTACCATAAGGTATTTTATTGCTTTTATGATGCTGGCTGTTCTGAACCTCCAGGGATAAACAAACCCAAAACAAAACAAAATACTTTTTTTGCCATCCGTTTCACCACCACCTAACATCTCCTCCGTCCGGTCACCGTCGGTCACTTCAGACAAGCGCCCAACAGGTCACAATGGAGTGATAGGTAGCCATGTTTGAGGTCCATCACAAAAGGGAGGTTCAGTACATTCTCTCATTGTCCTGCACTTCCAAGAATATTAAGTTGCGGGGAGTTGAGTTAGCCATCTCAATTTAAAAGGGCGTCCCTTCCCCGATGGAATCATAGCTTTGGAAAAAGGCCTCGGAGGTCACCTAGTCCATGCAGGAAATCCGCAGCTACAGCTTCCCTGGCAGACGGCCGTCCAGCCTGTTTGAAAACCTCCAGCAAAGGAGAGCTCAGCCCACAGGAAATGCGTTCCATTGTCAAACAGCTCTTACCATTACAAAGTTCTTCCTAATGTTTAATCAAAATGATTTCTTGATGTATACAAGTTCAGAAAAATCTGTAGACGACGGATGATTAAATCCAGAACCATAACGTCCAGTCCTATGCGAGGTCAAAGCACTCCACCTCTCCTTATTCAGTCTCTGACCATAGAGCACCTGGCCCATTGGCACCTTGGCCGATAGGGAATTTTTCCTTTGCTTTTAGTAGCACTGAAGCTCTGCTATTATCCGTTGCTGCATAGCGCCAAGTTTACATTTGCAGCAATCAAGGAGAGAGGCAAATTCAGATGGACGGCGGCATTTAATTCACATGGGCAGAGACACAAGATGGAGGAGGATAACTGGCGCGGGAGTAGCTGGGAGGGATCCGGGGTGGGAGGAAGCTATAATGGATCCCAGACCAGATATGAGCCAGCATGATGCTGTTTGTCAAAAAAAGGGGGGCAAAAGCCATTTTGTGTTGCGCTAGCAGAAGCGGCGTATCCGAGACAGTGGAGCAATGGAGCCACTCTACCTGGCATAGGTTAGGTTTCAACTGGCAGGGTGGACGCACCCTTTAGGAAAGATACTGACAAAGCAGCGAGGGTTTCGAGGAAACCGGGAGAGATCAAGTATTTGGAATGCGAGAGGAAGAGCCAAGACAGCTGGGCATGTTTAGAAAGGCAGGGGCATAATAGCTATAATCACAGAACTGGCTGGAAGGGACCTCGAGGGTCATGGAGCCCAACCCCCTGCTCGCAGAAAGATGCTTGGCCAGCCAGGCTTCGACAGCTTCCAACGAGGTACATTCCACAGCCCCCCTGGGCAGCGTGTTCCGTTGTCTGGCAGCTCTCCCGGCTAGGAGGTATTTTAGTTCTCAAATACTGTATGTAGAGGTTTGCCAGCGTCACGGCAGAACGGTAAACAATCTCTCGCTATGGCCACTGAGGGCAGAACCACCAGGAACGGGCTTAGAACTGCAGGAGGAAAGATTTTGGTTAACAACAACAAAAGAATTTTCCTAACCGTAAGAAGAACCTGGCAACAGACGACAACCCCAAAGGGGGCTGGAGAATTCCCAACGCTGGATGCTGTTAAAACGGGTTCACTAAACACGTTCAGCATAATTGGCCAGGGGGACGGAATAGACTCTTTCCAAAGGTAGCGCCGACCCCTAGAATTGTGTAGTCTACGAAGAGGCCTCTCATCTCTGCAGGGTGCGGCAAAGCAGCTAACGTTATCCTCCCCCAGGCTGCAGATTCCCTTTGCGAGGCGGCGCTGGGCTAACTTCAGAGCTCTTCACACAAAAGCAGGAGGGCCGCTCCCAACGAGAGCCTGCTGTCGGATTCTGCTCACAACTGATGCCCAGCGCCATCCATCTTTGGGGCAGCTGGTGCTGTCGTGCGGTGCAGGTGGTGTTTTCCGAAGCGGACAGGTATGGTATTGGGAAAGATGGCTCAAGTACGTAGAAATGGAGATCCTGGAGTCACATCTCCACAGCCCCCTAAAATAAAATCCTTTGTGCTCCTGGAAAGGTGACACGGACCATCCCTCGCTGCCTCTCCCCCACCCCCCATGGATTTTCCCACTCTTGTCCGAGCTGCCATGACCTTCAGATTATATCACTGCAGCGAGCTCAACCCAGACCTGCTTGTAAAGGTCATGCAGAAGTGACAGCCGACCCAGACCGTCACTGTCCGTTTGCTTGACCGCAGGAGTCATTGAACAGCAGAAGCCCGGCTCCGACAAGCGTGCCAGTTTCCAGTTGCTATTCAGGGGTGTTGACATTGATCCAGAAGGCTCTCTTCCAGGGGGCGGAATCTTTGCTCCACCGGGCCGAGGGAGTAGTTCCGTGTCCTTGCAGGGCTCCTCAGTTCGGAGCATCTCACAAAGGGGCCCATCTAACTACATCAGGGTTATGTCTGCCAGCCCAGAAGCACTCCATGGCCATCTCGCAGCCCATGGCGTGTGGACAGCGAGCTGCAGTAAATAGGTATGGGGGAAGTCTCTAAGGACCGGAGAGCCAGTCCCTGTGGGCTGGTGGTTCTCCTCCCCTAATGTATTCAGTCTGGGCAGCAACTGATTCCCATTTATTCCAAGTTGAGCTTTCCTGAAATACCCAAGCTAGCCACCCCCTGCTCACTGGGATATAGGGCGTTTTCACACAGAGAAACTAGTCCGGACTCATTTGTATAAACGTCAGTGTTTATTAGTCCGCGCTAACAGAGTGGTACCTCTTTAGATGGACAATCTAGTCCAAACTAATTTCTAGTCCAGATTAGCCCCGTGAACAGAACACTAGTTAACACAGTGTTTAGAGTCTGTGGCTGTACTGAAATTTCACGCTGCTTATCGGACATCTCATCGCAATGTTTTCTGTGCTTGAAACATCACTTCATGTGATAATCTTACAAACCATAGAGGCATAAAATGCCTAGTCTTCCTAGGGGAAAGACTTTGCCAAGAGTCTTTCCCCTGTTCCCTTTAATTCAAGGGAATTAAACTCCTAACTCATCTAACTCCTGCTGATCCCCTCCATCCAGTACAATCTGTTACCTGAGGTCTGTGTACTCATATCCTCACCACACGGACCAGCCAGCCATCATTCTCAATGTAACCAAACCAAGCACGTGCACCTGGGACCTCATATCATCGTGAATGTTACACTCCTTATCTCTCCTTCTGTTCCCCTTCCTTCGTCTCCCCCCGTCTCTCAGATTGTAAGCCCTAGGGCAGGGACCGTGTCTATTCAATTAATGTGTAAAGCGTCAGGTACATTGCTGGCGCTATATAAATGCTTGCTAATAATAATAATTTTTAAAAGGTACCCAGACAACCCCAGCCCAAGCCCCGACCTGACTTAGCATTTCTGCTCCCCACCCTTTGTTCTGTCACAATCCTCCTACAATGCAAACCACCGTGCCCTGGCTAGGGTTGCCACCTCTGCAGTTTTTTAAGGAATACTTATGAAAAATACGTTTTCTGAGACTGAAATGTCACTTCATGTGATCCTACAAACCATAGAAGCAAAAATGCCTAGGGCTTTTTTCAGGTCTTGCCGTTGGACTCCATGGCAATAAGTACTCGATAGTCAACTAGTCCGGTCTAATAGGCACTAGGAATTCAGATGGACATTAGTCTGGAGTAGTTTAAGAACGGTTGTTATAAACCCCAGAGATTGGGGTTTTAGAACCACTGCGCTGATTTGTTATTGCGGAGTAATAAGCACCGCTGCCAGCATTCGGACGGACAACCTAGTCCGGACTAGATTCAATGAAAACGCCCATAGAAGGGCTAGCGGAGAAAGGGTGCTCCCCTTGGAAGGAGTGATTCCAGAAAAGGCTGCCATTATGACTCTACAAGTCATCTAGCTTCTCCAGCTTCTGCATGGAGAGGAGGATAAAATCACCCCAACAGAGTCAGTCCAAAGAGCACATACTCAACCACCAGGGGATAAGCAGAGCCAGACCCACCAACTTCTAGGCACAGCCTAGTTCAGAGATGGGCACCAATGGTGGACCTAAATCGGTCCTATGTGCCATGTAACATAATCCTTCCAAATGGCAGCCCCCCGTCACAGCACAAACCCTGAATGGTCTTAGGAAAATCCCAAATCATTACCCAAAGATACCCCAACACACCAACAACATTTGTTTCTTTATTGGACTAAAAGTCACCTAGCACCCAATTCCCTTTCCTCCCCGCCTCCTCCCCCAATATCAATGTCAAGAACTGGGAGTGGTTCATTCCACTTTGACCTGTTATGCATTCCTCTGATTTGAATGGCCGTTGGTCTGACCCAGTACAAAACGTATGCTCTTAAGCTAGTACGGCACTCAGAGGAAGCAACTGTATTGACAATGTCCACCCCACGTTGTTGTTGTTTACACCCTATTTGGAGCTGGCAGCGTGTTGCAATATGGTCAATGGCCAGTAGCCCAGCGGTCTTTGGATCAGTTCTTGGAGGATAGGTCCATTAGTGGTTATTAGCCATGTAGACTAGGGAACATAACCTCTGATTGTCAGGAACTGGAAGTGAACGGCAGGGAAGGGACTTCCCCCCAAGCGATCGAGGTTGGCCGCTGTCCGAGACAGGATGCTGGGCTCAATGGACCATTGGTCTGACGCTGCATGGTACCTCTCATGTTCCTGGATATTATAGAACATTTGCTAGCAGGAAAACAGTACAAGGGGTCACCACCCGAGGCTTCTCTTATTTACAAAGCACCAGCAAAGCCGGACCCATCTCTCTCCAGAACATCGGTTTTCATTTTTTTAAAAGTTACTTATTTATATGGTGCCAACGATATGCCTGGCACTGAACAGCTGTAATTCCAGAGGCTGATCTCCCACCTTGAGAGGCTTGCAATCTAGACTGGACAAGGGGGAAGGGGCACCTGGAGAGACACGGAGACATTCGTGAAGCTGAGAAGCTACAGATGCACGTGCCTAGCTTGGGTACAGGGGGGACCCTCAAGGATGAGTCAAAGGAGCAACTTCCAGCGAGTCTCTCGCTATGCTCCCTCCACAGTCCTGATTTGCTGCATACCTCGGGAAGCTTACACACTCTCCTCCCCACCCCAAGAGAACTTGATCTAATAAAATGGGATCATCAAAGCTACTTTGGGACCAACATGGCAACCGCACACACAAGGTTGGTCACCGCTGCAGCAAAAACCCTAAAAAAGAAGCCAAGTGATACTGATTAAGAGTCCTCTGTTTTGTGGGCACCCCCTCCACACAGGGAGTTAACACACTTTAAAAATGTGCGCTGTTAAAACACATTAGCCACCGAACGACACGAGGATTTAAACAATAGCGTTAGCTGGTCACATAGAATGTTACCCTAGTTACTCAGGGTAAGTATTCATGGGTAACTAAAATGTGGGGTTTAACCTGCATCGGGGTAAATTAGATGCCAACGTTGGGTGAAAACAGACATGCACGCGACTCCGCTTTAACTTTTCTTAGGCATGTTGCACGGCTGTACGGGCACCCTACGCAGCCTGAGTCAAGTTAAAGCGGAGTTACGGTGCAGGTCTGTTTTCACCCATTTCACTGCTTGTGGGTGGAGTGGCGGCTGGGGACCGCCCCAGACCGGCGTTCTTTACGGACAGCACTAAATCATACAGGAAGAGTTTCTAGGGTAGGCGGGACAGATGGGTAAGTTCCACCACACCGCACGCCTCCCAACATTTCCAGCTGCCAGAGGGACACGCTCTGCCCCCCCACAAATAAGCTCCGCCGCTCACATACTCCCTTCCCAGCATTCCAAGTCATTAAAGGGCCAGAGGCTCTCCTGCTTCTCATTCACTTAAGGTTCTTGTCATTCCATCAACTCCCCAATGTCCCCTCAGGAGAAAAGACGCAGCAGAGACTTGAACACCCGCCTGTTTTGTCTCTCTCTCCTGAAAGAGGAGCAGTGGGATTCAGTATCCAAAGAGGGATACCGTACCGCCTAGTTGGGGACAGTTGGGAGGTACGTGGGATTCTGTGCCTTCCCTGAATGGACACTTAAAAACCCTAGGGACGAGGAGGACACACCATGAGCAAAACCACTCGGCAGCAGTCCTGCCAAGCCATGCCGGGTCACGCAGCCGTGCCAACACCAGGACAGGAAACAGGACAGGAAAATCTACGGGAAAGCCAACCTCTGAACTGGATGACACCGCTACCCAACAGGAGGAACCGAAGAGTACAGGATGTCAAGCTAAGTACTAATTATTTTTATTTTTCAAAGGGAATTTTATAAATGCAGCAATTTCTATCCAGAGGACAAAGGCGAAAACGCTGTCGTTTCCTTCCCACAGTGAACTCCTCTCAGCGATCGAAAGCACATTCAGCAAGCACCGAGAGCCATTACTCAACATAAAAAGGGAAAAGTCTGTGAAATTGCTTTTTTTTTTAAAAACAAACCCAAACCCTAAAGTAGCAAGATGAGAGGGGGTGAGGGGAGGACCTGAATCAATGTTGCTCCGACACACTTTCGTTTAATAGACATCTTAATAGGGTTTGTTCAGTTGTATCCAGGATTTAAAGCTCATGCACGGCAACAAGCTTCAACCCGAGGGGGCTGGAAATGCCCCCTCTCCAAGAAATACAAGGATTTGAAGCCAGAATGCCAGCCAGGTCCTGTTGCAGTAGAAGCAGAGCAATGGGTGCACCCCCCCAGACCTGCCAGGGTTCTCAGCTTCGTACGCCCGCCAAGCCACCGCTCCAAAACTTTGCGGAAAGAAATATCCCACCACCGGCTGCCAGTGGTCCTGCATCTCTCTGGAACCACTCTTGTTGTCGTGCTGTATGAGAGCGAGAAGCTAAGCCGTGAGCGGCTACCTGCATCAATGCAAGCCTGATTTTATGTACAGAGAGGAGGGATGCAAGGGGGCAACTGGGGATGCTCTCCAGTGAGAACGCGGGCTACGTAGACAGGTCTAGAACGCATCATTCATAAGGTGCTTGTTGTTGTAGGAGCGCTCCACTGCCAGCTACTGGAGGGAATGAGCTAGACGGCGGTGTGTCCAAGCCCACACCCTGCCCCGCCCCGGCTTTCGAACCAGGGGTTTTCCCCCCGTCACAGGGAGCGGCGCTTGTTTAATTCCCAAGAGGAAATGGGCTGAAAACCACAGCAAGAGAGATTCCAGTTAAATATTAGAGAAGACATCCCATCTCGGAGAGGTGTCGGGCGATGGAATCAGCTGCCCGGAGAGGCGTGCAAAACGTGGCTGGACGAGCCTCTCTCGGGGATGCTGTGGCCGGGGCTAGCCTACACCTTGGAGCAGGGAGCTGGACTAGACAACCCTGCAGATTATGTACAGGATAAAAGGAGAATACGGATCTGGAGGTCACATTATTTATAATGCACACAGGGGTGTAGCTACAATCAGGGCGCAGCAGGGGGCGCTGCACCAGGGCCCACCAGCATGGTGCATCTATTCCCGCCTCAAAACCCACCTCTTCCGCCAGGCCTTCCTTAGCTCCTCACTGCCCCAGTCTGATCACTCATGCGGGCCTCTCATGCAGCGCTCCTTTCCCCTCATGACTAAGCTAAGCCTGGTCACCTGTGGCTTCTCAACTTCATGAACGTCCCCGCTCTCCCTCGTCTCCCCTCCTCCCTCTTTTCTAGGTTGTAAGCCCCTCGGGGCAGGGACCTGTCTCTAACTAGGCTAGTACAGTATAAGAACATAAGCAGTGGGGTACTGGGTCAGACCAACAGTCCATCAAGCCAAGCATCCTGTCTCCGACAGGGGCCAATCTCTCTCTCTTGGGAGAAGTACCCAAAAGGTAACAATGAACAATCCATTCCCTGTTGTTCCAGCCCCCAACAGTAAGAGGTTACATTCTCAAAACCTACTTGGCTAATAGTAATTAATGGGCCTATCCTCCAAGAACTTACCCAATCCCTTTTTAAAACTAGTTACACTACCGACCATTACCTCTTTCTCTGGCAGTAAGTTCCACAAGTTAATTGTGCGCTGAGTGAAAAAAATACTCATTTCCTTACAGCAGTAGCTGTAAGGAAGTTAAATGCACAACCACTCTCCATTATAAACAGGGAATTGCTGAAGCCCCGATTTTGAGGAAACTGATTGAGCTACATTTCTGACAATTTATCCATCGCTATAATTTGTGCAGACCATCATACATGCGAAGTTTGAAGAAGATCCATGCAGAAAACAAAATGTTATGACTGTTTAAAAGTTAACTGGTTGCGGTCAAAATGCACAGCGTTCTCACGATTTTGAATCATCAATCTCTCTTCCTGCTGGACGAGTTGAGCTCCCAAACTTCACAGCCCTGGAGCATGAGATCAAGAACAACTGCTTCTGCAATGTGATAGTGATTGGTGCAGCCACAACCGAGTTATTAATGATTAAAAAATCTGTTCTGCTGTCTCATGCATGCGCAGTTGAGCAGCTGCTGACCGGCAAAAGACAGCCTAAGGAAAGTTATGTGACTGCTTTTTAGACTCAGGTAACTTTATCAAGAGCAAGTTTCATGTCAATTACTCACTTGCCTCAGAAAGCCAGCAAGAGGAAGCTCTAGTCAGTGACATGACAATTACCCCCCTGGCCTCACTCCTCCCTATGAAAAGTCTGCAACTTTTGAAAAGGTGCAGACTTTTCATAGGGAGGGAGGGGGGGGGAAGAGGGTAATTGACATGAAACTGACTAGAGCTTCCTTGCTGAGGCAAGAGGGTAATTGACATGAAACTGACTAGAGCTTCCTCTTGCTGGCTTTCTGAGGCAAGTGGGTAATTGACATGAAACTGACTACAGTGTAAAGTCTTTGTGACAGAGCTGGCTCCTGATAAAGTTACCTGATTTTAAAAAGCAGAGTCACATACCTTTCCTTGTGCTGTTTTTTGGCAGTCAGCAGCTGCTCAACTGTGCATGCACCAGCCAGCAGGACTGATTTAATGTTTAATAACTTGGTTTTGCCTGCACAAATCACTATCATACTACATGAGCACTTGATCTAGATCGCATGCTCCAAGGCTGTGAAGTCTGGGGGTTCTACCCGTCCAGGGGGAGGAGATATGGATCGCTCAAAATCCTCCCCCGAGAGTGAATTAATAAAAGTCATACAAGGTTTCATATGGAGTGAGCGAGGCCAGGAGGGTAACCGACATGGAACTGACTAGAGCTTCCTCTTGCTGGCTCTCTGAGACAAGTGGGTAATTGACATGAAACTGACTAGGGATTTAAAGTTTTTGAGACAGATTCATCAATATCTCCTCACCTTGGATGAGTTGAGCCCCCAAACGTCCCAGGCTTGGAGCATGAGATCAACAACAACTGCTTCTGTACTAGGATAGTGATTGGTGCAGTCAAAACAGATTTATTAATGATTTAAAAATCAGTTCTGCAGGCTTGCGTGTGCACAATACAGACAGCTATGCTTCTGCCGGCAGGGGGACAAGACTGACGGGGAACTTCAGCAGCGTGAATGAGGAGAAGGGAGGGGGAAAGAGGGACTCACCGCCACCCCCCTCCCACTCCTCCGCTGCTACTGATCCACAAACAGTGAGTCTCACCCCCTGCCTGTTCCCCTGTGCCCACTAGCCTCCCAACCCTGCTGCCAGGAAGGGGAGCCCCCAAAAGGCTAATCCTGTCCCCGCTCAGCTCCCCAGTCCCTCGCAAGAAGTGTCTCGAGACTTTCAGCAGGAGCAGCCTCTCCAAGTCCCGAGACAGACCCTTCTTGCAAGCGATGGGCTGGGGAACTGAGCGGGGACAGGACCAGCCTTCCCAGTAGCCAGGGGGTTGGGTACCTAGTGGGCAGGCACAGGGGAACAGTGTGTGTGTGTGGGGGGCTGCATTAGGACCCCACACCGTGGACGCCGGTAATTCCCTGTGGCTCAGGGCAGAAGAGGGACTTATACCAGGGCTCCTCTTTTCCTCAGGTCCCCTGGCAGGCTTGGCAGCTTATTGGGGGGG
>QEPC01004062.1:300269-317078 GCA_003113815.1 Sphenodon punctatus | reverse complement strand
GGGGGGGGGGGGGGGGCTTGCCCCAACGCCCTGAGGGAGGAGCCGCTCTTGCCCATCAGCTACAGCAGAGACAGGAAGTTGGGGGGGCTGAGTCAAAACACCCGATTTGCCCCCCACCTCCAAGTCGCCCTTGCACTTTGTGAACAATATTTATTTTATTCATTTCACGTTTAATACCCCACCTCTCCTGCCTCAGGCAGCTCACAAACAATATACCAACAAATTTAAAATCCATGTTAGGCTGCCCCTACCCCAATCCTACCCATCCCCTCCAGCGAACATCTGGTGGAAGAGTCAGGTCTTGCGCTGCTGCCAGAAGGTGAACAGATCCGGGCAGAGACGGACCTCTACCGGACAGAAGTTCCACAGCAACAGAGCAGCCGCCAAGAACGTCCTCCTCACAACGGCCAGCTGAGAAAAATGCAGGCCCTCCAGGAGGGCGCCCCCAGAAGACCGCGGGGGGGGGGGGCGGGCGATCCCTCAGGTAGGTGGGACCCAGACCGTGTAGAGCTTTACAGGTCAGCCCCAGCACCTTGAATCAGGCCTGGGAGACTATAGGCAGCCAGGGCAGCGTACAAAGAACCAGAGCAACGTGCTCACGGTGACCCGTCCCCGTAAGCAGACAAGTCTGCCGCGTCCTGCACTAGCTGCAGCCTCCGCAGTAGAGCGCATCGCAGTAGTGTAGCCTCAAGGGGATGAACGCATGGAAGACGGTGGCAAGTGGTCCTGATCCAAAGTCTATGGTCAGAGCCATCTTACCGGATGTAATTGGCAAAAGGCACTCCTAGCCACAGCCACCCAGCCGGGGATCCCGGAGCACCCGCAGGGTCTGAACCGGAGAGGCCAAGGGATGGCAAATCTCATCAACAATGGGCGTTCCCCCGTCTCGCCTAGATCACTGACCCGGCCAACGAGCATCACCTCCGTCTTATCCGGATTCACGTTTGTGTACTCAACAATATGGCCAGGCAGCAGGCTCTACTGGCACGTCTTATTATTGAAGCTAAACTGAAATAATAGTCACTTTATTTTTATAGCGCCCCGCCTCCAGATGGCACTCGGAGCACTGTGCAACGTAAATATGCAACATACAATCCATTTAAAATATAAAGCTATATAAAAACTATTAGAAAAGGGGGCAGGACAACACGCATTTATTTATTTATTTATTTTTATAACACCCCCACCTGCCCAAAGGCAGCTCAGGGCAGTGAATACATTAAAAAAAACATAATATAAGAATATAAAATCAGTTAAAACCACAAAACAGCAGAGGCCCCAAAGAGCAAATACCCCATTACCCCTAAAATAACCCCCCCTCCCCACACACACAGACCCATTACCCGTCCCCCTCCCCGAACGCCAGGAGAAACAGCCAGGTTTGACACGGTCTACGGAAGGAGGGGAGATCTGGAAAGAGGTGAATCTCCACTGGGAGGGAGTTCCATAGCCGTGCCGCGCCCACCAACAACTCCCACCCACCTGCATTGAGGGGAACCGGCAGTGGATCCTTAAAGCCCCTGGAGAATAAATAAGTCTTCAAGTGCTTTTTGAAGGTGAGGAGGGAGGAAGTGAGACTGGCATCCAGGAGGAGCGAGTTCCACCCCAACGGGCCTGCTGCAGCAAAGGCCTGGTCACCCACCAACTTAAGGTTCAAAGGGGGGGGGGTTTCTCCAAACAGATGACGGGGTTCAATTCCCCCCCCCCCCCAGTACAACGGCACTGAATACATTCTCCAAGTCCGGCCTGCCAGAAGAACAGTCATTTGAATTACTTTAAATTTCTGAGCACAGATAACCCATTCGTGTGAGGCTCAAGGAGCCGGTTTTGAATACAGCCAGGGCCTGTACCAGGGGTGGGCAAAATTTCCTAATGCCGAGAGCCGCATCCATTTACCACAATGGGGTCAAGGAGCCAACATTTGCCCACTCCTGGCCTATACCATTCAGGGCCTTAAAAACCAGCAGCGCAAAAACTTCAGAAAGTAGACCAGGAACAGGTAAGCTACCTTTCCAGCTTAAGAGCCAATAGCTTTTGAGACAGTTCAGCCAGATTCTTTTAATTAATTATTATTATTATTATTAACAAACATAAATGTTTGCACCAGCAGTGTACCTGGCACTTTACAAAGTAATAAAATAGACACGGTCCCTGCCCCTAGGGCTTACAATCTGAGAGACAGGAGCTGGGGGAGAGACTTAGGAAGGGGAACAGAGGGAGAGACAAGGTGTCTAATATTCATGAAGATGCGAGGTCTCAAGTGCACGTACTTGGCTTGGTTACGATGAGAATGACATCAGGCAGGTCCATGTGGCAAGGATAAGGGTAAACAGACCGTAGGTATAGGAAATAGTAGCTCAGCAGGATAAAGAGTTAAACCAGTTCCCCTTTCTCATGCAGACAAAGCTTTTCCAAATCTAGCTCAAGGCTAAGTTAGCAACCTGTCCAGGAGTGTCACTGATTTCCAAACAAAACAGCTGCTTACCATCAAAGATTTAGCAGGAAATTGCAGGACCCAGGGACAGAATGCGTCCTCCTGTTCCCAGCAAACTTCCACTGGGAGCACTGCATGCTGAGACCGCAGCTTGTGCCACTGGCCGTGTGTTATTAAGTAAGAGGGGAGCTGAAAGCCAGACTTTAGCGTGTTAATCTCAGATCAGAGGTGTTAAAAGCACTCCCATTATCTGACAACATTGTCACAATAAAACTGGTTTCACTTTTATTTCCCTTTTGCCTCCCAATCTCTTTAAATCAGTGCTGATCTGGCCATTTGTTCAACACCCAGCCTCCAAGCAGTGCCATTTGCTTTATTATACACATTTCGGAGGGCGGATGTTATTCCGTTGCAACGGTTTAAATAAAACATTTCTTGTTTTAGCTCCAAGAAAAAAATGTGTCATTCCTAAGGGGTCCCAGACCCTGGAAAACTGCAGCTGATGTATACGTGAGCAGAACGCACGCAGAACCGCCCAACATCCACAGAAAAAGCAGCATCCTCTGCTCACTGCAAACAGCAACCAGGAAAATAGCCCGTGTTCCTAAGGGAGTGGCAGTACCAGGGCCTAGTGATCCAAGAGTCATTTCTCCTTAATAATCTCAGCGGCTGCAACACCTTTTAAGAGGGGGCCTAAACTTCATTACGTTTGAAGGGTACGATATTTCTGTATTTCAAGCTGGGTGGTCACAAAGACTTTTGGCCAACAGAACAGCATGGACTGTGGGAGCTTTTGAGTGGAGCCACTAGGGTGGGAAAAGGGCTGCTAATCTGCCACCACAGAAACTCCAGATAAATCCTGGAGGATAACGGTGCTTTCCACTAGAGCTGAAATAAGTACCTGCAAAAATGGGTGTATCCATTGAATTTCCGGTACTTGAATTGACTCAAAAATATTGGGTACCGATTACTACCGGATTTCGACCTGGTTTGAGTACCCTATGTCCTGGAATATTGACTTGCTGTCCTGATTTACCGATCAGTACCTGGAGGGGGGGACCAAAACATTGGTACTGGGAATGACTGATTTTTCAAGTATGCCGGTATCCGATCAGTACCAGGGCAGCCCATCAAGGCGGTACTTGAAAATGCAGGTAGTCAATGAGTTACCTGTTGTAGATCTGTTTCCTACCTTCCCTGTTCACCGACGAGCAGCGCACTACATCACCCCTTTGATTGAGCGGCTTAGAGCTCAGGTCAGACTCTTGTAACAGAGAAAGACAGGCTGTAGCAGGCTCTCTCTCTCTCTCAAGTTGGCAGTCATCTTAGGACATTGTCCGTTTACATCTCTCAACCCACCCCACTGGTTAAGGTCTTTTGTGCAAGTTGACCAGTCTGATACCCTCTTCTATGGTAGGAATCTAGGTGGGCAGGAAAAACTTTGACCAATCTAGTCCAACCCTCTGCTCCCAGGCAGGATCCCCTCTGCCTACAGCTTGGCGGACAGATGCTCATCCAGCTGAATTTTGAAAACACCTAAGGAAGGAGCTTCCACAAGCTCCCAGGGCAGCTTGTTCTACTGCCCGACAGCTCTTACAGTTAGTAAGAGAGCCAGCGTGGGGGAGTGGATAAAGTACTGGACTTGGACCTGGGAAGCCAGGGTTCAAATCCCACCCTCGCCATGAACTCACTGGGTGGCCTTTGGCAAGTCAGAACCTCTCAGCCTAGAGCCAGTGTGGTGTCGTGGATACGGTTCTAGTCTTGGACCTGGAAGACCAGTGTTCAAATCTCACCCCAGCTAATGAACTCACGGGGTGGCAAGTCACAAGCTATTAGTTCCCCATCTGTAAAATGGGAATGTGTTTGTGCCTGTCTCTCCCTGTGTTCCCCTCACCCTTGTCCATATTAGACTGCAAGCCCACTGGGCAGGGACCAGTCTCCAAAGTGGACGCCTAGAAGCGCTATAGAAATTATTATTAGGAGGAGGATTTTGATGTTTAACTAAAGCAGACACTGCTGCCTTAAGCCCATTCCCTCTTGTGCTGCCTCCTGCAACAGGGGAGAATGAATGTTCACCATCATGTTTGTGGCCTCCTTTTAGATATTTAAGAACTGCTCTCGTGCCCCTTGTTGGCCTTTTCTCTGGACTGAATATCCCCAAATCCTCCAGCCTTTCCGCCTAATGCCTCGTCTTCCAGCCCTTTTAGCATCTTCGTTCCTCCCCATAGAATCTCTTCCAATTTTTCAGACATCCGTCTTGACGCGCGGTGCCCCAAACCGAGCCCAGTATTCCAGGTACGGTCTTCCCAGTACCAAGTAAAGCAGCGGCGACGCACCTGTCAGCGTAGCCCAAAATGGCATTTGCCTCTTTTGGGGGGGACAGCATCTCGCCACTGACTCATGATCAAGGACTCGTGTTGGCTGCATTTACTCGATTGCAGTGAACCCTGCGGGTCACTGCTCATTATCCACCAGTCCTTCCAGAAGCTTCTCTACAGTGCCACTATGTTATATATTTGTGCCAATCCTAATACAGACATGGAGACAGATACGGGGGAGCCGCGGCCTCTAGTGACACATCCGTCTTCATGCAGACGAGAAACCACTCTCTTCACTCCATCCTGTATGAAGATGGATATTTTATCTGAAGGGCAGGGATCCTCCCGGAACAGAGTTCATTTTCCAGCCTAGTGAGGCGAACTCCATTTTCTCTATTGATTAGAGAAGTCTGGCTCTGTGCAGGAGCATCCCGGCTATAAGCTCTCATTCCATTTCACTGGGAAAATGCCCAGACACACGCTTCCCACAGCGCTCCCAAAAAGAAATCCTCCAAGGCTCTTTTTTCAGTCTAACTTTGCACAATGTTCAGGTACTCTAAGACCACCAAGTCCCGCTTCACTAACCTAGCCATGCTTCATTTTTTTAGATCTGAAAGTATTTGACAGATGCATGCAGTAGACATTTTCACAGAGCCTTGCTTTGGGAATACAGGCTACTCAGACACCGCGTGCAAAAAACCCTCGTCTTGAGAAGCAGACAGAAAAAAAGAAAAGAAAAGAAAAGAAAAGGCATGGAACAGCCCCACCAACTGATCTCTGCTTCTCTCCTGAAACCCAGCAGCAGCGTAGGAGAGCCCGGATGAATCCTCATGCTAATGGACGTTGAACTGGTCATGGCTAAGCCCGAGGATCATAAAAGCACAAAACCGGCAGGAGAGAGGGACCCAACATCTCGGACTGGTCTGTATATTCAGCCACGCACACGGTGCGGAGGAGAGCGTGGCCCCTCGGTTTTAGAACGTAGACCATCGGAACACAATGGCTGTTTCATTGCTATTATCTCTGAAGTATCAACAGAAAGGCCTCTCCACCGAAGCCTGCAAACGCTCCCACCCGAGAAGGGGTTTGTGGATTGCGGCGGGCGGTCATCTCTTCACTTCCCTCAACACCTTCTCTGTCATAACACGATTCCTGTTGACTCACCCAGGGACTGTTACGTAACGCCCAATCTTCCCACCACGATGCAGGCCCTACAACCTTCGCCTGACCTTGCACCACAGTCCAATCCCCTTCCCATCAAAGGGAGACAGCATGAACACACACAGCAGGCAAGCCAGCGGGAGCCTTCCGCTTGCTGCTTTTAATTTGAAAAAGAGAACAGACTTGGACCACTACAGAGCCACAATCCACTTTGATTCATGTGTTTGTTATTTGCTAGGGTGAGCCTAGAGTGCTGGACGGCCTGCACAGGCCTGTGCTTTTGAGGAAGCCTTTCGCTTGCTGAAATTACTGCCAATACCACCAATGGCAGAAAGGAACGGAGGTTCTCCCTGCTCCTCTGCATTTGCCCTGCTTGCCAGGATCTGCTTGGGCCCAGCAAATTCTCAGTCCTTTGTACTAGATTTGATCCGATTTGCCCTCTAAAGGCCTGGCCCAGATCTTCAAATGGGAGGAGCACTGCTCCGAGAGTCAAAAGGTCCCGGACTCAAATCCCGGCTCGGACGTGTCAAGACACACTCTAGACTTGCTGCTTTTGTTTTGTTTGCTTGTTTAGCATCCAAGAGATGGAAGGGACCGCGAGGGTCAATGAGTCCAGTCCCCAGCTGGGGGAAGGGTTTGCCGTATCTGGATCACCCTAGACATGGGCTCATCCAGCCTCTTCTTAGAAGCCTCCAGTGGGGATGAAGCCTGTTCCATTGCCCGACTGCCCTTCCAGCCAGGACTCTTTCCCTGAGGTTCAATCTCAGGCTCCGTTTCTGCAGCTTGTATCCATGGCCTCTTGCCCTGCTCTTCAGAGCAAGACAGAACTATTGTTTCTCCAGCTTCTTCATGCAGGGAGAGCCGGGATCATGGCCTGGTCCCCTCCCTGAAAGACCACTCCCACCCCCACCCCCCAACATCCCCACAACCCGGCTGACTTGCAGCAGCGACCTGACTGGCCCCCACCCAACAGCCACACCATTCGCCCCTACCTCCAACAACCCAGGACATTGCCCCATAAAGGCTTTAACTTCTCTCCACATTTAAACAGCCTGCAGCAACAGGCAGTTCTCTCATCATGTCACCCATACAACGGAGGGGGTCTTGAAAAAAAACACAAAAATGAGCCCCACACACAATACCGGCTCTCCTCTAAGCCCTGAATCTGGGTTCTAAACAGCTCTTTCAGAGGGGCTACAGGAGCCTCTATAATGTAATGACTATGGGAAAACTTGACACATACTTCCTCGGTGGGTTACACAATTGGTTACGAGAAAAGCTGTTACTTTTGCAACGTGACTTGGTAGCTCAGCCTTAAGTTTACAACGTTAGAGAATCGAAAGATCTGCCTTCGTATAACCTCTCTGCTTCTTCATTTTACAAATAAATTCACAACTTATACTTCACCGTTTTCTAGAACAGGGAAGCACAATGCTGGGTTTAGAACAGATGGAGGATGGAAATACCAAGCAGAGTCAGTGGAAGAGCGATTTAAATTCATGTCATCCTCCACACCACCTCAGGGCACATTCCCAAGGATTACACGGTAGTAACTGGGGGAAACTATTTTAGAGGGAGGGTGCAGAAGATGTACACACCAAAGTGTGTGTGTGTGTGGGGGGGGGGGGGACCTTGACCCCTTTTACAATTAATCCCTTAACTTGCCTACCCAAAGAAAAAAAGGAGTTGTGTACCTTGAGTTAGTTAACAAGTGTTAGCTAGGTATTGAACTAAAGAAAGTGAGCTGGCAACTCAAGTTTTAATACTCTGTGACCGAGTATGTTGCTAGACCTCGGTCACCATATCAGTCCAAGATTGGACTTTGCATTCGCTTCACTAGGTCATTTTGAGAGCCAGTCACATAATGCCCCTAGAGCGCTACAAACTGCACCAACGTTGTACATTCCAAGTGTCAGGACTGAACAGGAATATGGGCCTCAAACCCTGGATTTCTAGGCAGCAGGGCTCACGCTGCCCCCAAGCTGCTGTGGCAAACATGGGGGAACCACAGCCTTAATGTTGGAGCCGCTTTTAAGCTAGACTGAAATGGCTGCTGAGCCCTTTAACAGTCGCCATTGAGACTGTGTTTAAATGCCCGACACGGAGAGCAGCTGAATCTCTTCCACATCAACCCGGCCCAGCGATCCTGCCCCCTTCAAGGCAGATTGCCGCTGTGCTGGCTTTAACCCGCACGTCCATGTTCCCTAGCAGAGTGCACATGCACACATACTCTCTACGCCGTGTCCGATTCTCTTCTGAACATCAGACACGTCGTAGAGAGGAAGGCGGGGGGGGGGGAAGATGCCGCGAAATGATTGTTTAAAAGCACAAGTCTGGCTCTACCCTTCCAGGCACTTGACTGGCCAGAGATGACCTACATCCCAATTGGCCAGAGACTCCTATATAGCCTTCTTGGGTCACAGCAAACGTCTGCCTTGAACCACCAGAAGGAGACCTGTCTCTCTAGCTGCCTGCATCCCAGCTGCTCCCGTCCCCACTCTGGACTCTGCTAGAACCGATTCCCTGGCTACACAACCACATCTCTCACCTGCCCCCATGGACTGGATTGCCTGGTCTGAATAATGCCCCAGACCCGGGGATCCCCCGCTGTCCAGACTCTTGCCTTGGCTTGATCTGGTCTCCTGGCTGAGATCCTGAAACCAAGTAACACCCCCCCCCTCCCCCCCCATTGCTACGCTACACAAGGCCTGCTGCTAAGGCCATGCTTACGCACAGCTGCCAGGCAGGGAAAACTCCCTAGTTCCAACACGAAAGCTCTACTTCTTCTCTTCAGTTAAAGTTTGGGATCCAGAGCTAAACCTCTCTCAAACTTTTTGAGTTCTGGAGAAATCCCCCCGTCCTCCCCTGCTGCCATTCAGGGCTCTCATTTTCTGCCGTTCGCCACTGCTCTCTAAAGAGCGAGAGACTGAAATGTGATTTTTCCAGCTTGTCAGCACAGATGTAAAAGCTTCTCCATCTTTTGACACACACAGAGTCAAGTTTCTAGAGGGGGTTGTAGTAGCCTTGCAGTTAGAGCAGCAGCAGAAACTTAGGAGGTTTTGCTGATGCTCAGCGAGAGGAGAGATGACGGATCATTCTGGATATGCTACAACATTCTGTGCTGGACGCTGTCGGAGACAGGATACTGGCACAGTCCCGAAGGAATCTCCCCCCCACCCCCAAGCTTTCATCACTTGCAGCCCACAAGCTGTCCAAAGGCCAGGAACTACATCGGCCAAGCTTTCCCTTGCTGGGAGATGCTCCAGCCTGGGGCCACAGCCCGAGACTGTCCCAGAGCAGAGCTTTGTGGGGGGAGGTTCTGGCCAGAGTCTTCAAGCCTGGCCACACACCCCAACCATGCTCTTCTCCTCCAACCCACAGTCGGATGCTCCAGGCCACGGAGCTCTGCAAGAGGCAAGTTCTGACCCAGGGCTGGATGACAGTTGCACAACCCTGGTCTAACCTAAGGATAGCAATTCTTAGGAGGCAGAACTGACCTCCCATGTCTGATTATGATACACTGCCTTAGCTGAGCCTGGAAGAGCTGCTAACCTGCCTCCCTCTTCCACCTTAGTTACCTATGTATTAGTCATTTCTACGGCACTGTCAGTGTTCCAAGTTGCTTTATAATCCTTATCTAGTTCCTCCCCACAACCATTGTGTGAGGGAGGCGGTGGTTATTCCCATTTTACAGATGGGGGAACTGAAGCTGACGGAGAGTGACTTGTCGAAGGCCACCCAGTGTGTTCATGGCTAAGACAGGGTTTGAACCTTGGACTCTCACGTCCAGCATTTTATTCACTTGGGCTGTACAGTCCCAGGAACCCTGCCCCCGCCCCCCCCCAAAAAAAACCCATTAAAACTATAGGTTTAATTTATGAGAGGAGACTGTTAAGCAAGTTGTATCTGATCAACCGAAACTACTTCCGAAAACACCGAGGAAGATGATGGAGATCATCTATTCATAGACCCTTATTCTTGAGGGCACCGGCAGCAAAATTCAAGCCAAGCAGCCCTTATGGGGGGGGGGCTCCAGGCCACTCCCCAAATGAGGCCCGAGAAGCCCCCCCCAGTTCCAGAATGCACCATGTCTGTGCTATCGGGGTTATTTCAACCCCCCTCTCTCTCACGCACACACACTTTACTGCTTGCTTGCAATTGGCTCAGAAGCCTATTTAATGGCCCCCGTTCCTTGGAGCGTGTATGTCACCGTTCTTTAAGGAGCGCTGCACTGGCTACCCGCTAGCCCCAGGACCTAGCTATTAGTTTACGTACACAGAGCTCATTCTGCAGCTTCATTATGCTTGCTTGATTTAGTCTGCATTTCCTCCACATGGGAATTGAAATTGAGACATGACAAATCTCCTTTCGGGCTCTATGTCCCCCCCGGCCCCCTGCTTTGCCGCCCGGCTCCTCAGTGACGAATGCCAAGCTGACTTAAGGGCCAGGCAGCAATTCGCTTTAGTTCGGGCCTGTCGGTCGGCTGCGAATCGGTGAGGGTCGCGGAAGTCAACAGCGCCAAGAGCAATGCTAATGGCGGACAGAGGGACAAGAGACGGAAAAGCCTCTTCAACCACATCACTCCTCTGTCACTTATCACCTTAAATCGGCAGAACGCTTGGTGCATCACTTCATGCAGCACAGCAAGCCCCCCCCGACCTGACTGCGGTCTCTGGACTCAGCCGTGACTGTGGAAAGGGAAGAATTGGGTCAAGTTAAATTTGAAACATAGACCCAAGCCCTCCAGTTGGAGCAGTGTGGTGGGCTGCCCTGCATCCTCCCTTTGCTCCAAGTCTCTCCCCCTGGAGTTACAGGAGACGAAATCCGAATGTCAGGGATTTGAGGCTGGCTTCCTGACAGAGGCTATATTTGTAACTAGAGTCAGTACAGCTGCCCCGCCTCCAAATCGGATTGTTCTGCTACGTAGAAACAATTTTCACCATTTACAGTTTCCAAAGCAAGTAAAGACCCTCAATCAAGACTTATTACAGGGAAGAAGAAACCGCTATTGTCTACAACGCTAGCGGCTGGGAGTGCTCATACAGCTGTCTCCGCGTCGTGGGGCTGACTTCGTGAACACGGAACTATGCAAATGCATTTATCCAAGAAAAGCGGCGAGTGGTCGGATTTGTAAACTTTGCGCTGTATTCAGAATTGGGATCTGTTCAATTCAGCATCTGTTCCAAACTGACAGATGTAGGGACAGGTGTTCGCATTACTAGAGCGGGAGCTGTCAACCGTGTTCCTATAGAAGAAAATAATCTACGGCAGAGCAAGCTCGGGTGAAGGGGACCTTCCCCGAAGCCTGTGCTCTCAGACAGAAACACGTGTTTTGAGAAACTACCAGAAGCCCAGGTCCCTCGCCTGACACGTCTGGCTGGAACGATCCCCATTCTGAACACATTTATAGCCAGATCAGGAATCTGGAAAACCAGTACAGGACATGGCTTTAATGCAGAGGAGATGCGGAGAACCTCCAGCTCATAGCTGGAGTTCCTTAGATTTTTTATTTGGCCCCTTCCCGGTTTCAAGATCTGGTCCATCCCCACAACCAAAAAAAGAGCGACTGAGCTCAGGGGGAGGAGAGCAAAAATCATGGAATTTTAGAGTGGGAAGGGACCTCAAGGGTCATTTAATCCAGCCTCCTGCTTGGATGTGGGGCGACAACAGCTACAACATCCCTGACCCATGGTTGGCCAGCCTTTTTAAAAACCTCCAGTGAGAGAGAGCCTACAGCCTCCCTAAGCAACCTGTCCCATTGCCGCACGGCTTTGTTAGGAAGTTTTTCCTGATGTCTAATCGAAATTTACCTTCCTGTAATTTGAGAACATGGTTCCTATAATCCGAACCCATGCACTCAAGGATAGTGGACTGAGGCAGGATCTGGACCCTCCCTTTCCTGAGTAGACTCCCACCCCTAACTCCTACCTGGCCCCACGGAGCTTGTGTTAATTTTCAAAGTGGCCAAACGGGAGAGGAAAGAACCCGGCTCCTGTTCCAGAAGGTGTTGTGTGGGGAATTCCCCTCCCATCTGCAAATATGGACCCACCAGCCTGTTGGCCCTTCAGCACCACACAATGGGCGTGCATCAGCTCCTGCGATCGGCACACGGTAGAAGAGTTCCATCCGCCAGAGACTGGCTGGCAATGTATTTCTCCTTCTCTTGAAATAGAACTAGAAAGCACCTCTGTGCAGAGAGCTGCCTGGCTTCTGCTAGGTACCAGGTGAGGCAAGCGCCGTGCAGAACAGTCAGAGCACGGCTGCCTTCGACAGACCAGAGCACAGCAGCATTGCCGTGCTCTGCAAGGGACGCGGTTCTATCCCCCAAGGGGAAGGGCAGTGCCAGGCGCCATGTTTCTCTTGTAGCAACTCCTTTCCAAGGGAGCACCTGCCCTTGTGAAGCGCTGTCTTGCTGCTGGGCTCTGTCAGGGGCAGGATCACGACCCAGTCGGAGATGAAAATGGCACCAGAGCCAGGCGAGGATACTTCACCCGGGTCCCCTTGGCCCACAGGACTGGATCCCCAAAGTTTCACACTGGGTGGGCCGGCCGTAGAATTTGCAGGGCCCACGGTGAAGATAAAATGTGGGGTCTCTGGGTGGCCCTACCTGCTCAGGAGACACCTTCCATAGGACCCTCCCCCCCCCCCCCAAGAGATGGTCATGTTTGAGGTCCTGCTTGGAGGGAGTCAGGCCCCGCATCCTGCCCTGGTGAGAAAGGGGAACATCGCAAGGTCCCCGGAATTGGAGAAAGTAGCAGGGCCCAGGGTAGCCATCCCACCAGGTCAAGGCTGACCATCAGATAGCCAAAGCAGTACAACATTCATCATTTAGGAGGCTCTGATTTCTAAGCTAAGCTTCACTGGGAAGGAGGTGGATTGAGGGGGGGGGAGAGACTGGATCTTTGAACATCTGAGCTTAGTAACCTCTCAGGCTGCGTGAAGATGAATGTGTTCTTGCTGCCTTTGCAAACGCGCTAGCTAGTATCTACAATCCGGAGAAATAACCTAAAAAAACAACCCGCTTTGTGCTTTTTGACCCCGATACATTTTGTCCTCGCTCCAGATAACAGGGGATGAGTTACACTTTGATACAGAGGAGACTTTCTGCGCACACAGAAGCAGTAGATCTTTGTCTGTATAAAAGAAGTCTGAATTACTGACTTTGAATGGTCGGGAAGGCGCTGTTCCTTCGCGTGGAGCTGAGTCAGCTCTGGCAGAGAGTGGCTCAGAAACATGATGCAGTTTAAAATAAATCGCTTGGCCCCTCAAGGCAAACAAGCTGGAGTTTGAGGAATCAAAAGGCTACAGTCAAATCGAAGGAGTATGGCAACACTGACTCCCAATCTGAACCACCTCTGACCGGACAAGATTTCCTCTACAAAGATCCTCGGTCATGGATCCAACCAGAAATGGGAGCCCTTCAGTTCTACGCTAGTACCTCTGTAATCACGGCCTGTTGTAAAAGCCTCCCTAAAATACCGCATTGGCAGCAGCGCTGTATCCAAAGTATCACAGAATCAGAGTTGGAAGGGACATCGGAGGACATCTAGTCCAACCCCCTGCAAAACGCAGGAAATCCACAGCTACAGCATCTCCGACAGACGCCGTCCAGCCTCTGTTTGAAAACCTCCAGCGAAGGAGAGGGTCCCCCCCCACCCCCCCGCCCTAGACAGTGTCTGCTCCACTGTCCAACAGCTTCCTAATGTTTAACCAAAATCTGCTTTTTTGTAATTGGTGCCCATTATTTCTAGTCTAACTTTCAGGGGCAACAGAGAACAAGTCTGCCATCCTCTCTGTGACAGGCCTCCGGGTGTTTGAAGACTGCTGTCATGTCTCCTCTTCTCTAGGCTAAACATACCCAGTTCCTTCAACCTTTCCTCATAGGACTTGGTTTCCTTTGTTACCCTCCTCTGAACCTGTTCCAATTTGTCAATGTCCTTCTTAAAGTGCGGCACCCAAAACTGGACATAGTTCTCCAGGTGATATCTGACCAGCGCAGAATAGATAAGAACTATGACTTCTCATGACCTGGAAACTATACTTTTAACGCTGCCTAAAATTGCATTAGCCTTTTCTGCAGCTACACCGCACTGCTGACTCATGTTCAGTTTGTGATCCACTCTACTCCATCCTTTTCACACATATTACTGCCAAGCCAGGAATCCCCCAGCCTGTATTTATGCATTTGATCTTCTTACCTAAATGCAGAAATTTATATTCGTCTCTATTGAACTTCATGTTAGTTTCAACCCAGTTTTCCAACTTACCAAGATCCTTCTGAATGTTATTTCTGTCTTCTAAGGTATTCGCTATCCCTACCAGTTTTGTGTCAGCGGCAAATTTGATAAGCTTTTCCTTCACTCCTTCATCAAGTCATGAATAAAGTTATTGAACAGCGCCGGACCCAGGGCAGAGCACCCCACTCGGCACCTCCCTCGTTCGATGGGGAGCCATGCATGAGCACTCAGAGTACGGTTCCTCAACCAGCTGTAAATTCACCTCATGGTAATATCATCTAGTCCACACTTTGTCAGCAAGGATATCACGGGGGTCTTTGTCAAATGCTTTGTTGAAAATTTATTTATTTCATTTTATTTATTTTTCAAATTTCTATGCTGCCCTTTCCACAAGTTTCAAGGTGGCTCACAATCAAGATATACTACGTCCACGGAATTCCCATGATCCACTAAACTAGTAACCAAAAAGGGAGATAAAACGAGTCTGGCATGATTTATTCTCGACAAACCCATGCTGCCTCTAGTATAGTAATCACTGCACTGGTTTCTAGATGCTTAGAGACTGAATGTTTTATAATCTGTTCTAGTATCCTTCCAGGTATCTATGTTGGGCTGACCGGTCTAACGTTTCCCAGAGCCTCCTTTCCACCGTTTTTAAAGATCGAGACAACATTTGCCCATCTCCTGTCTTCCAGCACCTCACCTGTTCTCCAGAAGCTCTGTCGGGTCATCCTGGAGATGACAGCAGTACCTCGCTACACAGCAGTGGTCACGCTGAAGAAGGGATGCAGCCAGGTGGGAAGGAGACACATTTTGAGATGCAGAGAAATTGAGAGGAGGCGACCAGCCAAGATGGTAAAGGGTTTGGAATACAAGGCTTAGTCAGGAAAGACTGAAGAAATTGGGTGGTATTATTTATAACATGCCAGCAATGGGCTTGATGCCAAACAGACCTGATTAGAAATAGGTCCCTGCTTGGAGGCAGAGAGAGAGCGTTTGCCGTGTTGGTCCCAAAAATAGGTCGTAGAGACAAAGTGGTGTAGAGAGATCTTTTATTGGACCAACTTAGGTTGGTGGAGGTTTGCAAGCTTTCGGACCGGCTCACAGGAGCCTTCGTCAGGCAAGTCAGAAATCCAAGCAGTACAGCTTGGATCCTGTGAGGTCTGAAAGCTTGCAAACCTCCACCAAGCTAAGTTGGTCCAATAAAAGATCTCTCTACACTATTTTGTCTCTACGACCTGCTTGGAGGAACTTACAAACTAGGTTGGACAAGAGAAGGAAGCCATGGGGGGAGGGGAACATTAGGAGAGACCCGGAAATAGGGAAGATGTTTAAGGGGGAGGCATGATAAATGTTCAAACATCTCATGGGCTGCCGTGAAGGGGATGGAGAGTTCTTGCTCTGCGTTGACGCTGAGGGTAGGACGATAGGCAGCATTAGCTTGCAGGGAGGTGGATTAAGCTGAAACGTGAGAAAGAACACTGAAAATAGATGGCCAACAGACTAGGTTGCCTAGAGAAACTGTGCAATCCCCTTTGTTGAGGTTTTAAAGAGGCAGCTGGACAAACAAGGATTGGGGGTAGGTTAGGTCTAGCAAGTCTTGCCTTGATGCAGGTGGTTGGACTAGGACCTGCCTGCCGTAGGCGTCTCCAATCTCCAGAGCGTCACTGTGAGAAGAGCGCTCCGACTGAGGGAGCCCTTGTTTTATGGGATACTGGTCTCCGCATTCCAACATGACAGCACCTGTCCAGCACGGCAGGTCTCGGACTCCGGCCTGCAGTATCCCTAAGGCAGAGACCTGGACAACTGCACCACAACACCAGAGTGCTGCAGGCCGGGACCCCCGGTCAGACGCTTCACCTACCCAGACAGACGTGCCTTGATTAGCAGCAGACTGATGACTGGCCAACCCTTTGCCTAAGATTACCTCCCCCCTGTCCCCCAGGCTTACAATCACAAGCTAACCTATTACCCGCAACGCTATTGCTGCCACCGGGTGGAAACACAGTGAATGTGGGTCCGTGCCTAGGACTGGCTTTTGACACTGCAGCCACAGGCCTTGGATCCTGGTCCTTTGCTTGCCCTTGTGGTAATGACGACCGACTTCAAGGTCATAACCCACCTGTCCCTAGACCCCACAGACCTGCCTGCCCCGATGGATTAAGAACCAGGACTTCCTGAAGCCCCTACCTGCCTGCATGTAACAGGCCCATTAAAACACGTCTCCTAAAAGGAGCTAGAAAAAGGCAGCAGCGTAGCACGTTTGGAACGCTCCCCCTCTTCTCCCCCCAGCAGCAGGGAACACAGGATGCGTGGGGTCACCCAGGCTTGCAGGCCTTAGTGCCGCTGTCCAGTTACATCTTTGAAATGGGAGACACCAGAAATCCTAGGGATGATGCCTCAGAGCCGGGGACAGCCGAACGCTAGAGCACGCTCCACAGCAGAATGTCTCCAACTCGGGGTTGTGGCTAGGGTGGCCACCGAGGCAAGTTTTAAGGGAACACTTACAAAAAATCCATTTTGCAGGCCCTGAATTGGCGCCTTTTATCTATTTTCTACGTTCGTTGCTCTCCGGGGCAACAGGATTACACACGCCTGTCAAAACGGGGTGACAGGAAAAGGTTTGGGGAACCCCCTGCTTCTACAGGCATGGCTGTCA
>QEPC01004062.1:263936-292805 GCA_003113815.1 Sphenodon punctatus | reverse complement strand
GTCCCTTCTCCCTTGCTGCCCCCCATGCCTGGAACTCCCTCCCTGCCCACATCCGCCTTGCCCCCTCCCTCCGCACCTTCAAATCTCTCCTTAAAACCCACCTCTTCCTCGCTGCCTTTCCCGATGCCTGCTAGAACTTTCCTCTCAATATTTACTGTCTGCCCTCCCTGCAGACTCCTGCCTAACTGCAACCAAGCCAAGCACGTGCACCTGAGACTTTGCATCCGCTTGAATGCTATTTATCCCGTGTCTCTCCCTGTCTCCCCCTCCGTGTCTATTAGATTGTAAGCCGTAGGCAGGGACCGCGTCTCTCTCATTGTTCTGTAAAGCGTCAGGTACACAGCTGGCGCTATGCAAATGCTAATAATAATAATAATAAATAAGATTAAATGGTCCCCCTATCAGAAAAACTGCATGCTGGCCCACGTATGCTTTTCTATCCAAGTATGGGGAAAACACAATGCACACGTGTCCCACCCTGCCCATAGAGCATCCGAGGTTAATGAAAGCTTCGATGCTAGAACACGGGCGAGGAACCTCAGATCAAGGGGCCAGAGAATGCACTTATTTTAAAAGCAGCCCCTGGGAGGAAAAAGGTTCCCCATCCCCGCACTAAGAGAATTAAGGAGGAATAGGGGAAAGGGAGCATCTTTCAGAGTCTACCACATGGAGGTAAGCAAGAGCCTGGCCCATCTACAGCTAGGGAATCTGTAGGTATTGCCCAAGACCAACTACCTGCTTACAGGTGAGAACTGCTCTGCTCCTAGCAGCCTGAGCGATTTCTATCCCTAATCATGTTACAAACCTTGGAGACAGGGAACCTGGTTTGAAAGTCCCAGGTAGCTGAAAACATAATTACTCCCACTACCTTTTCAACAATCGGGAACAGTCTGCTACCCTGTCAGCCCGACACCATCACTTTGTTCAATCAAGTTGGCCGTTCTTGAAAGGAAGTTACTTCCGCCCCGCTCAACGATCTGGGGTAGCTGTGCAGCGGTATCGGCGCATGCTAGATGGGAGAGAGGCGTGAACGCTGGAAACACCACCTGCAAGCTTGGGCTCCCCCTACTGGCAGGAGGTATTAACTCAAGTCATTCAGGACAAAGATATTGCAAGGTTACCAATTGCTGCCAACAAGTCATTCCTATGGAAGAGCAGCTCCCTACCAACGAAATATCTGTTAATCTTGTTGCGTCGAGACTGTTCCTTCACCTTCCCTTCCCCCCCCCCACCCCATGTAGGTATTAAAGATAAAACAGCCCCTCCTCCCCCCGATGGTGAGCTAACCTCTCGTTTCTGGCAAGTACAGGGAAGAATAATTGCAAGAGAGCTACTGGCCCCGCTGGCGGAGGGATGAGAAGGCCTCCATGCATCTTCAAACTGCTATAAAAATGCAGCGATGAGAGTTCCTTGGACGAGGATGGAGGTAAACTTTAAAAAACGGTCTCACCTGGACTCCATAAACCCATGAAGGAAGGGGGCACTGGCTATAAAAGCACACCATTTCCACCTCTCTCAGAAAAATCAAGGCAGATTTATAACTGCAGCCTGGGTCTCCACACAGGGCAAGCTGGTGGGTATTTCCACCCACCCCAGCTGGCTGACAAAACAGGTGGCTGGATGTGACAGGAGCGAATCACTCCTCAAACACAAATTTATGCAGAGCCAGAAGTGCCCGATCTCCACGGTGAAACCTGACCATATGCTGCGTTATAAATCACTTCTACAGCAGCTCTCTTGCCAGGACACAGAACCCAAGAGCTCAGGACGCTTGGAGCGGAATCCGTCAGCAAAAGCAGAGGTTTCTGTACAATATCGCTCCTATGGAGTCCTAGAAGTCTTTACAAGTACATTAGATGAATGCATCTAAGTGCAGTAGGGGGGTTGACTGGATGACCTTTTGAGGTACCTTCTAAATTTAACAACTCTATAAATTGAGAGTTCAAGTAGCACCCAGTGGCCCGAAATCAGGATTCCAGTGCTGTAGCTTTTGCAATAGCGTCTCAGCATGGCTGTAAAGCTCACAGTGTTCTCCTTTTACAGAGAGGGACTAGGGAGATGAGTAACCTGCCCAAATCAAGCCTTGTGACAAAGCCAGGCAAGCTGAACACTGAGGTCCGAAAGCTTGAAAGCCTCCACCAACCTATATTGGTCCAATAAAAAAAATAATCTCTCCACTACTTTGTCTCTACGACGTAGGTGTTCTTGCAGAAACAGCCACAAGCCCATCTTTCGTTCCTCACTGTACTACAGGCGGCGGAAACAGGCTCTGCCTTTCGAGCGAACAGTGTTATTTAGAACAACATGCAAGCAGTGGGTTTGAATAGTCAGCTGGGCGGGACAAGGAACAATGACCGTCTCTGTGTGCTGTGGGCAGCTAGATGGCTTCAAACAGATTGAATTCTTGACTGTATGAAAAGATACCAGCATCCCCAGCAAGCGCTTGACAGCACACACGGCTGGAATCTCCCACGTTGCAGAGTTAGATGCATTTGCACACGGTGACTCCAATCAGATGCCTCTTCACATTTTCCATGAGAGCTTGCAGCAAAATGGCAACGTTGGGGGGTGTTACTGCAAGTGCCTACGGGGAACCGAGTGTTTGATAGGTAAACAATAAATAAATAAATGCTGTTCTAAACTTCCCAAGAGGCAGACTTTTACAAAATCATTTCCCAAAACATAGCTGTTCTTTTTCCATTTCACACGTTCTAAGAACTTAAGACCTAGGAGCTGTGGATTTCCTGAATCAGAGAGAGGGGGCCGAGACCCTCCTAAACCAATGATTCTATACTCTTAAAGGAGAGTTTCTGCCAGTCAGTGCAACTTGACCATGAAAATATCCCAAGGAAATGTCGGCAGCCAAAGCATACCCAGCAAATTTTCGATTCCAGCTCTTAGAGAACCGGCAAGGCTACTGTAGTTAGGTCTGAGAAGAGGAAATTTTGCCCTCCCAAGGGACCACTCTGAAAATTAGTACAGGCTGCAAGGGCCACATGCAAGCTGGGGGTGCAGGTGCTTAAGGGGTGCGCTGACGGATCTGCACCTTCATCCATCCGCTACCCATGTGTGAACGCCCTTGACCTCCACCCCCTTCCCCTGACCTCACTCTCAGTGCCTGGGTGTAGGAACTGGATCTAGAGACAAGATCTGGGCACAGGAAAGGGGACACATAAGAACTAGCTGTGGGTCATATCTGACCCTTGGGCTCCCCATCTCTGTTCTAGACTGAAGTCAATGACCCCAAACCCCCAAGCTTTGCAGAATGGCAATCCACGCTTAACTGAGGGATTAACATATCAGGGGAGGGGGACCTCTGGTCTGGAGGCTAAATACAGCCCACAGCTAGTTTTTCTGAAGCCTCCTTTCCCGTCCCTAGATTTGGTCCCTATTCCCAAGCACTGAAAGAGTGAGCGCAGGGGAAGGTTACAGAGATGAGGGCATGCTCTTCCCTGGAACTAAGTGAAGGACGTGCACCTGCAGCTTCTCAACTTCATGGATGTATCTTTCTCTCCCCCCAACGTTCATCTCTCCCTTGTCTCTCTTAGATTGTAAGCTCCTTGGGGCAGGGACCTGTCCTGTCTAGATCTATTGAATGTACAATGCCAGGTACGCTGCTGCTGTAATAAATAAAATTATTAATACTAATAATAATAATAATAATAATAATAATAATGCACACAAGAACAGCGGAATAGATCCATGGTCTGAACTCTTCCTTGCCCAACCCAGAGCATCTCCCTCTCAAACACCTCATCGCCTCTAACTTCTATGCAGCCCCCTCAGAACTTGTAAGTAGTTTTCGAAGTGGTCCCTGGTAGGGAAACAGTTCCTTACACCTAGATTGCAGTGACTGGCTGGTCAAAAAAAGTTGACCACAGGAAAAGTCTGGTTTCAGGAGGAACCCAGCTGGGTTATAAGGAGAAGACGGAGCCAGGAAGCTAGAACACCCCCAGCCCCAAAGACCCAGCACGCGGCACATGTACAATCAAGAGCTCGCTCTGCTGAGATCATGTCTGCTTTCCAAGAAACAAACAGGCTTGGAAGTGAGTGGGTGGATGGAGCCTAGCCCCTCTCACAACAGGCAGCAACTTCTTCTAAGTAGAGACAGTCACGCGATCTTAAAGAACTTTCCTATACAAAATAAAGGCAAATCCTTGTCAATCCCCCAGGGGATGTCCTTGTAACTCAGCACTTCATACATTCTCCTCCACGTCTACCTCCCTTCCTTCAAGCCAGGGACACCTAGTGACAAGACTCAACTTCTTAGGTATAGGGCAGTCCCTGGTTTCCAAATCTCATCTATTAAAAACTCTTCTTTTCCCTTAGGAAGTGCTTGGAGATCTATGGAGTACTGTCAGACACTTATTGTTTGCAATCTTCCTAGCGTCAACACTCTCCTACAGAAGAGATGGGATAGAATGACTTCTTACAATCTACGGCGATCAAAACACACCTTTCCGCAGCCTGCTTGCTAAGGAGGGCAGAGCATCTTCCAGCGCAAGACTCTGCTTTCTTCGAGACTTTGCATTTTTTCTGACTTTCAAAGCCAGAGTCCCCTGGATTGAGAGAGCACAGAGAACACTCAAGTGTTCCAACAAGCCTGACAGCTGTAGGAAAAAAATCAAAAAGATTCCTCCTCCGGCGAGCTCACTGCGGTGTTTCTGCTCAATGTGGCAAAGCGGAAGCCTGCAATTAAACCCAGTGCTCCGCTGATGCATTTGAAGGTGGGCTGTATAATTACTGCAACAATAATATGCATGCTTGTCAACAGCCCCATGCTTTTTGCAAAATAATCTCTTTTTGAAACCCTGATAAAGGGAGCTGAAGCTGCACAGGGAAACAAAAGACCCTTGTAGGCATCTCTGGGCTAATCGGGCGCTGCTGACACACAAAAGGCCAGAGTCTGCTTCTCAAACCTCTCTGCCTTCGCGGCAGCAGGCTGGGGGGAGAATGCTGCCCGCCTTGCGTGTGGCTGAGGGGCAGCGTTCCCGTAACCGCCGCCAGGTGCAGGGCGTTCGGATGCTGCAAGGAGACAGCGTGGCCCAAACAGAGGCAGGAAGTCACAATCCCAAACTGAAGTTTGCCCCGGCATATTGGGCCCATCCTGAGTGCCTTTCTGGGCTCGAGCCAGGCTTGATGTAATTGGCGCTCTGTCAATAGATGGGGGTCTCCCCCCCCAGCTCGGGAACCCAGCCTGGAAAGTTAGGATTCTGCACAGATTCTCATTGGGCTGTGCTGGGCTCCACCCCCCTGTGCTGTTCATTGCACTTTTACCCATGCCCTGATGGAATCAGGACTGCGGGTCAGATGCACAGCCTCCAGCATCTGATGGGGAGAAATAGGGACACTTCACGGCACCCTGAATCTGCGTAAGTTTGCACATGTTTATGAAGGTTTGTACTAAGTGACTGAGCTGGAGGCGGGGGACATCTGCGCGAGAGTCTTTGTGGACACAGGTTTGTATGTGCAGGATGGATGGTTCAAGTTACAACCTCACTTATTAAAAAGGCAAAATTCTCAAGTGAATGCACCGACTTGGACTCCGAAGTTTTATTTTTAAAATCACTCAGAGGATCCCAAGTGGAAGGCGCGCCAGTCCCTTTCAGCAGCTAAACAATCATCTCTCAAACACACTCCTCCTACTTTTAAAATGGTTTCCATCTTGATCCCAGGCGCACAGCTCCCTGCTGTCTAGGTATTACCTCTCTTGGTTCTTGAATATAGTGCTTATCCCAAGCTTATTAATGCCCCAACAATGAACCACCATAACTGCAGCCAGGGCAGGGATTCAGCCAGCTCCTTCACCAGCTGAATTAATGAGGTGCTACCAACCCCCTTTGTCTGCTGAACCTGGTACAAAATTTACATTGCAGGGAGCCTGGTACAAGCTAACAAAAACCCATTAGTGTAGCAGTCAAAAAAGTACTGTTGGAGGGGGATGCATATGCCCAGTAGCTCAACTGAATGAAAATTCTCCACTTTGAGGCGATGTATTAGGGGGCTAGGTATCCAGTCATGAAAATCCAAGATAAAAACCATACAGCAACAAGATTTTAAGCAAGTTCACTATGTGCAACGTAACCATGGTTAGAAGAAGCCATTGAGGTGGTCATGTGGTCTAGCCTCATGGATAGCCAACCGGATTCCATCTAGTTATTACTATGCGAAGCCCATTAAACTGTATTTGGCTACGGCATATTTAGGAAGGGCATCTAGAGAAGATTGAAGGAGGGAGAATGCACTCCCTCCCTGAGCTGCCTACTTCAAAAGTTGAAATTCTGTGCGCAATTACCAAGTTTGTTCCGTTTCTCTTTCCAGCCATTAGCTCCAATTCTGCCGCCGCCTCCTGGATTGAAGGACCTTGTAGAACACAGTACTAAGAACAGACTGAGCACCTTCGTTCTCTTGCTCAGCAGCGGGACCACTCTTGCAGCTCTTCCTTGCACCCTGCTCCAGATTTCCCGACGTTCTCCCAATCAATGCCGACTCAGGCGAACTGAGCATTCCAGAAGCAGTCTCCGTACCATGAACGGAGCACTGCCGGTGTAAACTCCTAGGAGACCAGGGATGCATTGTAAGGTCATACGGAGGGCACAACTGCAGGGTAATGCTTCTGTCTAATCCATTAATGATACAGAAGCTTAATTAACTTAATCCATTTTAAGACTGCGTGTTTTACTAAAACTGGAAAGATGAAGAGCCGCCCATGATATTATCTGTGCAGAACTACACTCTTGTTTCTGTTAAGCAACCTACATTAGCGAAAGCATATTTATCAGAACAGGAAGCCCAGTCCCTGGGAACGGTGCAGAAAGTGGTGTGTTCTAGGGTGAGGAGGGGGAAGACGGTTGCAAAGAGCTAGCCGTCTCCAGTGGGCTAGCCCATAACTGCCTGGAAGAAACACCGTCTCAAACACACATTCGCCACTCACCACCAACTGGGTTTGTTTTTCTGTCGCTTTTTCATTTCCTCTTCCAACAGCAAACGTCTATTTACTGTCCGTAGGAGTGGAGCAGGAAGAGAGGTTGGGATGCAGAGTGATCAGTGCAACAGAGCTTGTGTTTGTTTATACAGCACACACAATCCTGTCCGTAGCGACATATGGGGATGCCCGAGCTTCACTTCCAGCGGGAACAGATTGTTTGGGGAAGCGCAGCAACTTTCTTCAAAACTGCATGTTCCTTAACTAGCAAGGGGTCCTAAAACACGGCATTGGAGGAATGTCTCGGCTTACTCACTTGGGAGCACTGAAGCTAATTCCCAGAGTCTCTCTCTCCACCTAGCTAATACTATGGCTTCACACAGACTTGTCCCCCAAACCATCCCTGCTCCCACCTGAGCTCACTTGCTCTTTTGGGGGAGCTCCGAGGAGAAGCAGCACAGAAACACTGACTATGGTCACACCGCCAGACCTGCAAAAATGGAAGGATGTTCTGGACAAACCAAGTAGTTCCTTTTTGGCAGCGTTCAGATGAACTCTGTAAACCGAAGTAGTGTTGTGGCAATCTTGTCCCTGGCTGAGATGTAATGATCACTGAACTGTGGTCACTGTTCTTACACTGATAACAGTTCACGTGAACGGTAACTTTGAAACAACACCGAGGGAGAATTTGTACTCCTGATTTTTCTGTGGTACATACTTCTCTTTCTACTCCTGAATGACATCAGTCTGGTACTCTATTCGTATGGATGTTTCACAATTAAGACAGAAGGCCCAACTATAATCGGATTAACCGTTCACTGGAACGTGACCTGGGAATTCAACCTAGGTCACCCATGCATAAGATTCTACCTAAACCCTAAACAGAATGCTACCATCTTGGTGGCCTTCTTTTCCGGCTTGCTAAATCCCATCCCACTCACCTCTGTTCCATTTAAAAAGCTGAAAAGATCATTTCCTTGTCAGTGCTTTGGTGAACATTAACCCCTTCTTTGAGTGGCTCAGCTGCCTTCCCCTTCTCCACTGCCACAACCACAAATCACTTCTCTTCTCTTTCAAGGCTCTCCACACCCTTCCCCAACTACCTCAAGTATTACCATGATATCCGCTTCCACCTGCGCTGCTGCCGCTGCAACCAAACAGGCCGCGTGTTCCACCAGGGGCTTGGCCCCTCCAGGACTCTGTGCTGCCCGGCCCCGGGTGACATCAAGCCGCCTCCACGAGGTTCCGGAATGGCCTGGGGGATGTTCTCTCTGATTTCGATGGCCGTTCACTCAATGATCTCGTGGCCGTCAGCACAGAATTCCAGAAGGAGGCCAATCGACCATACGGCTCCCAGGCATCCGCTTCCGAATCGCCAACAGTGCAGGTCCCCGTAGTATACAGAGGATCTGCGGCAGATGAAGCAAGAAGGGCGGTGGTTAGAGCGACAGTGGCATTCTCGTACTGAAGTTGACCAATTGCGTCGGAGTCTGGTTATGTACCTACGCCGTGGCAGTGTGGGCAGCGAAGAAGGCTTTCTTCGCTGCCCTCATTGNCCTCAAGTATTACCATGATATCCGCTTCCACCTGCGCTGCTGCCGCTGCAACCAAACAGGCCGCGTGTTCCACCAGGGGCTTGGCCCCTCCAGGACTCTGTGTTGCCCGGCCCCGGGTGACATCAAGCCGCCTCCACGAGGTTCCGGAATGGCCTGGGGGATGTTCTCTCTGATTTCGATGGCCGTTCACTCAATGACCTCGTGGCCGTCAGCACAGAATTCCAGAAGGAGGCCAATCGACCATACGGCTCCCAGGCATCCGCTTCCGAATCGCCGACAGTGCAGGTCCCCGTAGTATACAGAGGATCTGCGGCAGATGAAGCAAGAAGGGCGGTGGTTAGAGCGACAGTGGCATTCTCGTACTGAAGTGAGTGAGCTGGTCAGTCTGGCCTCCCTCGCCTGGATACAGAGTTATCTAATGCTCGCTGTGACTTGTGGGCTTTTTACAAATAAAATCGCTCAAATCCACCATGGTTTCGACGTTGCACTTTTAACAGTGGGTAAAATCTTGTCCGGTTTTAATGGATCAGTTTCACTACGTTACCCTCCGATGTGGAGGATGTTCTGGGGGCTGTTCGAGCCACTTATTGTGAACTGGACCCATGCCCATCCTGGCTGGTCAAGGTCAGCCGGGAGACGTTAGGGCCGATGCTGACCAGGATAGTCAGTGCCTCCCTTAGGGAAGGCAGAGTGCCGGACTGTCTCAAAGAGGCAGGGGTGGAGCCTCTGCTCAAAAAATCATCAATGGACGTTGGCGTCCTGGCCAGCTATCAGCCGGTCTCTAACCTTCACTTTTTAGGGAAGGTTACTGAGCAGGTAGTGACTTGTCAGCTTCAGGAGCATCTGGATCGAATCAGTTTCCTAGATCTTTCCCAGTCTGGCTTCCGTCCAGGTTATGGCACAGAGAATGCGCTTGTAACCTTGGTGGATGACCTCTCCTGAGAGCTGAACCAGGGTCGTTCGACCCTGTTAGGGCTCTCAACTGCATTGGATACCGTTGATCATGAGTTGTTGGTGACTTGGTTGGGGGACCGTATCACGACCATCCATGCTTTTATTTCCTCGAGACTGGACTATAATGCACTCTGTGTGGGGCTACCCCTGACGACGGTCCGGAGACTGCAGCTGGTGCTGAATGCGGTGGCTCGTCTCGTTAGGGGGAGGAGTCGTTGCGAGCACGTTACACCGGTGCTCCGTTCTCTGCACTGGCTGCCAATAGTCTTCCGGGCCCAATTCAAGGTGTTGGTTTTGACCTTTAAAACCTTGAATGGTCTGGGCCCCACCTACCTGCAGGACCGCCTCACCCTCCGGATTCTGGATTGGCCTCTGCGGGCAGCTGGGGGCACCCTCCTTGAGGTCCCCCGGGTGTCGACCATGAGGAGGGCCTTCTCGGTGGCTGCTCCACAGCTGTTGAGATCTGTCTGGCCTTAGACCTCCCCTCTTTTCGTAGACAGTGTAAGACCCAGCTGTTCCGTCGGGCCTTTGCTGAAGGAGATGGGGGGGTTGGGTTAGGGTGGGAGTTTTTTCTTGTTTGGGTTATTCTAATGTTTTATACTTTATGAGATTTGTTTTTATAATGTTGTTAGCCGCCCCACGATGCATAGGTAAGAGGGAGCGGCATAAAAGCATGATAAAAAAATTAAAATATAAAAATTCTGCTCTGCCGATGGAGCCATATCAACCCACGTTAAGTCTGTAAAGTACGTTCATGTAGACTCCCATGCTGCTCTCTAAGCATGGGAGAAGTTCTCCATAAATACCCAAGAAGCCACCACATTGTCCTCAACCTTCTACCATGTCAACGTTTTACCAACTTGACTAAACAGCCATTTATGAATTTATCCAAACCCTTGTTGTATCCAGTGATGTGTGTGCGTTATGTTATGCTTGTATCCAGTTATGTTAGTGTGGTGTAGTGGCTACCTGCGCAGTGCCTGGACCAGGAGGTAAGGGGAGGCTCCACTTCAAGTCTTGCCTTAGCCAGAAACTCACTAGGTGAACTTGGGCCAGTCACAATATTCTTTCAGCTTAACCTACCTCACCGGGTTGTTGTGAGGATTAAAAGTTATGTTAAATTGATATATGTGAAGCACTTTGAGTGCCATGGCAGGGGTGCTATATAAAAAATAAAGATGATGATGATGATGATTATTGGCCTCCACAATATCCACAGGCACCAAGTTTCACAAGTTGTGTGCAGAGCAAAAGACGCACATTAATTTTGTTTGCTTTAAACCTGCAACTAGTTAATTTCACTGGGTGTCCCCTAGTTTTAGTAATTTGAGACTGGGTAACTTAACAGCTAGCTCTCCATTTACTTGCTCTGCAACACTTAGGGAATATGATAGACATCTAAAATCCTTTCAGGCACTTTTCATTTTAATAACCTAGAGTCTCCTAACTTCACAAGCCTCCCCTCATATGAGAAATGGTAAACAACAGTTCCCCGTTCATCTTCTCCCTGCCATTCATAACTTTATTAGCCTCTATCATATCCCCCTCAGCTGTCTCCTTTCAGAGCCGGAGAACCAAATCGTCTAAATCTTCTCTCATATACAAACTCTTCTAGATCCCTGATCATTTCTGATGTCCTGTTCTACGCCTAATTCAAGTCCCGCTACGTTCTGGTGAAAGGGGGTGACCAGAACAGCACGCACATTTTCCAGCCGTTTTCTCTAACCCTCTCCTAGCGTTCTCTACTGCTCAAGGGCACCAGAAGAATTTCAAGTAAGTGGGAGGAGGTGCCCGATGACCGAGAAACATAAGAGGAGGCGAGAGAGGGTGGTAATTGTGGACACCGTGCATTGTTATGTCTTGTGTTGCTACAGGAATTGTGGCAACAGGACATCAAATTCCTCCACCCCCCTGCCCTAGAGATGAAGGCTTAGATGCCAAGGACACGGCAACTGCAGGTGCGCGGCAGCATTCGCGATGGATGGGAGGTTTTGCGTGATAAACTCAGCCCTCCCTTCTGGATGCTGATGGAACGAGAGAAAACACTTGCGCATTTGCTACCGGCCGTCGTGGGGGGAAGCAAACTTCAGATCGGAATTATGGGCAGGGGAAAATATATCAGCCAGCAGCGAAAGGTCAACTAAAGGCAAGACGGGGAAGAAGAAATGCTTTGGGGTTAGAGAGTCAGCTAGAAAAGCGATGGCCTGCCTCCGAGAAGCAGGGAAGGGGATTATAAATAGCTGCAGTGTCGGGCACACATGCAAGCTGGGAACAAGCAGGACCCTCGGCTTTCAACAGTCTCTCAAAAGCACAGAATCAGAGCTGGGAGGTCACTCAGAGGTCATCTAGTCCAACCCCCTGCTCAATGCAGGGAATCTGCAGCTACAGCATCCCCGTCCGGCCTCTGTTTGAAAGCCGCCAGCGAAGGAGAGCCCGCCGCCGCCCTAGACAGTGTCTGCTCCGCTGTCTAACAGCTCTGACCGTCAGAAAGTTCTTCCTATGTTTAACCAAAATCTGCTCTCTCATAATCTGAGCCCATTGGTTCTAGTCTTGCCCTCAGGAGCAACAGAGAACAAGTCTGCACCATCTTCTCTGTGACGGCCCTTCAGGTATTTGAAGACCACTATCATGTCTCCCCCATTAGTCTTCTCTTCGCTAGGCTAAACATACTCTGTTCCTTCAATCTTCTCTCACAGGACTTGGTTTCCAGACCAAGGTTTGTCGCTCTCCTCTGAACCTGTTCCAATTTGTCGAGCTCCTTCTTAAAGTGCGGTGCCCAGGACTGAACCCAGGACTCCAGAGGAGGGCCGACCAGCACAGAATAGAGTGGAACTAGTACTTCTCATGGCTTGGAACTCTGATTTTAGGCTACAGCAAAAGCTGAAGCCGTTAATAAATTAAACTGACTTGGAGACGATGCTTCTGTTAATGCAGCCTTCAATCGCATTCGCCTTTTTTGCAGCTGCACCACACTGTGACTCACGTTCAGTTTGTGATCAACTACAGTCACAAGAACATAATCCCCAGATCCTTCTCACACGTGCTGCTGCCAAGCCAGGTATCCCCCCATCCTGTATTTGTGAGTTTGATTTTTCTTATCTACGTGTAGAACTTTCCATTTGTCTCTGTTGAATTTTGCTTTGTTAGTTCCATCCCAGTTTTCCAACTTATCAAGATCATTCTGAATTTTATTTCCATCTTCTAAGGTATTCGCTCTCCCTCCCAGTTTTGTCTCATCTGCAAATCTGATAAGCATTCGCTCCACTCATTAATAAAGATTAACAGTACTGGGCCCAGGACAGAGCCCTACGGCACCCGGCTTGATACCTCCCTCCAGACTGAGAAGGAGCCACTGAGGAGCACGCCAAGTCCAGTTCTTCAACCAGCTGCAAATCCACCTAACGGTATCATCATCTAACCCGCAGTTTACCAGCTTGGCAAAAAGGCTCTCATGGGGGACCTCTGCCAAACGCGGTGCCGAGATCGAGCTATATTACATCCAGGGCGTTCCCACGGCCCTCTAAACTAGTAGCAGCTAAAGAGCTTTCCAAAAATGCTTATCTATTTCTGGGTCAAAGGAAGGGAAGTTTTTGCTGAAACAAAGCATTTGAAACGCCTGCAGACCCAGGGCTAGATGCCACCAGCATGGCTTTCTGTATATGCTGGAGAGACCGAGTCGTTCGAGGGATCTCTTTTATCGGACCAACTGTTGTTGGTGGAATTAAGCAAGATTTCAGGCCACACAGAGCCCTTCCTCAGACATGTAGTGTAGCAAGTAGAAATACAGAAACTGAGCAAGATATAAGAGGGGGCATGGGATAAAGGGGAGTGGCTAGAACAAGGTGGGAGGGGGAGATGGGCCAGACATTTAAAAACAGCTGTAAGATTGTATATTGGTTAGGAGCCCAAGAGACAATAGGTGTTGGAAAACCAATGGGTTGAGAGAGCTTATCCGGTGAAGGGAATACATATATCAAAGGAACTGGGCTCACAGGAACACAAAGGTTGAATATTCAGCTGACATAGTGGTTAGAATGGTCTCTAGGAAGTTGGTACAGAGGATATCAAATTAAAAATGCCATCTATTGTAATGTACGTATGTGCTGGGAAGGTCAATGATGCATCCAGCACCACACAGTTCCTGCCAGCTGGAGAGGGGTGAAATATTTACAAATGAAGGCAGGCAAATGGCCTCCCAAGGTTCCTCCCAACCAAGGGGCAGTCCTGGATCAAGGAGCTGGGCACCTCTTCCCTGGAGCGGGGTGCTCGGCCTTCGAAGCGGGGACATTGGGAAGGCTTCCTTTTCACGTCACGTTGTTAAGGAGAAGGTTTCACATCCTGGATTCGAGAATGCTACCCCCAGGCCACTGCTCAGATTCCGTGCAGCCAGGCAGGTTTGCTATTTAAGATGGCCAGAACTCTGCTCTCCTAACTCCAAATCCAGAGGACAAGTCACCAGAATCCATTGCCTCTGTAGCAACGAAAGACCCCATCTTCTGGGTGCCCTAAACAACTATTGTGCCATAGAAACAAGCATGAATCACAAGCAAATATGAGAAGAGAAGACCGAATGAGAAAGTCAAATGGCTTTTTCTGTACGGCTCCCTATCCTGGGATCTTCCCGTTTATTACCAGCCGAGTCAGTGATTTTAGATTCTGTCTCCCTAACGAACGTAGGGGGGAAAGGAAGGCCAGCGAAAGGCAACCCAATTATGGGTTTTACAAACGTCTTCCACTGTTGAGACACTGGTATCAGCTTCACTACTAGTCACAAACTTTGGAATTACCAGTGCGAAGTGAGTACTCTCAAAACATGCACACAGTCAAAACGCGTTACCCGAGCCGTCTTAGATGGATCAGGACCTAAACAGCGATGAGTTACCATTTTTCTGTTCTCAAGTTATAATTTTGTGCCATTTTCCAAGTTATTGGCCATTTTTATTCATCAATTTTTTCAGCAATTATTTAGTTGGATTTTAATCCTACCTTTCAGCTCATGGCAGTTTACAACAAAGTATATAGATACTAAAAACATACAGAAAAATAAAAAAAATAAAAAATACTAAATCCTATCCCCACCTGCAAAAAGTGTGGCCAACTAAGTCGGTCTTACACGGCCTGCGGAAAACGCTTGGGCTTAGACAGACCTCCAAGGGAAGGCCACTTTTGTTGAGAGCGCACAAAAACGACACTGAAATTTGGAAAGACACTAAAACGGTAACACAGTAAGTTGATAAGGCTCAGTAAACGGGAAATGTTGGTTACCCGGTAACGGTAATTCCCAGTATCACTGGTAGCAGGTTACCTGTTTTGGCAGGTAGATACCCATCGGATAACCAACCGGCTACCCAAACGTGCAGGTATTATCTGCGGGTACAAAATTTGGTACCCCATTTCAGCTCTCGTAGACCCCTAGGTGTAAGCCTGGGATCCTGTCTCCAGAGGATCCCATTGTCTAAACATGGGTAGCCAGGGTAGGCTAAAAAGCACTAGCAAACACCTAGAAATTGGTCTGGCTTTATTCACCTGACTCTCTTTTTTCAGGTTTCCCTCTGCATGAGATCATTTTTTACAGGTAGGGGCTAAAAATAAGTTTGTGGCATTGGCAGGTTGTAGCGGCAAGCTACAGTGTAACACAGTGAAGCATGGTTGTAAACTAGGAGAAGGAGAAAAGGAAGGATCGCATGGTCCAGAGAGAAGCTCGATTGTATGGATTCCTCCTGTTACTTTAGCCTTGGCGCATATCTACCTGCTGGCTGGTCCTGCCAGGAAGCCATAATGCTGAATGCACGGGATCACGTTATTGCTAAGGTTAATCACAGGAAAATCATTCATGGCAACAGACCAATGCCACAAACAAGAGAATGCCTGAAGATGCAGGAGGAAATAGTGGGTTAGGAGGGGTTGGAAATAAAAAGGACAAACTGCCACCTCTGAAACGACTGTTTAACTGGCCTCCAATTTGCCACAATATGGCCGTCTGCTTGCAGTCACCATTAGCAACTGCTGGCAAGTAATTATTCCTTATTACATGCCATAACGTTAGCGACTCGTAATGGCAAATTAATTATTTTAAAGGGTGTCCCAAAAGCTAACATTCCCCCAGCATGTATGTTTCTCCTTGAAAGGGATCCTCGAGCTCCTTAGGACTGAAATTGAGACTTGCAAAGAACAGAGAGGCTGTTCTCCATTGTGTAGCTACCCCGACATGCATCTATTTTTGTTTGGAGACCAAAAGCCTTAATGGTTACAGTAGTCGTCATCCCAATACTGCTCAGAGGACACAAATCTCAACTCCTGCCGAGCCCCAATTCTCCTCTTTTCGCCGTCACCCTCTCCCCGGTCTCATCTGGGACAAACTCCTGGTCTTCACTAGGGGCTGATGCGGCAGCAGCTTTTACCACGCCGTGATTCCATTCCACCATTCCGGAACTGCCTGCGCCACACCGCGGCTTTTCTGCCGACATTCCAAAAATTCCACCGGCATTCTGCAAATTCGGAAACTATCCGAAAAACTGCGGAATTGTCGGAAACTGTCAGAAAACCGCTGTTCCGCTATTTTGTGGCGCTGGCGGAAGTAGCGAAAATGTCACGTTTCCGCTATTTGCGAAGCCTGCGGAACTAGCGGAATGAAAGCCTCTGCCACGTCGTATCACTAATTGCAGAAACGCTGTTTCCAGCGGAAATAGCTACCGCTGAGACTTTCCGCTACAACCCTAGTCTTCACCTTGAAGGTGCTTCACAGCCTTGATCCTCCCTAGCTTTCTGCCTTCATTTCCTGCTATGTTCCCACTGGGAAATTCACTCCTCCTCTGCCACCAACCTCACCCACTGTAGCCTCCTGCTCCCTATGCTTAGAACGCCCGACCCAGCTCCCTCCCCTCCCCAAAGCCTACCTCTTCCATCAGACCGTAACTCCTCACCTCCATAGATTGCTGCTTTAAGCTACCCCCGCCTCAGCCTTCAGGATCCCCTACGTACTAAGCCAAGCCTGTGCACCTGTAGCTTCTCAGGTTCTTGAACATATCCCTGTCTCTATGTACCCCTTGCCTTGTCCTTTCTAGATGGTCACCCGAATCCAAGCCTCCAAAGCCACCGGCTCCCCCTACGTGTCACTGGGCCACCCCTGCACCAGGAGATCACGCCGCTCAAAGCTTTGCTCAGAGATGTAAACATATGCAGCTAAGATCTCTCTCTAGGAATTAGCGATATATTCATCTCTCAGAAATCTTGATGCCTAATTTCAGCTCCATAAGTGAAAGCCATTATCTGCACGCAGAATCAGAACCTGGCAGAGAAAAGGATTTAGACTCCATCACAGAAAATCAGTTAAGAGAGCAAAGCCCATTTGCCTCCTGCCTTTGCGAGTTCATTCTTGGGAGTTTTCCAGTTAGTTCGTAGACATCCTTGCTATTGCAGGTTTTAAAAAAGGATAAAAAAGTGGCATGCGAACACAAAACATTTGAATCCAAAGGATATGAAGGACCGTCTGATCATTCACCTTACAGATTAGGATGGAACTAATCTGTCGATACCAAAGAAGTCAGCAATAAGAGGCAGCTGGTGCTACAGAAAGCGCGTTAGCAATCCAGGCCACTCAGCCCAGAAGTCCATCAGTTTACACCAGCAGTGGCCAAGAGGTGGATCACAATCTAGTCTACACTAGATCGATCGCAGTGTGAGCAGGAGGGACCAAATTCTCAAGGATCGTGTCTTTGGAGAAGGGTGGGACTGGCACCCCAGGGATGATCTCCAGGAAGGAGATGGGCTAGGAAAACTCCTCCAGTGAAGCAGGGAAGATTCTCTTTCAAAGGGAGAGCGCCTCTCTCCTCCCAAGACAAATTACTCAGGTGCTCTGGAACCAGAAGCTGGCAGGAGAGAGGTCCCAGTCTGGAACTCCAGAACCAGTCAATCTCATGCACCCGAGTCTAGCCACCCTCAATTTACACACTCTCAAGAGCGTTTGGGGCAGATGGAGATCTGTCCGACAAGCCCTCTGCCCCTCCAATCCCCTATGGACTCAGCAGCAGTCCGATTCAAACAGTTGTGACGATTGGAAGCCACCATATACGTTTCCACCATATAAAGCAAAAAGGCACATAGCGAAGCGGGTTTTGGCAGGTGCAAAAGCTTTGCCAGGAAAGGGGCCTCTAGTCCCAAGTCCCTGCTGATAGGATGCAGGATAACACGCACCTGCCTTTCTAACCTCTGAAAAGAAGAATGCAGGGAATAGGATGCACTTAGAATTTAATTTTGCTAGACAATGACTAGATAAGGTTCTTAAAACACAAAGTTGGGGAGGGGGAAATAAGGCAGAGGACCGAGTCAAACCCTTGGTTCAAGTCTCGGAATTGCCGTGACGGGAAGAGTGGGGAGTAGTTGGTTTTTGTCTCTAATTCTCCACCTGCGGTAGTGATGGGTGTAGCGAGTCCCGATTCCTAGCTTGCAATGGGTTCTGGCGTGAACCTCATACGGAAAGCATCAGAACACCGGGAAGCATCTTGACACACATTCCAAGGTCATGTTCTGATGAACAGCTCATTTTATGCAGTTGCACCTTATTTCAGTTTTACTCCTGAAGCGTTCACATGAATAGACCCCCCCTTACGGGGACGGGTCGCCATAAGCACATTCCCTCAGTGCTCCATTCTCTGCACTGGCTGCCCATAGTCTTCCAGGCCCAACGCAAGGTGTTGGTTTTGACCTATAAAGCCCTAAACAGCCTGGGCCCCACTTATCTGTAGGACCGCCTCACCCCCTGGGTCCTGGACCAGCCCCTACAGTCATCCAGGAATGCCTCCTTGGAGGGGGGGGGGGGGGGGGGGGGGGGGGGGTGTTCTCAGTGGCCGCACAGCAGCTGTGGAACTCCCTCCCGACGGAGGTCTGACGAGCCCTATTAATTATTATTATTATTATAAACATTTATATAGCACCAGCCGTGTACCTGGTGCGTTACAGAACAAAGATAAAGACGCGGTCCCTGCCTACGGCTTACAATCTAAAACGACAAGGAGGGGGAACAAAGGGAAGACAAGGGAGAAGCAAACAAACATGCAAGCGGCTTCCAAGTCTCAGGTGCGCGTGCTTGGCTTGGTTACAGTTAGGCGGGAGTCTGCAGAGGAGGGCAGACCGTAAGTAATTGGGGGAAAGCAACTAGCAGGTATTGGGAAAGGCGGCAAGGAAGAAGTGGGTCTTGAGGAGGGATCTGAAGTGTGGAGAGAGGTGGCGGGCAGATGTGGGTAGGGAGGGAGTTCCAGGCATGGGGGGCAGCACGGGAGAAGGGACGAAAGCGGTTAGGGGAGCATGGGATACGAGGGAGAGTGAGGGAGGGGGACAGAGGAGGAGCAGAGAGCGCGTGCAGGAGTGCGTAAGGAGATTAGGGCTGAGAGGTAGAGGGGAGCTCGGCTGTGAAGTGTTTTAAAGGTGAATATCAGGAGTTTAAACCAGATGCGTTCAGGAAGGGAGAGCCAGTGGAGAGAGAAGAGGAGAGGAGGAGAGGCTGCACGTGGTCAAAGTGACGGGCTGAGTGAATGACCTTGGCAGTGGAGTTTTGGATGGCGAAGGGGGGACAGGTGAGAGCGAGGGAGGTCAGCGAGAAGGTTGCAGTAGTCAAGGCGAGAAATGACCATGGCATGAACAAGGGTTTTGGCAGAGGAGATAAATATAAAGGGGCGGATCCGAGTGATGTTACGGAGGGCGAATCGGCAGGACTTGGCAACAGAGTCAATGTAAGGCTTAAAGGAAAGATGAGTGTCAAAGATGAAGCCCAAGCTATGGGCTTGGGGAACAGGATGGATGTTCTAGACCTCCCCTCTTTCTGAAGACAGTATAAGACCTGGCTGTTCCGCCAGGCTCAACGAGGGAGACAGGTGATGGGTGGGGGTTGACTCTGGCTGGGTTTCTTTTGTTATTGATTTTATATTACATTGTTTTTATATTACATTATTTATTGAATAATTTTATTATTGTAATATTTTATATGTTTTTAATTATGTTCTGAGCCACCCCAAGCTGCTGTGGGAGGAGGGGGCGGCAAAGAAAACTAAACAAACTGATATTATTCGGGAGTAGAAAGAGAGGTATGTACTCCTGAAAAATCTGGAGTACATACTCCCCTCTGGTTCATATTTTGAAGCAACTGTTCAGATGAATGTTTTATCAGTGTGAGGCTGGTGACCTTGTTTCAGTAATCATTATGTTGCGGGGGGAGGAATTGCTGCAGTGCTACTTCCGTTAAAAAATTTCTGTGAACGCTACCAAAGTGGAGTAGTTACTCTGAATGTATTCATTCAAAGTAGTTACTTAGTTTTACTTCTTCTCATCTGAATGTGGCCCAAGTTACCAAGGCCGCATTACAGCAAATGCGTTTGCTTCGACTAATTAAACTGAAGTAGCTATAGCACTTCAGCAGCATTCAGATGAACAGCGTAAACAGAAGTAGTATTGCATCAATTCCCCACTAGCGGAAACGTAACAATCACTGAATAGTGGTTGCCACCCTCACGCTGCTAAGTCTTCACGTGAACAGTTACTTCAGATTACAAGAACGTAAGTCGTGTCATACTGGGTCAGACCAATGGTCCATCAAGCCCAGCATCCTGCCTCCAACAGCGGCCGATCTCCATCTCTTAGAAGATGTATCCAATAGGCCATAGTGGGCAATCCATTCCCTGCAGTTCTATACCCCAACAATAAGAGGTTAGGTCCCCCCAAACCTACTTGGCTAACAGCCATTAATGGGCCTATCCTCCAAGAACTTATCCAATCCCTTTTTAAAACTAGCTGCGGTACCCAGCCGTAGCAGTAAATCCCACGAGTTAAACGTGCGCCGAGTGAAAAAACGTTGTCAATACACCTGTGTAACTCACATGAGCATGGCTTACGAATCCCATCCCTTGGCCATTTTATAGAGAACAAGTGAAACCGTTGCGGTCTAGTTAGGGAGCTGTGGCTGTATAGCTCAAGCCAAAGAGACTCACACCGAGATCTGAAGGTCCTAATTCAACCCCATGTGTGTAGGTTTGGTGACAGGCATCCCGCATACAACAGGTCTGAGTCTGTTCTAACGCCCCGTGAAATGCCAAACCACTTACTCTGAAGTGGTCCCGTTGAAGCACCAAGTTAAGTTATTTGAGGATTGCAGTTGTAGTTAAAGTTACGCTTCATAGTAAAAAGCTGCCTGTGGCAGGATGGGCGGGGTAGCAAATGTTTAAAATGTTAAAATAAAATTAAAAAGGTCTTTGATAAGAATTCATAACCACCGCAACCCTGAAACTAAACTAAGAGAGATCTAAGTAGACATCTTGGTTACAGCCCCGGGGCCCTCCAGCAAAACCAAGGGGAAGGAGATTGGACAGACCTGTTCTTTGAGGGTGAAGAACAAACAGGAAAAGCTTAAACGATCAAACCCACCAGCCCTTTCAAGCATTTGGTCTTGGTTTGTTGGAACCCATCTTAAGCCATACGATTCAATTATTTACAAAACAAAAACACAGAGAACTCTTTACAGGAAAGCTTCTTACAAACCAAAGAGGAGCAACTTACTCCTGGTTTTTCAGGAACACATCCTTCTCCCCCTAACTCCTGAATCACCTCAGTTTAGCACTCTGTTCAAGCGAATGCTCCAGAAGGAAGAGGAAGGAAAGAGCAGTTACATCAAATTAACTGTTCCTCAGAACGTGGCCCAAGACATGGCTGCTTAACCCTGGAGCTCATCAACGAGCTTTAATCGTAAGTGAAAAGCTCAAAATAAAAAGTGCTTCAACAGAACGCCAAACCCAGGCTCTGACCGCCAGCAAAGCCCCTGCTGCCTGCCTTGCGGGGGCTGTTCCTAGCAACGGGAGCATGCCAGTCTGACAGACTCTTTGAAGCAGTGAAAAAGGGAGTTGCTCCTTCCATCGCTTCAGTCCCGGAGCTTTTGAGGCTAGTATCATTGGAATGGAGCTGGTGAGCCCCGCGGGCAGCAGCGTTATGGGCTCAGGATGTCTCAGACACAGGTACTCTCTGGGCTAGCGGGTTTCCCAGGGTTGCCTTACACATAGGGGGGGGGGGGGCGGAGAGGTGTCAACACCGCAGTCGATTTGCCGAGAAGTCTCCGAGGTCACTCCAAGGGGCGAAAGCAAAGCAGAGCTGACCAAGGGAGCAGGGCCAGGCTTCTCCATCTGTAAAGCAGCCAGCAGGGGTGTTGCAACCTTGAAAGATTAGGGAGGAACAAAAGACAGGGGTGGAGAAGCCCAGGCCCAGCAGCCAAATGCGGTCTGCGCGCCTGGTTTGTATTTGGACCCTTCCAGTGCTTGGCTCCAGTTCCTGTCCCCGAGCACTTAAAGGTTGAGCTCCAAAGAAGGGCGCGGAGATGAGGACACACACGTAAGAACAGGGAACTAATCCATGATCTGAAACGACCTCTTCCTGAGTGCCCCGGCCCCCGATTTCTACACAGCCCTCCGAGCTTGTCCTCGACTTCCATCGCGGCCCCCGGGAGGGAAAAGGCTCCCTGCCCCTGCATTAAGGTGATAGAGAAACAGGAGCAGATTAGTTAGAAGGGCCCAGAGAGCAGAGCCACTCCCTAGCCAAACCAGCGCGAGTGAGGGGACTGGATTTAAAGCACACTGTGCTTTTTTTATCTCCCCTTCTGTTTTCCAGGCTTGGGATGCGCTTACATTGCACTTTCAAGCGTCTCTTGGCACCAATGCAGCTAGACACCTTTTCTAAAAATAAAAGCCAGACTCGCACGCTTTCTGAAGCTTGGGATTCGGGGCGGGGTGGGGGAAACATGCAAGACGCATGGCCGAGCCCTGGAAGCTGGCAGCACTGGATTGGGATTTGATGAAAGGGGCAGAGGACAACAACTTGCATATGCAGCATGGATTTCTCCCTCCATCTCAATAAATGGCCGCATTAATGTGCTTTAAAGCCATGTGCTCTCGTCAGCCCCTCTCTTCTGATCTCTCCATGTTCAGTTCCTCTCAGCCACCCGTTGCCAGGCGAGAAAAAGCCTCTTCTCCCCGTGAAAGAAACCGTTTGTTCCTCCCTGCCAGCTTCAACGTCAGCCCTTTTCTCTCAGCATGGGCGCGGGCAGACAAAAGCTTTCGCCGCGACAGCGCTCACATAAGAGACTTTGTTCTAAAGAGGCAGAGTGCGTCCTCCGCCTCCCTCCCCAGAGCTGGGAAATTCTCGGAAGAAGCAAAGTAAGGGAGGGAGAAACGGGACACAGGAGTGGGCGAGCCACACAAGCCCCCCTCGTGCCTTGGGAAGTTTTTCACGTCTGAAAGGCCGCCTTTCCTACCATCTTCCATTTGCAGCCCCTACGGTCGGCCAGGGGCGCTCTCTTGCAGGGAAAGAGAGAGATGTGCAAGGAGGGCATTCTGGGTTGCTGCTCCACTGTATTTGTGGAACTCCCTTCCCCAGAAGGTTCGTTTGAGCCAGAGCCCGTGCATCTTCCAGAGGCGGCGCAAAACTCTTTTTATTTGAAAAAGCATTTGGGGGCGTAGATAGGGGTTGGTTGGGAGGTTTCTGATGGGGTTGAGGACTGGTGCGAGAGCTTTTTTGGGCAAGTGGGAGTTTTTATTGTATTAATTTTATTTTTGTTCTATTGTCATTGTTTTTATGGATTATAAGCTGCCCTGAGGCGCTGTGGAAAGGGCAGTATATAAATTAGAAAAAATAAATAAAAGTCTGGTAACACAGAGTAATACGTTTTGCCAACATATGCCTTCCACTAGGGTGGAAATTAATGTCGTTTCATACTGGCTTGGGCCTCATGAAAGACCTTCTTATCCCTCATGTCCCGTTGCGGTCTCCGAGGTCAGCTAGGAGCGGCCTCTTGCAGATACCATCTGCCCGCCAAGTTTCCACAATGAGAGCAGAGAGGTGAGCTCGGTGGCTGCCCTACAATAAGGAATTCCCTTCCCTGGGAGAGGCATCTAAGCCCAAGCCTTCTCATCTTTCAGAACCTTTTTGTTTGCCCAGGCATTTGGCAGGCAGGGATAAGGTTGGATGAGGAGGTTAAGGGGATTTTCATATTTTTTTCAATGTATGTTTGTATGTTGTATGCTGTAAGCTGACCGGAGCCTTAGGGGGAAGAATGGGATAGAATAAATATTGTGAAGGCAATTTGCATATTTGTTTCCACAAATTAATAGCCAAAATTGTCTTCAAGTACTGTTGTGAAATTTGCCTTTGTTTTCTTTGCTTCAATACTTCTCGCATGGCCTATCTTGATTCTGTGAATTTCTGAATATGAAAGCGATTGCTTCATCTAACATCCATATTCAAACCTTCAAGAAAAATAATTCACATTTGCAGTATAAAGATAATTATTATTATTAGCAAGCGTTTATATAGCACTACCAATGTACCGGGCGCGTTACAAATTAATTGAATAGACACAGTCCCTAGGCTAGGCCTTACAGTCTTGGGNAGACAAAGGAAGGAGAACAGAGGGAGACACAAAATAACTGAAAAACCAGAATATCCCCCAAAAAAGCAAACCACCACCTTGTCTTCACTTTGTTATAGCGACTCCTCGCTCCCCTCACTTAACCCCTGCTGATACCTTCCATTCATTACAATCTGTTACCTGAGGTCTGTGTACTCGTATCCTCACCACACGGACCAGCCAGCCATCATTCTCGATGTAACCAAGCCAAGCGCGTGCACCTGGGACCTCGCATCCTCGTGAATGTTACACCCCTTGTCTCTCCCTCTGTTCCCCTTCCTTCGTCTCCCCCCTCACCCCCTGTCTCTCAGATTGTAAGGGCAGGGACCGTGTCGATTCATTACTTTGTAAAGCACCAGGTACATTGCTGGCACGATATAATTGCCTGATAATAATAAAATGCATTTGAATGTGTGGAATTCAAATTGCTCATTCACTTTATATATTCCTTTCGGCTCTACTTCTGAGCATTCTCAGCGGTACAGCCGACATCCGTTTCCTCATCCCTCTGCTCCATGACGCACCAAATCCTTCAGAGGTCCCTGCCTTGGGAATGTGCCACAAAGAGATAATACCTGAGAAGTCTTCCTGCCTGGGAGGAGGAATCTTTCCCAGAATCCTGCAGAATTTAGGCTTTCGTTAAGAAGGTGTTTCTAGTTCTTACTGTTGTAAATAAAGAAGTGCTCCAAACATGAGCACAGAAAATGCAAGATACTCCAGTTGCCTTCCTTTATACGAAGAGTGGCTCCCAACAGACTTTCAGAGTGAAGACGGACAAGAAGGAAAAAGGGATGTGGCAGAAGAGCTCTCTCCCGCCTGCCCCCCACAAAAAAGATTGTTTTGTTTGCAGATCACATCCGATAAAAGCTAGACACATTCGAACTAGGAGCAAGACACAAGGGTTTAATGGAGGACAAATTAACCATTGGGACAAGAAGCCAAAGAGGGATGGGGCTCCCCCCAGCACTTACAGCTTGCAAATCAAATCAAGAGGACGTCGTTTTTAAAAGGCACTTAAGCCAAACGCAAGCTAATGGGCTGGGTAAAATGAAGGAAACTCCTCCGGCCTGTGCTACACCGAAGGTCGGACGAGACAATCTCAGTGGGCAGATCTGATCTTAATTTCAGGCCCCTTTCCGAAGAACAGTTAAGGCAATGTAGTTGGGGCTTTGCGCATCTGAAAGGCCACCTCCTCCCCTGGGTCCCATCCACGTCTGAGGTTAGCTCCGCCCTCTGCCCAGCAAGAGCACAAACAGGCATTCTCGGCAGCGGCTCCACAATTATGGAATTCCCTCCCGGTGGAGATTTGCCCAAGCCTGCTCATCTTTCCAGAGACAGCGCAAGACTCTTTTAAAATAAAAATTGTCCAGGCTTTTCGCAGGCAGGGTCTAGGGGTGGGGGTAGTTTGAAAGGAGGAATTGTAGTAGGTTTCATTTTTAAATGTCCATTTTAACTGTTGAGACTAGAGAGAGAGAGTATGGTTGACGTATCGGTCCCAAATATAGGCAAAGAGACACAAAATAGTACAGTGGTATCTTTTATTGGACCAGTTCAGTCTCCCGTCTTGCCTGATGAAGAAGCCTGTGAGGTCCGCACGCTTGCACCTCCGCTAACTGAAGCTGGTCCAATAAAAGATATCCCAGATTTTAATTCGGTATTTTATATGTTTATTTACTGTAACCTTCCCCGGGATAAAAGTTTAAACAAAAAAACCCAACAAGCTTTGGTTTTACTCCTGAAGCATTCACACAAACAGAGCGCTAAACTGGCCTTATTCAGGAGTAGAAGAGCAGTCCGTACGCCTGAAAAAATCAAGGGGTGGATGAGTCCCCTTCAGTTTGTATTTCGAAGTAACTGTTCCCATTTATCACGGTGCAGCGGTCATTATGACTCAGCTGGGGGGTGGGGGGAAGGATTGATGTAGTATTACCTTTGTTTACACTGTTCATCTGAATATTATCAAAGGGGAGTAAGTTACTTCGATTTAAATTAAATCCTAGTTACTTCGGTTGACCTCTGTTCATCAGAATGCGACTGAAGAGCGCAGTCTTCGCTGCCCTGGGGTGGTTCATGTGGATGAATTTGTGGAGTAACTGTTTCCTCCTGATTCTGTTCTGACAAGCAGTGAGAACCAGGAAGTAACTTGATCCTCCCCATTCCCCATTTTACTACTTGCTGGGCAGGAAAAAGGGGGAAAGTGCTAATGTGCTAAGAAAGAGTGCATGCTGGGAATCAGAGTGCATGCTGGGAATCAGGATGACTAATCGAGAACAACAGAACTGCTTGCCTCCAGCCTTCGGAGGATCATTTTCTTCACAAGCAGAACCCTCTCCCCCATATTAACCCCACCTCCTTTACAAAAGGGAACTACCCCTCTCTAGGCTCACTTGAATCCCTTTGCAAACAAAGTGAGGGTACAGCAAGGGGGGTTATTACCCCAGAGTAATGGTTTGTGTGAACGTACTCTAGCCTATCATTTAGGACATGATTGCCACTCAGGAGATTTTGGAGCATAAATTCAGTTGATTTTCATGGTCTGCTTCCAAATCGCTTAAGAGCTTTTGAAAAAAATCACCCCTATAAAACTGACACGCTACAGCCTCCTGTCTTGGTACACCAATGGTATCATTGCCTTTCAATAGCCCTCCGCGGTGATGATCGCTCTCCGCTGTCAATACAGCCAAGACGGCACTGTGGGAGTGGAATGTCATTGGGCTAAAACACGATGCGAGTTAATGGGCTACATCTCCTAGGGACTGGTTAGGGGGCATTGAGCACTGTTCAAACCCCCTTGAGGAATGGGGAGACCATTAACTAACTGTAAAAATGGGATTATTGATTGAGTTGGAAAGAAAAGGCACAAGAAACTGCAATTACTGACTGTATTTAGACGGCACACGATAAGCACTTTCCATCTGGAGACCTTGCCTAGATGCTTTGCAAGCATGGGGAAATTATACTCATTTTAAAAAGGTGTCGGCAAGGTAAAGAAATAACTTGATTTATTTTGCCTTCAGCAACAGAGCAAGGAATGCCAGCCATTTCACCCAACGTCCGAACCCATGTTCAAACACTTGAACCACATCTTGGTTTTCTTAGAACAGGGGTGGGGTGGGGAAGCTCAGGGGGCGAGGGCCAAATGGGGCCCACAGCTAGTTCTTGTTTGGCCTCCCAGTTTCTGAATGTGGCCCCTGGGATCCGGTTCCTACCCTCAAATGACTACAATAGCGAGCTCGAGGGAAGGAAGCAGGGAGGAGGGCAGGCACACAAGAACGGGGGACAGATCCACAACACAAATCTGTGATCTGGACCCCCTCATCATGAGCGCACCCCCACACCCAACTTCTATGCAGCCCTTGAAGCTTGTGCCCATTTTCAAAGCGGCCCCTGGGGGAGAAACCGTTCCCCCCCCCCCTGCTGTCTTAGATTCTTCTAATGCTGCCCCTTCCTTTGCTCATTTTGTTGTCCCCCACAAAAGAATTTCCCCATGACAGTCAACTGACTTGAAGCACATTTGCCCGAGACATTCAGCTGACAAGTCTGGAGAAGGCAGAAACGTTTGTGTAATTAGCACAAGGCAGCACTCCTTGCCCAGTTGTGCAAGCCGGCTCTTTTACTATGCACTGTAGCGTGCACAGGCATCGCCGATCAGCAACCATTTGCTTTGAAATGGACTATCCTTGACCCCCAAATCCCAGCTTTCCAAGCTGCAAAAATGAAACGCTGCAGCTTGATGAAGTCGCAACCTGTAGTTTCAGCTTGTCTTGAGCCCGCGGGGTTGATGGACGGTAAGAGCGATGGCGGTGGCGGGTCTGTCTTATTAAGCAGAATTTCCATCCCAGAGACTATAATTGTGGGCTGATTAATTAATGTGCAGACAAATTCCTGTGCTGTTTTTGATTGCCCCCATATATTAGGCTCAATAAAGTTGACTGATGAAGTATTTTTTGTTTTGTTTTACATCTTCACCCACGCTGCAACCCCACTAACCAAAGCTATAAAGCCCGCCCAGGTGATATACAAGCACTTATCTACATGGTCTGAGCAAATTCTTGGGATGCAATCCATATTTATAAAGCTTTCTGGTATTAGGAAGCAGCTCTGGGCTCCCATTTCTACAGTTTAAACATAATCGGACAGCCTTGGGAATAGGACGAGATATTCAATTTAGAATCCAAGCGTTGGAAGGAGATCATCTAGTCTAACCCTCTGCTTGGAGGCAGAATGACGACAGCTACAACATCCCCAGCAGCTGGCTGGCTAACTTCTTTCTGGAAACCCCCAGTGACGGAGAGCCTACAACCTCCTGAGGCAGCTTAAATCAACTGCCGCACAGTGCTTACTTTTACAAAATCCCCCCCCCCCGATATCTAACCAAAATCTTCCTATAATTCGAGCCCATTGTTTCTAATCCTGCCCTCTATGAAGAACAGTTCTTGCATCTTCTTGGTGGCGCAGCCCTTGAGATATTGTAAGGCTATCATGTCCCCCCCTTTAGTCTTCTCTTTGCCAGAGTAAACATACTCAGCTTCTACAACCTTTCCTCAGAAGTCTGGTTTTCCAGACCCTTGGCCATCTGTGTCGCCCTCCTCTGAACCCGCTCCAGTCTGTCACTATCCTCCTTAAAATGAGGTTCCCCAAACAGGGCACAGTACTCCGGGTGGGCTCTGACCAGCGCTAGACAGGAATTATTACCTCCACTGACTTGGAGACAAGGCTTCCGTTAATGCAGCCGAAAATCGCATTCGCCTTTTTTTTTTTTTTGCAGTGGCAGCCCATGGAGGATTCATGTTCAGAGTGTGATCACCTACAATCCCTAGAGCCTCCTCACATGCGCTGCTGCCATCTTATACTTGGGCACTTGGTTTTTCTTCCCTAAATACAGAACTTTACATTCATCTCGGTTAAATTTCATTTTGTTCATTTCAGTCCAGATTTCCAGCTGATCAAAACGGTGAATTCTAATTTTTCTTCCAAGGTGTTAGCTACCCCTCCCA
>QEPC01004062.1:234958-255587 GCA_003113815.1 Sphenodon punctatus | reverse complement strand
CCCTCCCCCAGAACACTGACCCCCGCCCACCAACATCACCTCTGTCTTGTCGGGAATGAGTTTCAATCAGCTCGACCTTTTCCAGTCCCCTGCAGCGGCCAAACACCGAGACAGCAATAAGACCGCAGGGCCTGGGTCGGATGAATAAGAGATACACAGCTGGGTGTTCTCGGTGTATTGATGGCAGTGCACCCCGCAACTGCGTATGACCTTCCCAAGCAGCTGCATGGATACCATGAATAGGAGACAGGACAGAATGGAACCCTGCGGGACCCCAACAAGGGAGATTACAAGGACACGATGTGCAATCCCCTAAGACACCCCCACCCCCCGCTGAGATCTTCCTGCCCGGTAGGAATGGAACCACTGTAAAACGGGGTCGTCCAGCACGGCCAGGTCCCACAGACGAGTCACCGACATCTTGTGATTCACCGTATCAACCGCCACTGATAGATCCAATAGAACCAGAAGGGTCATACAACCCTTATCCAGGAGGTCAACCACCAAGGTCATAAGCGCGGTCTCTGTGCCATAACCCAGACGAAAGCCAGACTGCGTGGGGTCCAGAAAACCGGTGCAGTCTAGATGCGCCTGCAGCTGTCGGGCCACTATCCGTTCAATCACCTTCCCTAAAAAGAGAAGGTTAGAGACAGGTCGGTAACTTGCCAGGGCATCAACGTCAAGGGATGGTTTCTTGAGAAGAGGCTGGACCACGGCCTCCTTGAGGCAAGTCTGGCACCCTCCCCTCCCGAATGGAGGCATTGATTACCCCCCGGCCACCACCGGCCCCACTGTCTCCCTGGGGGCCTTAACCAACCACAACAGGCAAGGATCTAGTTCACAAGCTGCAGCTCGCACAGACCCCAGCACATCCACCGCTTCAACAAGTGTCACCGATTGAAATTCATCCCATAAACTCAGACCAGACAGGGCATCCTGACAATACGATGGTCTTTAACATCTTACTCCTGGTTTCCTACCCTACTCCAGTACACGATTAATGATTTTATAGGTTTCTATCCTATCTTCCCCTCAAACTGCCTCTCTTCCAAGTCCCAATGACTCTCGTCTCATACGGAAGCTATTATTACTACTAATTTATATATCACAAGCAACATGCCTGGGGCTGTACACTCAGTAGTTAGACACAGATCCCTGCCCCACGGAGCTTACATTCTTTCCCCTTGATTATCCATTGGCCTTCTTTTTACCCTTTCCATTTCTACTCTGTCCTTTTGGAGAGGACACAACCAGAAATGCCCACAGCATCCGAGCGGCGGCCACACCACAGAGTAGCATTACAATTTTCAGTTTTATTTTCAAACGATTCTCTAATTTCTCACATCATTTGCCACGTCCTTACCGAAGCACAAACCGTCGTTTTCAGTGAGCGATCCACAGTCGCCTCGAGATCTCCTCCCCGCCCCGGGCCCTCGCCCTCTGCAATTGTTAAAAGATTAGAGCGCAATCCCATGCAGAGTTTGGAAAAATAATAATCCATTGTGCATTTCTCACCACCTTAAACTTAATATCAAGTGAAACTCTTGTCCAGTCGCCCAGCGAGATTCTTCTGCAATTCTGCTTTACTTCACTATTTTAATAATTCTGTACCACCTGCAATCTTTCCAGGAGAGCTTTTTGACACAATTAGAAGCACATCATGTGATGCTGTCGCAAAAAAAAAGGCCAATGTCATTTTGGGCTGCATTGGCAGGTGCTTCGTCTCCAAGACACCAGGAGGTGGCGGTACACTTTGCTCAGCGGTGCCGAGAGCTCACCTGGAATATTGGGTTCCGTGTGGGGCACCAGACTTCAAGTAGGATGTAGATAAAAGGACTGAAAGACAAGCCGTCGGAGGAAAGTCTGAAAGAATTGGGGATGTTTAGTCTAGAGAAGCGACAATGGAGGAGGAGCAGGATAGTTTTCAAATATTTAAAAGGATGCCATGAAAATGATGGTGAACATTTGTTCTCCACGGTCACAAAAGACCGAATGAGGAGGAATGGGCTTAACATTTCAGTGATGCAGATTTTGGATAGACATTAAGAAAACCTTCCCAACAAGAATGGTTGGGCAATGGAATAGAGTTGCCTGGAGAGGTTATGGACTCTCCCCTCCATGGAGATTTTTAAAAGGCCAACTAGCCAAGTATCCATCTACGATGCTGTAGGCAGAACGTATCCTGCATCGGAACAGGGGGTTGTAACCCTACAATTCTAGGAAATCAACTGGATAACCCTTATCCACATGCTTATTAATGCCCGCCATAAACGTCGTGCCTCATCAATCTATTAGAATCCCCTGAGAGAAGTCAGTCAAACTGAGCATCCTTCTGGGCTCAGGCTCTCTTATGTACCAACCGCATCAATGGATTCCTCTTTTAGATCCATCTACAGCTCTGCTATTGTCCCTCTGTCTGGACACAGCACATTCTCACCACAAACACGCACAAGTCTGTGTTCTCAGCAGCTGTCATCAGCTCCATTGAGCTGTGCCAAACAATTTTGGGTCACAGACAAATGTCCATTAGGAACAAAGTTGATGCCATCAAACTGTCAAGGGCTGAACAAGTTTTGAAGGTAAGACTCCAGAAGTGAAGTGTTAGTGAATTAATTCACTCTCTCGACAAAAAGATAGACGTTTATCCAATTCCAGGAGGGAACCAGACATCTTTCCAGAAGCACAAAGGACACACCACCACCTTGCCTTCTAGTAGTCCTGTAAGCTAACAGCGAACTAGGCCATGAAGAAGTTTGAGTACATGAGCTGTCACTTTCAGCACCGCACTAAGCCGCAGGCTTGTTTTGATGCAATAAATTCCAGGAACAGAGACGGCTGGGAACTAGGGGACTTTAATAAAGCAGCAAGATGGGGGCGAGATATTCTACTAGCAATGAGTCAAAGCGCCCTCCTCCTTGCACCCATGAGAAAGAAGCCACGTCTTTTAGATAACCACTAAAAAGCTCACTGCAAAATGGCAACATATGGAAGAGAGCAATGTGAGTTGCTAAGCTTGCTTATTACATTTCTGATGTTAAGCTTTGGATTTGGATGTTCCTAGGCTTGAAGGTATCTTCAACAAGCAGAGCGCACGCCGCTCATTAAACACTCTTATTCAGGATGAAGGAAGGAAGGTCTTTGCTAAACACAGGCCTGCATCTCAGCAGATTAAACCAATTCAGTGCCGTGCCATGGACTTGGTGTGCAATCCTGGCCAACAGCCGTTCCACATTTCAAGGTTCCTAGAAGCGTAGAATGGAAAGAGAAATTCCCTTCAGTGACTGCTGGAGTGGGCAGCACCTCCCAAAAAGCTGATCCTGTTTGACGGGGGTATGATTTAGAATAAACCCAGCTCCTGCAGAGTCTTGCTAAGAGATGGCACCTGCCTTCCATTTAGAAGATTAGAAAACTGTTCAGGTTCTGACACACCCACCCCGACTGAACCAGCCCATCTAGAACGTCTTCCACCCCAAGTATCATCGTTAGCCTCTCCTGCAACTAGCATCCATCATCAGAATGCCGAGACGGTCCAATCCTTGACAGAGGGAAGCACTAACTGGAAATGGGCAAGGAACGGTTCTGCGTTGCTTCAGAGGGCAGGACTAGGAACAACGGGCAGGGAGGGAGCTTTCAGTTAAATATCAGGGGGAAATTCCTAACGGTAAGAGCTGTGCAGCAATGGAAGAGCAGCACTGGAAGATCGTAGGCCCTCCATCGCTGGATGTTCTCAAACCAAGGCTGGATGGCCGTCTGTCGGGAACATTGTAGCTGTCGTCACCCTGCATCCAAACAGGGGGCTGGACCCAATATCCTCGAGGTCCTTTCCAATACTAGGATTCTACAATACAGCCTTGGGGCGTGGAATTGGGCTTGGCGACCTTTGAGCTAGATCTCTTCTAGCCCTAACAATTCTGTAATACAGAGGTTTCCAAACTATGAATCTGGATCCCACATGGTTAGCCATACGGATTGCATCTTTGGGTAGGTAAAAAGAGATGTGATGGTGGCCCTGGACCCACTGGCACATGTGTTAAGGTGCTGCCAGATGTTGGCCTGCTTCTACCCCAGGGCACGTAGGCAGCTAGCCTGGGTTGCATCCTCAGAAAATCTCCGAGGCCACAGCCCAGACTAAGGACCACCCACATGGGCCAACGTGGGCCCCAGGAGGCTAGCACGTGTGTGTGGCCCCCATCATATCTGTTCCGGGTTGGGGGCCGCCATGGCTACTCATCATTGGCCACCATGACTGCCCGTCATGGCAGGGGGCGGGGCACTGGGAGTACAGCAGGGCAGTGCCACCTGCCTGCATGCTTGTTGTGCTCCCTGTCTTACCGAGGCCGTGCGGGTGGTGGGACAGCTCCCCAGTCGCTGGCACATAAGTTCTGTGCTCCAACCCGGCCCGTGTTGGTTGCAGTTTCCCATCCCAGGCTGGAAGCCACTGCAACAGCTGCATGTCCGTTTTTACCCTTCGCTGCTGTCTGGGATCATTGTATTATAAAGTCTCAAAATGGGGCCTTGCACAAAAAGAAAGTTTGCGAACCCCTGCTAAAATACTTTGTGGAAGAAATCAAGCACAAACTGGAAAACTCATGTGCGACACGCCCACAACTGTTGTGTTCTTTGCCCTAGGAGCATGAAGGAAAGCCAAACACCCAACTCTACAGGAACCCTAAAGACATCGTGACTAGAGACAAAACCAATACCCCCAAAAAACGGGTATAGACAGCAAATTGGCAGTACTCAACCCGACCCTCGGGTTGTAATCCAATCAGTGCCCAACGGGTTACCCACTGTCTCAGAATATGGACTTCCAATCCTGATTTTTCAAGTTTCCTTCATGATTTCCGCTACTTTCCAGTAGCAATTTACCAATTGGTAAGTGGTGAAAGTAAAAGCCGATTTTTCAGGTAGTTGAGCACAGCCTATTGGATACCCAACACAGTACTCAACATTATGGATATTAAATCAGGTGCCTGGTTTAGCGCCAATTGTGACAGCTGCCCTGCGGTCATGGATATAAACACACCCAGAAAGTCATAGGACTCTGATGGGTCTAGGGTTTAAACTATTCTAGGTTTAGAGAGTAGAACAGTCCACTAATCTGCTAGATCTACTTTACATACCAGGGAGCAAGTATTCAGAAAAACAGCAACGCTCAGTCAACCTTGCATTGCCACCTGAAGGCCAGCAAGACGACTTTTAGAACTGCTCCAAAGACAATTTTGCACCCACATCCTCATCTCGCTGGGGCCCACTCCCTGTCCCTAGATGTGCTCACGTCCCTTCCAGTAAGGGAACCACCAGACATCCAAGTCTTCAGAAGCATGCAGCCAAGCATCCAACGTCCTGCAAATCCAGTCCTGTTGAGACTCCCCAGGTTTTCGTGTGTGATCAAAAAATAGACGCCAGCGAGAGCTCACACAATGGGAAACACATACACCAAGCCTTCTGCATCTTCTGCACACATCTCTAGCCAATATTGTACCTTGCCAAAGTGATGCAATCATGGCAGAGGAGTCATCCCCTCCCCGATGGTTCTTTATTACACAACAAATGGAACTGCTTTAAGTGCAGCGGAGCCAGTGGTCTGGACCGTTATTATTCAGTACCTTCATGGTTCACTTTGTTTTACAATCCTAATCTAGTCAATACAAGCCCTGTGGAAAAGTTAATTATTCCCATTTTACAGATGAGGAACTGAGAGCAAGAGCGTACGGCTTGCCCAAAATCACTAGCAAGTCCATGGCTACAATGGGATTTAAATGCGGGTCTCGGTTGCAAACCTGACGCTGCCTAGCAGCTTGCAGATCAATGGGGGCCCTAGTTAAGATCAAGAGCTCTAAATTTTATCCCTTGAATTCAAGAGAGTTGTGGGAGAAGAGGGGAGTCCATAAAAGGCAAAACACCAGGTTTAAAGTCATCCAAATGGAAATGCATATGAAGTTTGTTTTCAGAAGTGCTCCGATGTTCAAAATTTGTAGCCCACCCTATCCTGAACTCCGGTGGGGAGGGAAGGCAACAACAGATTTCAAAAACATAAAATCCACCCAAAAAACCCAACTTCCCTCCCTCCCCAAGCTCTGGAGCTTTACTATGTTGGTTCTCTCAGTGTAATAATATTCCACACGCTAACACCACTCCTACCAGTTCTTTGCTCTTTTTAAAAACTAATGCCTAGCGCACCGAGATTTATGAACTCTATCCACTCAATACGCTGGTCTCATTCCAAGCAGCACATGGCATCCAGAATTCAATATACACAGCCCTGGATCCCAGACAAGTGGCATTATAGAATCACTGCCACGACTCGCAATAAATCAATACGCTGGAGTTTAGAGATCGCTCTGATCCCTTTGCCATATTAATAATTTTCCTTTGTGAAGACAGACTAAAAGCATTCTTCAGCATGAACAAGTTACACTGTTTATGAATTCTCGGCCATTTACTTCCAGCAGAATGGGTAAACGTACCCAATAGAGGTGAAAAGGAAAATATGCTGGAATTTCCAATAAAATCAGTCGTTTCCCCCAAGCTTTACACCCAAGTGGCCCCACTTTGATACTTAAATATAATCCTGTGTCCCCAAACAAAGTCACATGGGGTCTTTCAAATATCAATTAAGATTGTGACTCCCATCCGCAGATGCCGCAACTCCACCTGGGGACATGAACAGCAGCTCAGAACTTGAGGGAGAGATCTTATTACATGGCAAGGGACTGGGAAAAGTGGCATCAAATTGTTAATGATGCGGATACATTTTAGGATCTGTGTTGAGTGACCATTATTTCCTTCCTTTTTCAGACAAGAACACATATTTTATTTATTTATTTAATGCATTTGTATCCCGCCCCTCCTGCCAACGGCCGCTTGGGGAGGCTAACAACAATCTCAATGATGTGCCCTGAACGGCACGACGGCATCTAGGTTTATGCACGAATGGTTCCGGCAACGCCTTCCAGAACACCAGGGCGGACTGCTACAAGCACTACACGTAGGAAGGAAAAACCGAAAGAATAAATATAAAATGGGGAGATAGCTAGTTAGACAGTAAGCCCTGCAAATTTGAGAAGATTCAGAGGAACTCAACTAAGATGTTGAAGGGTCAGGGAAGCAAGCCATATAAGATTGAAAGAATCTAAACTGGGTAGGATTAGCCTAGAAAAAAGACATCTAAGGAAGGGAGGGGACATGATAGTTTTCAAATACCTAAAAGAATGCCACAAAAAAGATGGTGAACACTTGCTCTCTACTGCCGCAGGAAAGAGGACACGGGCTTAAACTACAGCAATGTAGATTTACCTCAGTTAAACATTAGGGGGGGGGGGAATAATTCTAACTGCAAACACTGCTGGGCAATGAAATAAGTTCCTTCCTTCAATGTCTTCAAAACCCAACAGGACGAGCATCCATCTCGGAAGCTGTAGGCAGAGGGTATCCTGCCTTGAAACAGGTGGTTGGACTAGGCGACTCTTTAACTAGAGGACACTCAACCGGTTTTATGGCCAACTATCAATTTATGCATTCGCCCTCTTGGCCAAGTTAAAGGAACACTCTTGGGTCACCATTTAGCTCAAAGAAAAGTTAACCTTTCTAAAAATACCATTTCGCTTAACACAACCCCCAGAGATTATTTTGTAACCCTCCAAAATCCTGGAGAAAGACAGATTAATGAGCCGAGCAGGATTATAGAAGAACAAAGAATCCTTCTACAAGCTTTGACCTTCAGGAGCTGTGAGCATAGAATAACTTATTCCAAGCATTATTCTTCCCTTAATAAACCAGAGCCCAGACAAGAGAAGGTCCACAAGAAGAATGATAATTTCAACTGATTTGACAAAGGAAGGTAAGCAGACAGTGGAACAGAATGACCAGAGAGTTCCAACCCCATGGGCAGAGCTATATTTCGGGTTAACTGAGGCAGCTCCTGGTCTAATTGGGATGCCTTTTCTGCAGGTATGTGTAATTTCAACAAACTCGCATTGCTTTTCATCACTAAAAAGGCACACAAGTCACCACTGCACCGTGATAGTTTATCATCAGATTTGGACCCGACCATGGTCATCCATGCCTTCATATCCTCGAGGCTAGACTACTATCATGTGCTTTACACGGGGTTGCCAGAATGACTATTCAGAAGCTGCAGCTGGTGCAGAACGCAGCAGCCCAACTCCTGTTGAGGATGGGTCAACTAAGAGCACATGACACCAGTGTTCCCGAGTCTGCACTCGCTGCCAAAAGCATTCTGGGCACAATGCAAAAGGTGACAGTTTTGACCTAGTAAAGCCGTAAACCGCCTGAGCCCCAAATATCTGAAAGGCCACCTCTCCCACCCGTCCTCCGAGGTTAGCCGGGAGTGCCCTCTTGCAGATACTATCTGCCTGCCAAGTTCACACAACAAGGACATGCAGCGCGGCATTGCTGGTGGCTCCCCTGCAATTATGGAAGTCCCCTTCCCTTGGAGGTTCGTCTAAGCCCGAGCTTGCTCATCTTCCCGAAGTGACGCAAGACCTCTGTTTGTAGGCATTGGGCAAGCAGGGATAGGGTTTGGGGAGTTGTGGGTTAGGCGATTTTCTTGGTTTTATTAAACTATTGTGTATTTGAACAGAGTAGGGGATATGGGGATTTTATTTGCTTTTATTATGTGTATTTTTTAGTAACTTTTTGTGGACTGTAACCCACCTTGAGCCTTAACGGGAAGGACGGGATAAAAACCATGAAGAAATAAATGGATTAATAGACTAAGTAGTCCCGGTAGCATCCCCACATGTTCGATGGGTAGCGCTGCTGCTGAAAGCTAGAACACAGCTGCGTTATTTGGATACGTGAGAAGCAACAGCAAGATCCTGCCAGATCCTAGACAATAGGCCGGCACAGAGTTAGCCATGCTAGAAGTTCAGCAATATTTCTGGAATGGACGGAATGCTCTCATTTCTCATCTGTCACATTCTCCTCATGAAATCGGCCACACTAAATCCCCACCTACCCAACAGATACGCTTTAGCTAGGTTTGCCAGGTCAAAAATTTCAAAATGAGTGACTTCTAGGGTGGTGGTTTTCTGAAATAAGGGATGCCCACTACGTTTGCAGAGCTGTGGGGTTCCCTTATAGGGGCACCAGAAGTCCATTATCAGAGGCTGGCACTCTAGGGCTCATTCACACCACCAGGCTCCACATTTGCTTCTTGCCTTGGCAATTGCCCAATCGAAAGAGAGCTCTGTGTGGATTATAGTTAGGGGGGGGGGAAATTAAATGGTGCCGCTAAAAAGTGAATATTTCCAGAGTATTCTCTTCCTTCTCCACCTCTGGATGCCGTAAGTTCGTGCATCACTGGCCCTTTTATAATTTGCAAGGTACAGAAAACCATCTGGCCCAGCATGGACTCACTGAATGATCTTGTCTTGGCCACCACATGGTGTTTCGAAGGGGACGCAGAGGGGTTGGACTGCCAGCCATTCCAACCAAATGTTGTACGAACTCGGAGTCCAGAGGTCTCCGCACCGGCGCCCTCCAGCTCACCAGCCTTCCTCCCCTGATCTGCCACGTTCAGATGGTTTTGTTTTTATGCACTGAGATTCTGAGTCTCTCACTCAGCCAGGCACTTGTCTTAACATTTGAGCTGCAAATTTCAACCTTTGTTTCAGGGCCCCCCAGAGTGTCTGAAAGCCACTCAAGTATCGCAGCTTCCGTAGAGCTTTCGCTTCCAATTCCATTTGATCCCCTCTTAACCTTTCTGCTACAAAAACAAGACTGAAGTGTTTAGATGACAAGGAGCCCAACACGTTTGTGGAGTGTCGCCCTGTTCTTCCCCACCGCCAATCGCCATCATTAATCAGTCATTGTAATTTGGGTAAATGCTGCCGTGTGCCTGCTGATTAACCAGATGGGGAATGCCAGTTACATAAAAGGCTTCCTAGCCTGGAGTTCTACCTCTGGTGGTTTGATTGAGCTGGAATTATTGCTGTTGCCTGCCACTGGTTCTTCACTTTGAGAAAAATTAATTCCTCTCTACAAATATACCCAACCAAACAAAAGTCTGAATTAAAGGGAGACTGCTCTCCCACTTTATCAATGACCCTAGTAATAATGGAGTAGGAGGAAAATGCTTCCGCCAACCTTTCAGTCTTGCTAGGGCAATCTGCCCTTCAGTAGCACCTTGAGTCCAACTATCTTCACCATAGTATAAAATCGGAAGCCTCCTTGTGCCCGCCAATCAATAGACTTGAGGCACGCAAATGAGCTGAAAGCAACCAGAAGTGTCTTCACCAATGAACACCATTCACAGTGGCCTGACAGGGAATCTAAGGTGAAAAGGGAGAAGGAGGCATCTTTGTGCCCATGAGGTTTCATGGGCACCATGCTAGATTTTGGCCAATGGTCTAAACGTCACAAAACCCTATGGAAGCAAAGATCCCTAGGTCATAGGGAGGAACACATACATTGAGTCACTTCCTCGGGGTGACATACAGAGCTGGGAATGGAAACCAACTGCCCTGGTTCTTAGTCTTGTGCTGTAACGGACGAGCTATCCTTTCACCACCATATTAACATAAGCACAACAAAAAGGGGAAAGTGGGAAGACAACCGGGGCATGTCCCTTCATCAGTTCTCTCAGAGAACTTTTATGCCACTCATCAAAATTGGTCACCAGTCCAATTCGCCAGCACCCATGTCCCCCCAACCCATCGCCTAAATGTATTCTTTGGTCTCTTGTTATGTAGGACCTCTGGTCACATGCCCAATTTCCACTTCCCATCTATGTCACAGTGAACAGGGAAGATTGGCTGGGGAAGCTTCAGAGCCAGTCGACGCTACCTCTAGACCAACTCTGAATAGGTTTCTGCTCACTTCAACTCGTGGGGCTACTATTTCTGTAGCGCTCAAGCCCCTACTGGGATTATTTACGAGACTAGCGATAAGAATCTATGAAGTGAGGCTGGAGCGGAGCAAGGAAGAGGGAACGCTCGTCACAGGGCTGTTCCCATTTCTTGCATTTCGACAGTAGTCCACAGCACACAGAACTCTAGCACACAGGTCATTCATTAAAACAAGACGACAACTGCATCCTGTGAAAGACGGCAGTGCATTAAACTGCAACATTCCATAGATGCTACAGTCAAAAATCTGTCCCACGCCACATAGGCCCATCAAGCAGGTGTGGCCGTGGCACGGGATGCGCAAGGAAGCCACGTGGCCAGCACCACGTCCAACAACCTTTGACTTGCCCAATCCTATGGCTCAGGTACCCATTCACAGTTGGGGGAGCTGAAAGTGGCCATCCACTGTTAAGACCAAGACAGACTTAGGTTTTTACTCTGCCCTATCCCGAGGCTCACAACGGCTCACATCATAGAATACAAAACACACCACAAACACACACACGCCCCCGATCTACCCCCGCCAGTTAAATGCCTGGCTAAATAAATAGGTTTTATGCTGCCTGCGGAAGACGCTCAGACTAGGGCTTGGCCAAACCTCCATGGGAAGGGAGTTCCAAATCTGTGAAGCAGTCACTGAGAACACTTCTGTGTGCGCCTGGGACACATGTAAATGGGCCAAGGATGGCACTTGCAAGAGGGAGTTCTCAAATGAAGGTAGGGGCTGCAGAGGAACATAAGGAGGAAGGCGATCCTTTAGATATGTAGGGCCAAGGCTATTTAGGGCTTTAACCCACTGCCTTCAGGGAAGCAGTGAAGTGCTTTAACCACTCGGCCACTGTGCCTCTCACCCCGCCACAGGGGACAAGCTATTCATCCGGAACGGAGATATGCCAGATTTGGGGAAGAGGTTGTCAGCACTGCTCAATCTTTCAGGCGTGATTTATGCCGCCTTTTATTTTTCAGATGGCATAAGCACTTGGCTGTGGGAGGAACTAGATTAGGAAGGTTCTGGTGAATTTGACATTTGAACTCAGGGTGACTACATGCAGCCCTTACCACTGTACCAGCCACCTCACGTGGGGGCATTGCATTGGCTCAAACGAGCTCAGGAGCTAGTCATGCGGGGAACATGGGTTTGTGTAGACTTGCTGCCTGTAACAAATATGATTAAATCATCCAGGAGACCCACAGAGCAGTCAAAAACATGAGATGCAACAAGCAGGGATTTGCCCAGTCAATTTCAACGGAAGGGGGTGGGAGAGGAGCTTTGCCTTGCCAATTTCACTAGCAAGAAGCTTTCCTTTTGCCTATTTTACTACTTGATTGGACTCCCTCTGTTGAGCAGAGGCCATTGGGTGGCAACACCAACACAGAACAGCACGGACACGTTCATGGCGTTCTACCACAGGACGACACCTGGCACGTACCATGCGGTTGATTTCTCCACCCTTGGTTAACGTAACACATGGATCCACCCATTGGCTCAGATACCAAAAAACCCAGAGTGAACATCTAGCCAAACTCAAGCCACTTCACATTTCCTCTCTTATCCAACAGGACGCCTTCATTGTGTTTGTACCTAGCAATGCCCTGAGCCTGTCACTTTCTGTACAACCCATACCTTAGGCCACAGAGCTAGTCACCATTTTAGTCAGTCCACCCATCCATCCTATTCAGCCCAAGCAGAACATAAAGGCAACAACTACATTCTTTCATTTTTCCCAATCCACAGACATTGACTGGGCTTTGCTCCATGCAACACCCAAATGAATGAGATTTTTGCCTATTTTAAATGACTTCCAAGTTTCCTTGAAGGGGCTGGCTTTGGTCTTTCCAAGTTACCTCCTGCTTTCTAGCCAAATTTAAGCATCCACCAAGTCACTTTACTAAATCATTTCTTTGGGTATCTGGCTCTTCCCATCAGAGAATAGGTTTGTGCCTTCTGTGGAAGGAGGGTATTGTAACCAGATGTACAGACCCTTGCTTGCAATGAATCGTCTCCACCATTCCCATTATTATTAATATTAAATATTCCATGGGGAATTTGCACATTACTCCGTGTGAGTAGCAGGAACTAGGTCTAAATTAGCAAAAAAACTGCAACCAGAATCCTTTCAAAAGCTTGATTTGTAAAGGTCTATTTTACAGCCAACTGTACGTTTTTACAGCTATTTGACTGGCCAATGGAGATAGAGCATCATCTCATCATGCCAAGGATGTAATTTAATAACTAGGCAGATGACCTAAAACCTAATATCCAAATCCATCTTGGGCTCAGATTTGCTTCCATTATCACAATGTTCTTGCAGGTAAAAGTGGAGCATTTGTCACTCTACAATAGAAGAATCAGGGATAGACGAGGATGCTGCAAGAGGACCGACTACACAGGAGATATTCTTAAACATTGTCACAGACATAGGGGTTATTACTTTATTGACCGGGCTGCAGCACTATACTGGTAAAAACATCCTCTGCTGCTTACTTCCTTTCACAAATGAAGGGTTCCGTAGGTGTACAAAACAAGAATACAAAAACTGGCATGCTTTCGGGGACGGGTCGTCGGGAGCACATTGCACCGGTGCTCCGGACTCTGCACTGGTTGCCAATAGCGAGCCAAGCTAGGTTCAAGGTGTTGGTGTTGATCTATAAGGCCCTTCACGGTCTGGGCCCCTCGTACCTCAGGGACCACTCACCCTCCGTGCCCCAGAGCATCCCCTTCGGTCTGCCGGGGGTGCTTTCTTGGAGGTCCCCTATGTTAAGCGGGGGGCCACGATGGAGAGGGCATTCTCGGTGGCTGGGCCGCGCCTTTGGAACTCCCTCCCGGAGGAAGCTCGTCTGGCCCCGAGCCTTTTGACATTCCGGCGAAGTTGTAAAACCTGGCTGTTCGCCCAGGCCTTTGGCGAGGGAGAGTGGGTTAGAAGGTTTTATCTCCCCTACCCTATTTATTGTTTTATTGTTTTAATGTTTTCCTAGGCCCTGTTTTAATATTTTGAATGGTTTTGATGTTTTAAAATGGTTTTATATGTATTTTATACGTGTTATTACTGTTGGAAGCCACCCCGGGCTGTTTGCAGGAGGGGCGGGGTATAAATCCAGAAAATAAAATAAATAAATAAATAAATAAATAAATTGATCCGTCCTGTGGTCCACCTAGTATCCTGTCTCCAACAGTGGCCAATACCCCAATGCTTCATCTGTGGTGTCCAACCCCTCAGCAGGTAAATGCAGCGTAGTCTTACAAAACAAACCCATGGGCCATGGTCTTTATACACTGTAACCTCACTCATTCGTCTCTTTGGCCCTATGTAGTTGCCATGTTGTCTTTACCTCACTCATTTGTTCACACTACAACCTTCTATGGCTGCTGTAAGTTATTGGAGACGATTCATAAAACACAAAGCACAATTAAAAAAAGCTATTGTCCTACAAAAATGGGCCAGACCAATGGTCCATCAAGGCCAGCATCACGCCTCCAACAGTGACCATCCTCAGCCACTCAGAGAAGTATACAACCTGTCATAATGGAGTGATTCATTTCCTGCTATTTATTCCCAGCTACTGAAAGCCTGAGATTACATCCTCAACCAACTTGACTAATAGCCATTTATGGACCTATCCTCCAAGAATTTATCCAATTCTTGTTTAACCCAGCGAAGGACGTCCTTTGGTCAGTTTCTAATCCGCTGCCAGTTCGTTTCATAGAGCGGCCCCTAGATCTATTTCTATTTCAGAGGGGAAATAACTCCCAAGTCCCTCTTTGCTCCATGCCACTCATGGATTTTAGAAACGTTTATCCTATCCCTTCTCAATCGTCTCTTCGCCAAGCCTAACAAGCTTACCATACGTTAGAGTGCAAGGTCTCTCCAGGACAGGAAACCGTCTTATTAGTTAATGCCCCCTGCCCTTGTGGCACTCCCTATGAATATTCATTAGGCAGTGCCAGGTCACATGCACCAGGCTAGGAAACATTTCTGAACAGGTTTGGAAGCAACTAATTGAGCCCACTTCCTTCCATTGAGCCTGCTTAGCTACGGAACACGTGACAGAAGCTAGGACGCCAACACATGGCAACGCAGTAGACTGAGACGCTTCTTAGACAAGGCACATGGACCTCAACGTTCTTTGCTTTAATCCACCAGCTGAGGGTGTCTTGCCATATGGGGCCGTGCGGCACATCCATACACGCAGTATGGGATGCGTGGGTTGCTCTAAATCAGGGGTGCCTGCATTACTCGAGTGAGTCACGCTTGGCTTTCCAAAGCAGCACTGACCCCGCAGTCATGCGTCCGTGCCAATTAGTTGGTTCTTTTAAATCAGTTCACCTTTCCCCCTGCTATCGCAGCATTCTAATGACCCTGAAGTGCATCATTCCCTTCTTCCCGGGGTCTGTACGGACCCCAGGGACATTTAGTCTTACCCTGAACTCTTCCTAGCAGGTAATTTCACCTGTCCGTAAAGCTCCATGCACAGCTGAGTCGCTGTATGAAGAATAAATAATCCAGGGCTAAGTAAAATCAACCTCCTTCAATCTCTAATCACCCCACACTACCATCGACCCTGGGACCCAGCCTTTATTTTCCACAGATCCTAATGCAGCAAATTATCTCATTAAAACATTCAGAGAAGAACTGTCTCTATTATTTATACATACAGCACCACCGACAACAATGTGCCTGGCACTGAACTATCATGATTAGCCAAACTGAAGCCACTTCACATTTCCTCTCTTATCCAACAGGATACCTCGATTGTGTATCATGATTAGGGGCAGGTCCGTGCCCCAACAGGCTTACAATCCAAGATGTACAAGAGAGGAGAGAGAGAGACAGACACATGCTCCCATTTTACAGGTGGGGAACCGAGGCTGAGAGAGAATGACTTGCCAAAGGCCACCCAGCATATTAATGGCTAAGCCAGGATTTCGACCCTGGTCTCCCAGGTACAAATCCAGCACCTTCTTCACTAAACTACGCTGGGGCTGATCCCACGGCCCATGGAGCCCATGCGTACACGTGCACAGAAACCGTGTGGCACCGTCAACGGAGGTATGTGTGGTTTCTGCACGATGCGCGTGCGCACAGTTCCATGTGGGATCCGCAGGCCATGGGACCGAGTTCAGTGGCTATACAATCAGACAGCTTGCATGGATTCATCCTCTTGCTTTGGCTGATACAGGATGTGACCAAGACAAGGAGACAGCATGGCCAACCAACTACTGTGAAGAACGGAAGGAGTCTGGAAATCCAGATTCTAGTCCCTCCCCCAACTATATCAGTAACTCCTTGTACATGCTTCACAACTCATTGAGCTCCTGGGCCTGTTACACAGGGTGGATAGAGTACTGGTGTATAGCAGAGATCACCGGATTCACCTCTTCAGAGAGCACCTTGAGAACCCCAGGAAGAAGCCGGTAGAAAGTGGCAAAAAATAAACAAATTACATTCTACTATTACTGTGAACTGCAAGTTAAACAGTCTGCACAATTCCAAAAGCTCTTACTGGATTATTAGCCCATGTAGAATTAGATTAGGAGGCAGGACGAAGACGATAGCTTAAAGGGGCAAAAAATACCATTTATCCCATGATTGTGGCCATGTGCAATGCAGCAGAAAAGTGTTTCCATATGCATTTTTAAATCAGTTTAAAATTTTAAATTCACGGTCCATGCCATCTAAGCATGGAGTTAATGTCCTCCCCAGGTTCGCTGACACACTAACACTTTCTCAAGTTGTGGTGGGGCTGGTGTTCTCAGGCCCAGCTGGTGAAATGCAGGCAATCTCAACTTTTATTAAAGTTTCTAGTAGAACGGACACCGTTAATCACGTGGGAACTGTCAGATCGGTGGTAACGGAGTCGCACCGACCATCGGTTACTGCGTGGTTATCGGTTTCTTTTTATACGTTTAAACCAATAAACTATGAGCAAAAACCGACGCAACAGTGGCCCCTTAGGCCTGTTTTGGCCCAGGAGCCACCGGCAGATCTGTTTTGGTGCCACCAGACGTTGGCCCACTTCTGCCCTGCGGTGGGCAGGCGGCTAGCCCAGGCCAAGGGCTGCCCATGTGGGTCAACCAGGCTAGCGTGTATGCACGGCCCCCAAGCTGAGAGCCACCATGGCCAGCGGCCATAGCTGCCTGTCACTGGCTGCCCTGCTGGGAGCAAGGCATGGGCGAGGGGAGCCGCCTGCACGTTTGTTGTGCTCCGCGCCCTACCCAGGCTGGGCGGGGGGTATGGGTGGCTCTCTGGCAGTGAGCACGTTCGTTCTGCGCCCCGCCCTGTGCCCACATGCCTGTTCTATACTACCATTTTGGACACTATCGTGTTACTGCACTGCTGTTTTTCCATCCATTTCACTGTTACTGGCTAGTCCCAGTTACTCATAATTCCTTTCCCATGCCCAACCCCCACCCCACCCTGGGCCTTAGTTTCAAGTTTAACTCAGTTTCCGATTGGTTATTTGGTTCAAATCGGCTGGATGCATCTTTGCTATTGATCTGGAAGTAAACCGTGAAGAACAGAACACAGAAAAACAGTAAATCAGTTATGCAGGAACAGTAAATTGATACTAAGTGGTATCTTGGTTAACCGCTGAGTCGTGCGGGTTACCAATCTGTTAACCAAATCAGTTGTATGAAATTTCAGTTCTGAAGTCGCGGCTACGGAATTAACTATTCATTCAGCTCCCGATTCTAGCCCTCAGATTGCTCAGACCAGCTTGGAAATCACCGCTACACCTTGTGCCCTGTAAAGATTTAGGAGCCAAGAGACCAAATCTCTTGTTTCAATGCCAAGATTTTTAAGCCACTGGTTTTTGGTGCCCAACTCTCCCTTTAGGGCTGGCAGCCCCACCTCCCAGCACGTCAATAGCTTTTTGGATACCAAAACTAATCTCTAGCCATGAGGCAGCTTGACCTGAAGCAGAAATGTAAACACACGAAAGTGAGCAGCAGAGAAGGGCACAGAAAATGCCTCCATCCAAAACAGGATCTATATTTAGTGCAATATTTAACACAGCCTTTAAAAATCTCTCAGGTCGCTACATTATCCCTCCTCTAAACCTACCTCTGCTGGGATGCTGACTCAGCCGTGAGGCACTACTTACCACCCAAATGCCCTCCCCCTGCCCCACCCCTGCTCAAGTCTGTCACGGGCACCTGTTGCGTCTCATACTTGGATTGTCAATTCCTTTGGCCGGAGCCCAGCTTCAGTACATGCGCCGGGGGGGATGGGGAGGGGGGAGTTCATTAGAGCACGGGAACTGGAAGGCTAAAGTTGCTAACTCACCGAGCTCCCACTGCCCTTGGAACTGGATTCGTGTCACTCAGCCACTGCCACCGCAGCTTCCGTAAGGCGCCCAGGCACCTGCTGTACTGACGGCAGTGGGGCAAAAGTCCGGAGACCAGTGCAAGCCCAAACTAGGGTCCTGCAATGCAGCTAAACACCCAGCAGGCAGCCATCTTGACCGTCTTAGCTAGATCAGTCCTGAAAGGAGGTTTGCTGTAGGGTGACAGTTCTACATTGCGGGACATGGTATCTGAAGGAGGGGTCCGACGATAACCAGCATTCACGGTCATCAAAATCCCTACACTTACACGCTATCTAGCATTCCCTAGCTCTTCCCCCCGCCACACACACATTGTATCTTTCTGGTTCTCATGTCTCTGGGATCCCCTTCTCCCCTGTAACTAACCCATGCACATGCATCTACAACTTCTCATCTTCACAAACGTCTCCGGTCTCTCCTTATGTTCCCTTCTCCCTGGTCTCCCCTCCTTTGTTTAGCCTAGATTGCAGAGACCCATCTCTAATCCCAACAGTCCAGTCTAAGGCACGTTTCTTGCACAGACACTATATGAATCAGGGGCGGGGAGCCTCAGGCCCGGGGCCCAATGTGGCCCCTTTCCAGTTCCTGGGAGGGAAAAGATTCTCCATCCCTCATAATCGTCGTCATCTACCACGGAGGTGGGGAAAACCTCAGGTAGAGGGTCCAAATGCGGCCCATGGATAGTTTTTATTTGGCCCCATAGCCACTTCTAGATCTGGCCCCTGGAAAAATGAGTTTGGGGTACAAGAGTAGAGAGGAGGGCATGCACACAAGGATAGGAGATAGAGCCATGATCCGGGCTCTCCTCTTCCTGAGTGCACCCCTGCCCCCAGCTTCTGTGTGGCCCTCGGAATGTGCACACATTGTCCAAGAGGCTCCTGGGAGGGAGGGAACTAACACAAACACAAACACAAACACACGCGCACAAACACACACGCACACACACACGGCCCTGCCCTCTAAATACCAACGTAACACATCCTTATTAATGTTTATATTCCGCCAGCCATTTACCTTGTGCTGATCATCAATTAGAAACAAGTCCTGCCCTAAGGAAAGACAGGGAGGGAAAAGTAGAAAGAGATAGGGCTCTAAGCATCTCAGCCAAAACACCCGATTTCAGAACCACAGAAAGGACGGTGTTGATACAGCAAGAAGAATACTCCCTTTTCGACCTGCTAATGGAAGACGACAAACCCACTTGTCTGGGAAGACAAAGACAATTCTAAAGTTTACATTTCATTAGCTGCATGAACCCAGTCTGCGCTACACTGATATCTTATCTCACAGCTTCTTAAAATTCATTGCCCACTTCCCGGACTCAACTGAATTGAATTACCCTCTTCCCTTGGAATAGCTAATTTGATAGAAAGATGCATTTCACTTCACCTACAGACAGCAGGCCTCTACCATCTAGGAGAAAGTACTGGGGGAGGCGTCTCTTTTTATTAAGTTGGGTGCAAACGCGGGATGCTACCAGCCTCAGAAACAGTCCTTCACTTTGTTAGGCAAAACTCGTTCCCGCAGAAAGAGTCCGTTCTTGACAGCTGAGATGAGATTAAAGACCACTTCACAAATGGTATTAAGAGCTCTGCAAACATATGGAAACAGGCAGTGCTAAATGAGACCAAGCTTGGGCGTTTGCTGTGCCGTCCCTGCCAAGAGGAGTAACCTGCTTAGGGTGTGCATGGCGGCAAGGAGACACTCAAACAAAATAGCTTAATGGTTCACGGAGAGCTATACTGAGGCTTTACAGAGGAACTGGAAGCACAAAAAAATGCCTTAACATGTCCTCTTCACCCCACCATCTCAGTGATGGAGGAATCAGAGCTGTGAACGTTCGGTACCCAGGCACATTCACCGTTTGGGTCAATCACATCTACCGTAATGACATATTTGAGAGAGAATTCGAACACACGTAAGTCCTTAACCTTGGTGCCTGTCAATAGGGCTGAAGCGGCAGCAGCTGTTACCGTGCCGCCATTCCATTCTGAGAACTCGGCACTTAATGTGTCTTGCCGCTGACTTCCCCTCGATATTTCCGTGATTCCGCATTACCTGCTGCCAGTATCTGCAGATGCGGCATGTCTGCCGTTTGTGAACACAAGCGGTTTTATGCCGCCTTCCGCCACTGAGCGTGAGTCCCTGACGCACCATGATGCTGAATAATAGATCACTGAATGAATGAACTTAGGGTGACTCTGACTACTTGCTTCAGAGTCTGCTGCAGAGGCATAGTCACCATGGCGCGGGGCGCATTTGCACCCGTGCCCTGCCCTAGGAGGGGGCCGGCAGTGATCAGGGCCGGCCGCAGGCATATGCGGCATCCGCGGGAGCCCTGCTCCTGAGTCCCGGAGGAGTCTCTCTCGCACCACCAGCACCGCCTTTTTAAACAGCTCAGTTGTAGCCCCGCAGCGCTGCTACACGGG
>QEPC01004062.1:221720-232095 GCA_003113815.1 Sphenodon punctatus | reverse complement strand
CTTCCTAAGTCTCTCCCCCAGCTCCTGTCTCTCAGATTGTAAGCCCTAGGGGCAGGGACCCTGTCTATTTTATTACTTTGTAAAGTGCCAGGTACACTGCTGGCGCTATATAAATGTTTGTTAATAATAATAATAATAATAGCCGTGGCGGAACCCCAGATTGAAAAGGGTCCAGGAAACCAATGCCATCTAGATGGGCCTGGAGCTGGATCACCACCGGCCACTCAATAACCTTCCCTAAAAAGGGAAGGTTAGAGACAGGTCGGTAGCTGGCGAGTGCATCCACGTCCAAAGATGGTTTCTTCAGCAGGGGGTGCACCACAGGCTCCTTGAGACTGGGCGACAATCTCCCCTGCTGCAGGGACGTGTTAACCACCCTCGCCAGCACCATCCCCAACATCTCCCTGGAGGCTTTCACCAACCAGGACGGACATGGATCCATTTAACAACAGGTGGCCCTCACAGACCCCAAGACATCCACTGCATCGGCTGGCAACACTTCCTGAAACTCACACACGCACAAGGTGGGACCAAACGGGGCCTCCGTCACCTCGCACTCCCCGCCTACCATCCCTAATCCAGCGTCAAAGTAGCTCTGAATCCAAGAGATCTTGTCTGTGAAGTAGGTGGCAAACTCCTCACAGCGGGCCTGGGACAAGTCACCGTCCAGGCGGAGGGAGACCGGACTGACCAGCCCCCGCACCACCTGAAACAGCTCCGCTGGGCATGACTTTGCAGACGCTATGAGGACAGCGAGGAACTCCTTCCTTGCTGTCCTCATAGTCTCAACATAGGACCACAAATGGGCCCTATGGAGAAGCTGGTCACAGTCAGATCGAGTCCGACGCCAGCATCGCTCCTGCCTACTCGTTTCATACACCGCAGCCCCTCAGTAAACCAAGGGGCCCTGTGGGGATGAGACCAGGCAGAGGGCATGTGCGGAGCCACCCTGTCAATGGCCTCCTCCAGCAAGCTGTTCCAATGCTGGACCAGCTCATCAACCGAGTGGCTGTCCAGGTCCAAGGTTAACTCCCTCAGCCTCCGAGGGCGGACCATCCTAACTGGTTCATTCCCCTTCTGGGAGGGAGTGCGCTGAGAGACTGGCCTGAAGGAGATATTGGTCCGTCCATGACAAGGGCACCGCCCTAACCTCCTCCACTACCAGACTCCCCGCCTCAAGGCCAAAACCGAAGATCAGGTCGAGAATATGCCCCCGCACGTGGGTCGGGCAGGTGACCTCCTGGGACAAATCCATGGTTGCCATGAATTCTCGCTCTGCTCCTACAAGGCCGGCAATGGCGTGGATATTGAAGTCCCCCAGAACCAAAGTCCTGTAGGAGCCCAGCGCCACCTCTGAGGCCAGCTCTGCTAGAGCAGTAGGGGATGCTGCCGGACAGGAAGGGGCCCGGTATACCAGCAGCACCCCTAGCTTGTCCCCAGCCAAATCAAACACCACATGGAGGGCCTCAATACCTGCAATCTCCTGGACTGGATACAGGCCAGTCCTCTCTAAAAATAACTGCGACACCACCTCCCCGGCCACCCGTGTGGGGCTGATGCTGCACGGCATACCCGGCTGGAACGAGATTGGCCAAAGTTGGTCCGGCCATCTCGTCCAGCCAAGTCTCCATAATACATGCGAGGTCCACAGCCCCATCCGAGATTACATCCCGGAAAATCGGGGCTTTGTTGACAATGGACCTCGCATTTAGCAACAACAGCCTCCCCACGTGTGGACCTTGGACCTTTTGTGTTATTGTTTTTAGCTTTATTGTTGATTTTAATGACTATAAGCCGCCCCCGAGCTGCCTGTGGCAGGAGGGGCAGAGTAATATATACTTTTAATAAATAAATAAATAAAATAAAATAGTCTCTGGAACATGCTTAATGGACTTTGACAGCCCTCCAGGGGAACAGAGTTCCACAATACTGGAGAAGCAACGAAGAACACTCCTCCGGGTGCCCTCGTCGTATGAGCATGATTGGCGGGTGCTCCCGGCCAATCGCAAGGATTGTGGAGTAGGAAACAGCAGTGGTGAGCAGCTTGGGGAAGCCTGACTGAAGAGGTCGGTTTTTAGGAGGAAGCAGAGTGTGTGTTCAGGGAGGGCGTTCGAGGCACAGAGGGAAGCACAGGAGAAGGGGCGGACATGGTGTCGGAGTCAAAGGGAAGATCCCAGCACAACACTGCACTTTTTGTTGGGCCCTCCCCCAGGGCTTTACAGTTGTAAGGATATCATTGGTTCCCAAGGATATACCTTCATCTACTGCCCGGAGGGGACAGACCAACACCAAGAGGGCAGGCTTTGTTCCTTGTCCAAGACTAATCTGACTGAGCAAAGCCAAGGAACTCAGATTCCTCCAAAGCCCAGCCTTAACTCCCCACTGCCCTCTATAGTCACCTTTTCCGAACTGGAGTCTTAGTAATAGATGTGTTCGTACAGCTAGTGTCAACCGCCAGCATTCGACACCATGGCTCTCTGTTTTTCACCCTCACTTCAGAAGGAGTGACTGTCACGGAGAAACATAGGTAAACACACGTGTAACACGGGACTACATGTAGACTACAAGTCTGGTAAATATGTAATGCCAAAGGTTCCACATGTATGTAATGTAACAATGCAGAACTGTAAAATCCAGATCAGCGATGTAACACGTGACAAGCTCCAGGAAATGCAAAGAGATATAAAGGATGTGTATTGAGGACTCTTGCCAGACAGCCCTGTTGAGATGTAGATGGACCTCCATGCTTGCCTGGGTCGGCTACGTGACCAACCCCACGATTCCCCAAAAGGCGGGAAGAGACACAAAGAAGGAGAAAGACTATTTAAGAGGTCAGGGAGTCACCTTAAGAGCTCTCTCCTAGAGCCATCACAGCAGTACATCTACATACAAAAAGTCTGCCAGCAAGCAAGGCTGAAAAGACATGAGAGAGGGATGATTTCACTCTCTAGCAACTCTAAATCTGGAGACCCAGTCACTTATACCAATGGGACTGAGAGAAACTTATGGACCTCGGTAAGGTAACATGCTTATGCTTATTTAGGAACTCAACCAGTATAGATCAGGAATGCGTTATGCTTACCTTTGATTTCTAATAACCACTCTATCAACTAGCTTGCTTATGTAATCAATAAACTTACTTCTTATCTTTATGAAGAAGTGTCTGTGCCTAACATTGGAACACAAGTGAGCAACAAGAGCCCTCAAGCTCTTGCGAACCCAGAAAGTAAAGAGACTGTAAATGGGAAGGATCGGGCCCTTGGGTGACAAAGGAGTTTCATTGTGTCAGACTTGAATTAGCCAGAGAGAGAAACTAATTCAAGTGGGCTGCGCGCAAGGGAAACTGAGTCACTCAAACCCAGTAAAGTGGGGATGCAGACCTCCAACTCGTGACAGTGACACAGCCAATAAATCCCTAGAAGCCTTAGACATTCATGGACAGATCGTTCAGTTGGCAGCTTGAAGACAAGTTAGTGCCTTCAAGAGCTGCATGCAGCAATGCGGGAAGACAGCTTGTTTGTTGTTTAAGACGACTTTCATTTTGACAGGAGGAACCTGTTCAATCCGCAAAGCAACAGGTGAAGTCTTCAGCAAGCAATCTCTCATCCTCATCGCCATGGGGAGGTTGCTGGGTGTTCGGTTACTGGCCACCCCAAGCTACTCTGCACTGCAACACTTGGCAAACACAGCAGCAGAGAAAGACACTTCCATCTCTGGCAGGAGCGGCAATATGATCCGAAATCAATATCTATCTGTCTTGACACCAACGGTTCCAACACCTCCCCTCTTACGCAAGGTGTGTAGTTCATCGGTATGCTAATGAACACGATGTATAGGAGACGCTGTACCATAGTTGAAAGTCAAGTCCTACCAGACCCTCCCTCTAGAGAGAGTAAAGGTTGCCTGGGAGCTCAGAGTTGGAGACCAGGGAGGTTGTGGAATCTTGTTCCTTGGAGGTTTGCAGAAATTGCTTGGACAAACATTTATCTATGAGGCTGTGGGTAGAGGGTGTTCTGCCTTGGTGCGAGGAGGAGAAATTGGGGGCAAGGGTACTCAAGTGGTGCGCTTAGGAAGAGGAGGATTTGTGCCATGGATCTGACCACAATCCCCTTCTCTCTGCTCCCTTCTCCTGAGCTTAGTCTTTCAAGGGGCAGGACCTGGATCCAGGAACCGGATCCAGGAAGTGGAAAAGATTAGCCATGGGTTGAGGTTCCCCGCCCCTAGAGAAGATAAACAAGTCCCTCATCCCAGTGGGATAGGTAGGCCTCAACCATGACAGAGGAACAAACATCCACCTGCCCCAGCTGAAACCCCATCCCAAATGTGCCTGGCTTTATGGTTGTCATGGCAGCTGAGCCATATCCATCAAGGGGCCAAATTCCAGTTGCTGGGGAAACTGTTCTTGATGTCTGGCAGAGATTTTAAATGCACATGGCAGAGAACTAAATTAAAACAATTAAGTCAGACAGAAGGGCTTCATCTCCTGGAACTGCCTTCCCTTGAAGCCAAACCCTTCCAAGAAAGATTTGCACTCCGAATGGGACTGAAATGTATTCACAAAGAAAATTCACCTCTTCCTTCCCATGACAGAATACCCGAGTCAGTCATCACCATCACAAAACTCCCTTCTTCTTGACATGGGCAGTTTGTCTGCACGCTCCTTTGTTACGTTTATGACTTTCTGCTGTACGCCGCCGGAGAGGTAGACAATTCCATTCAAATACCATCACCAAAAACACAAAGTACACAACAACAAAACGCTGAAATACTGAAGCAAAGATCTGAAAGTGCAAAACAAATCCAGCTTTGGCATTTGCTTTGAAAAGGAGATGCTCAGGTTCTGAATTTGGTATTAATTTCACCTCTATCTAGGATGTGCGTCACTCAGCTCTCTCAATGCTTTCACGTGATCGCCAAAAGCACTGTAGTTTTTATTGGCCAACTGAGACACTGCGCTCCTGTTCCTAATCTGCGAGAGGAGCCGAACGTGGAGATTTAACAAGACAAAGCGATGGTTTGGAATGAACGGGGTGGGGAAAACAAGCTAAACAATAAGCAGTTAGTAAGATGAAACTGGCTCTATTCTTGGGATTTAGTTCCACCAAAGTTGTGCTAAGGAGCTCAGGGGCAGTCCATGACACACGAGAAGCTGGCTATTCCAATTAAAGTCCCTACGATCTCACAGCAGCAGAACTGGTTTGTTTAGTATTTAACACAAGACCATTAAGGAAGAACCAACTGTAGCAGCGAGAGGCGAAATCATCCCAGATTCGGTGCCCTGTCTCCGGAGTTGCTGATGAAGTCTGGGAACAGGAGGTGTCTAAACACTGCCGTCACCGCCTTTCAGCTGAGAACTAGAATCTGAATGGCTTGACATGGAGGGAGTCAGGTTTATTTGTTATTTATTTATTTTCAGTATATTTTTATACCACCCCCTCCTGCCCAAAGGCAGCTCAGGGTGGTGAACAATACATTAAAAACGTAATATAAATATAATTCAATATCAGTTAAAACCACAAAACAGGAGAAGCCTGAAAGAGCAAATACCCCATTACCCTTAAAATACCACCCCCCCCCAATTACCCATCCCCCTCACCGAATGCCGGGCGAAACAGCCAGGTTTTACATTGTCTGCAGGAGGAGGGGAAATCTGGCAAGGGCAAATCTCTACCAGGAGAGAGTTCCATAGCCGCAGCGCGGCCACCAAGAACGGCCGCTCGAATGTTGTCACCTGGGAAACCCGGGGGACCTCCCAGCAAGCACCCCCAGCCAACCGCAGGGGCCAAGCCAGAACACGGGGGGTGAGGTGGTCCCGCAGGAAGGTGGGGCCCAGGCCATATAGGGCTTTAAAGGTAATGATCAACCCCTTGAATCGAGCCCTGAAGACTATAAGCAGCCAGTGCAGAGAGCAGAGCACTGGCTTAACATGCTCCTGGTGGCCCGTCCGCACAAGGAGACGAGCCGCCGCATTCTGCACCAGCTGCAGTCTCCGGGTCATCACCAAGGGTAACCCCACGTAGAGTGTGTTGCAGTAGTCCAGTCTCAAAGTGATGAACGCATGGACGATGATGGCAAGATCGGAGCCTGAGATGTAAGGCCAGAGATGTTGGACCAGACGTAGTTCACCAAACGCCACTCCTCGCCACAGCCGCCACCTGGGCATCCAGGCAGAGCTGTGAATCAAGGACTCCTCCTAGACTCCGAACCTGCAGAACCAAGGAGGGATGCACCCCATCCATGATTGGGGCCTCCACTCCCTCGCCCTTACCCACCAACATCACCTCCATCTTGTCAGGATTCAGCTTCAGACGGCTCATCCTCAGCCAATCCCCCACAGCCGCCAGACACCGGGCAAACACCGAGACTGCCGGGCCTGGGACAAATGGAAACGAGGAGGTACAGCTCTGTCATCAGCATATTGAGGACACTGAACTTCAAACCCTCTCACGAGTATGGAGTGTATTGCAAGAAAACGCAAGAAGGCGGAGCTTATGTGTTTGCTCTGCTTCCTCCTGCCCTCCCTCCCCCCGAGCTCTAGGACATCACAGCATCCTGGGAGGCGGGGGGCAGGCAGAGTCGCTCAGACAGATGGAAGGAACCCAGGCTCAGAAAAGCCTTGGCGCATCAGCCCCAAGCCAGACTCTGACCAAATGTAGCCTTTATTTATTTTATTCATTTTCCCCCTCCATTTCTACCCTGCCACGGCTCAGGGAAGTTTACAAGGCAAACACACACACACAAACAGCACCAACTCCCCACCCCCGCAGAAGCTTCCACCCAACCCACACTCACAACCTTCCAACCAAGCCTCACCCACTACCCTCCCCACAACCGCCTTCGTCCCTTCTCCCTCGCTGCCCCGCATGCCTGGAACTCCCTCCCTGCCGACATCCGCCTCGCCTCCTCCCTCCGCTCCTTCAAATCCCTCCTGACCCACCTTTTCCATGCTGCCTTTCCCAATGCCCTCTAGTCTTTCCCCTTGCTCTTACTGTCAGCCCTCCTCTGCTGACTGCTGCTACCGACCACCTTGTAACCAAGCCAAGTACACGCACCTGAGACTTCGCATCCGCCTGAATGTTTGTTTGTCTTCTCCCATGTCTCTCCCGCTGTCCCCTCTCCTTGTCTCCCCCTCCTTGTCTTTTAGATTGTAAGCCACAGGTAGGGACCGCAGCTGATTGTATGTTCTGTACAGCGCCAGGTTGTTACTGGCGCTTTATAAATGTTTAATAATAATAATAATAATAATAAAAGTTTAATAATAATACACCCCTACCCCAAAACCACCCCAATGCCCACCCACAAAATGCCTTTACACTGGCTCTGGAAGAAACACAGGCTCGGACTCAAATGAACCCTCTGCAGGAAGGGAGTTCTATAGCACCGGGGCAGGAACCAAGAACGTCTTCCTGCAAGTCCCTTTCATACGAACAAGACTAATGGACAGTACCCACAGGGAGGTGCTCTCGGCCGATAGCAAGGGCCACGATAGCGCACGGAGGAAACAGGCCTTCTTTCAGATACATGAACCCAGACTGCTTAGGACTGGTGTAATATACTCCCCCGGCACCCTAGCCCTGAAAGGAGGCGAGGCGCCGCATTCTGCACCGGCTGCAACTTCTGAACTGTCCTCAAGGGCAGCCCCACATAGTGTGCGTTGCAGTCACCGAGCCTCGAGGGGATGAAAGCACCGACGACAGTGGCCAGATCCAGATCGGAAAGAAAAGGGCGCAGCCTCCTCACCAGATGGGGTTGGCGAAACGCGCTCCTGGCCACCGTGGCAACCTGGCGATCCAGGTGCAGCAAGGGGCCCAGAAGCACTTCAAGGCTGCGAATCTTACTGAGCAGAGGGGGCTGGACTCCTTCAATAACAGGAGTCCCAATCCCCTCCAAGTCACAGGACCGTCCAACAATCATCTCCTCGGTCTTGTCTAGATTCAACCTCAATCAGCTCATCCTCATCCAGTCCCCAACAGCAGCCAGGCTGTTCAGCACCAGGCACATTGCTGGAATAAATAATACAAATAATAAATAATAATAATAGTTTCATCAATTTAAAATTCAAGCACAACTTGTGGAACTTGTTGCCAGAGGATGTAGTCAAGGCCAGTAGCATAAGCTGGTTTTTTTTTTTTTAAAGATTCTTGGAGGACAGGTCCATTAATGGTTATGGATGTCACCTCTGACTGCTGGGAGCGGGGAGTGAACACCAGGGAATGGGTCACTCCATTATGACCTGTTGGGGACTTCTCCGAAGGAACCAAGAATGGCCATTGTCGGAGACAGGATACTGGGCTGGATGGACCATTGTTCTGACCCATTTTGGCACCGGGTATGGGCTCCAGTCATGCAGCAAAAAGGAAGGATGTCCTCCAGTGCAGTCCCGTCTAGACCACACCTCACCTAGCTCCTATGTTTGATCAGATGCTGTGGCTCTTGTATCGGGGTTGGGAAGAACCCTTTGCTAATACTCCAAGCTGTGCCAGGATTCACTCACACGCATCCCACTAATTTTGAGCAAGGAGTAGTATTAAAAAGCCGCCGCACGCACGCACTGGGGGTGGCCCTAAGTGGGGTCTGGGTGGGCAAGGGTGGGGGTTTCTTCGGTTTGCTATCATTTGGATTGCGATAGAGACAGTAGGGGGGGATGGAATGTCTGGTTTATGTGTGGGAGGGGCATGGGGAATAGGACTGACCCCTTGATGAGAGGGAGGGGTACAGTCCTTGGCGAAGGGGGGTTGCCCCTCTGTGGCAGAGAGGGGTAGGGGGTATGAGGATGTGAGGGGGGGGTCTCCCCTACTGCCAGGGCAGAGCAGCCGGAGGGGGACCGGGGGGCTCTGCAGCCATTGGGGTCATGATGGGACGGGGGAATATATGGGTCCAAATGGACCAGTGAAGCGGGACAGGCGCCTGTTGCAGGTCCCGCTCACTCACCCCTTAGCAGCGGGACAGGGGAATCGAGATCAGAGGACCCCTGACCCTTCGCTGATGCTGTTGAACGCGAGATCAGTGGCCAATAAAGCAACCACCATCTAGGAATTAGTCTTGGACCTTGCCACCGATCTCGTGGGCATTAGGGAAACCTGGCTGGACCTTGAATCAGGGCCTATCCTGGCTGACCTTGTTCTGGCCGGGTATTCCGTGCAGCATCAGCCATGGTTGGAGGAACGGCGGGGAAGGGAGATGTAGTTATGATTTTGAGAGAGACGTGGTCAGTTAGGAGATATCCGGTGCAAATGATGGTAGGGATTGAGGCTCTTCACCTGGTGTTTGATTTGGCGGGGGGACAGTTTGGGTGTATTGCTCGTATACCGTGCACCTACCCGTACGACAGCCTCTCTACATGCTCTGGCAGAGGTGGTGGTAGGGGTGGTGTTGCGGACCCCAAAGGCAGTAGTCTGGGGGGACTGCAACATCCACACCGACACCAACCTCAGGGAGGTGGAGCATGAGTTCATGGCCACCATGGGCCTGTCCCAAATGGTCAGCGGCCTGACACATCAGGGAGGACATACTCGCGATCTCATGTTTTACACCCGCCTTGAGTCCGCTATTGGGGGAGATATCAACAGTGCCCTGGTCATGGTCAGATCATTATCTCCTACAGACCTCTCTCTTAGAGGTGTCACTGTTTTCAAAAGGGGTGGGATATAAATTTGATTAAATAAATAATTAGCACATGTCTGCCCATGGAAGGGTGTGGAGCCAATTCGAATGGTTCGCCCCCGGAGGCTAATGGAACCAGAACAGTTCTGGTTGGTTCTCAGGGAGTTACCCTCTGACCTTGACAACCATCTCATCGATGACCTCGTCACACTACGGAACACACTGCTGAGGCCATTGATTGGATGGCTCCTAGACGTCCGCTGCCCAGGCCCCTGTCATTTTCGGAGGAGCTGCGAGTGCTGAAGCGAGAAGGGCGGCAGTGGCGTCGTTGTACTGAAACGAACAGATTGTGGCATAGAGCCAGTTTACAAACGTATGCCAAGGCTACGAGGGCAGCGAGAAAAGCTTTTTTCGCTGCTCTCATAGCATCTGCAAAATCTCGCCCAGAGGAGCTTTTCCGGGTGGTGCAGGGGCTGGTCATTCCGGCCTCCCTTCACCCTGGAGTGGAGTCATCTATAGCACGCTGCGATAGGTTTGTGAATTATTTTGTGGACAAAAATCGCTCGTATTCACCATGATTTAGCTGCTGCACTTATTACACTAGGAGAACCAGATGTTATGGAAGTCACACCTTGTCCGGTTTTATGGGATCAATTTCAGTTGGTGACACCCACTGATGCGGTCAGGACCCTTGGGGCTGTTAGGGCTACCTCTTGTGAATTAGATCCGTGGCCATCTAGGCTAATTAAATCTTGCAAGGAGACAATGGGGC
>QEPC01004062.1:197296-210027 GCA_003113815.1 Sphenodon punctatus | reverse complement strand
AGACATCCTCCCTCAACCCCGGGGCTCCCTTCCCCCTACCCTTGTGTGGTGTGAGCCTACCGCCTTCTCCCTCAATCCTGGGACCCTACCTTCCACCCCTCACAAGACCACGCTTATCAGCCCGAACCCCGCATTCCCGTGTGCGTGAGGGTGTCTGGAGTCTTCATCGAGAGCAGGGAGGCGTAGACCTGCTCCGGTGCTCGGCGCCCTATGATGACAGGGGCCCCGTCTCTTTGAGATTTATTTGCCCCAAACCCTATCCTGGCGGGCATTGTGTCTTCTCACCGACACAATGCCAGGGCCAGCAAGGAAAAGGTTAAAACGCACCTGACGCTCCCGAGGTTCCTGGCAGAAGGGCAGTGGGGGCTGGGAGAAGCCCTGAGCTGCAGGTGCATTTTTGGCAGGCCAGGCTAGGGTTCAAGTAGTTGCAGGTTAGGGGGTTTTAGTTGTTTTTACTTGGATATTACATCCCATTGTGTTCCCTCAAGTCAGCCGGGAGTGCCCGCTTGCAAATGCCACCCAACACAGCAGGTCCAGACAACTTGGGTGTTCTCGGGGGTGGCCCCATAGCTTTGGAATTCCCTTTCACTGGAGATTCACCAAAGCCCGAGCATTTTCAGAAGCCAATGCAAGACCTTTCTATCTGGCTGGGCTTTTAGCAGGCGCGGATAGGGTTTGGAGTGGGAGAGGGTTTTAATGGGATTTTAACTGGTTTTACTAGATTTTCTCTTGTAAACCACCCTGAGCCTACGGGAAAGGGCAAGATATAAATCTAACGTTTCTTTAAATAAACAAATAAATGTTACGGAGCTTTGTTTTATTCTTCGGTGAGGTTGTTTTTGTTTTAAAGTGTTCGTATATTGCAACCTCCCCTGAGCTTTAACGAGAAGGAAAGAGATAAAAACATTAAGAAATAACATTTTAAAAGTAGCATTTTGAACCATTTTGGCTAGGGTTTCCGAAAGAGACAATAGCACTAACGCACACCCAGAAACAAAAAAGTTCAGCTTTAGTTTCTGCCTTATTTTTGTTTTCTGCTTGCTTACAAACCGAGAGCATAACTATTCGTTCGAGCGACAACTATCAAAATAAAACGTCGTGCCTCCCAATAAATCTTGAACTTCAGAAGAGGCTCACGATCACAAGACACACACTTAAACAATGCAAGACTGAAACCATTTATTTTGTTATCTTAGGGGGGGGGGGGGGGGGGGGGGGAGGAGGAATGTTTCTCACGAGTAAACTCGCAATTATGAGAACCAAGGCCAACATCTTGCGAAACCTCAGTCCAAGAGCAAGTTCTCAGGCGACAACGTAAAATACATCATTGCACACGCGCAAAATGGTCACAGCCCTCAGCAGAAATGGTGGCAATGACATCGTCATCATTTTAAGGGCAGACTGTAATGGCCGCTTCCCTTAATCAAAATGGCGGTGACATGATTGCCAGTGCCACCATTTTGATTAAGGGTGGGGGCTATTTTGCACATGCACATTTTTAAATTATTTTTAATTTTATTTTCTTGTCAAAAATTCAGCACGGGTGTCCCGGTTCTCAGTTTGTCCGAGACAAACCAGGATTTCGACAAGATTTCTCACTTGTGCAGGATTTCGTATCAGCCCTAGTATCAACACTCTGGGAATATTTCAAAACGTGTGCCCAGTGCTCGGGTGTGCTATGAGGGGGCTTGTCAAAAATACAGATAACATGTCATCACTGGAGGACTGTAAGGGACCCCCAAGGGCCAGCTAGTCCAACCCCCTGCTGCTGCCAGGCAGAATCCCCTCTACCTACAGCATCGCAGACAGGGGCATGCCCTGTTTTCCTCCCAAAGGGGGAGATGCCACACCCTCCCCAGGCACCCTTTTGCGTTGCCCCACAACTAGGAACATTTCCTAATTGTTCTCTAGGATTGTATTTGATGACTATGAAGCACTCCAAGTGAAATTTGGCAGTGGGGACACTATTTTAAAAAAATAGATTCTTCATGTCTAACCGAAATCTAATTTGCCGCACTTGAAGCCCATTCCCTCTTGTTCGGTCTCTGTAACAGCAGAGAACAAAACGGTCATCTTTTTAGGTATTTGAACACTGCTACTGCATCCTCCCCCTCCGTCTTCTTTTCTCTAAACTAAACATTTCCAGTTTTCAACCTTTCCTCAGATGGCTCATCTTCCAGACACTTTATCATCTTAGCTTTTCATTACTGAAGGCAGACCGAAACCATCCTGCCCCTTGTTCACATCGGTTTATTACTGCAACTTGCCTCTCTCCTCGAAGCCCCACTGAAGAACGCCTTAAGAAAGAAGCCGTTTACCCAACAAAAAGACGACGGGAGTCAAAGAACACGCTGCCAGGGGAACAAACAATAGCAGAATGAAAGGTAGATGCCATTGGCGAGCCATGAAAGGCTTACATTAGTGATGCCACACATCTGAAAGTCACTACTGAGAGGAACAGCACCAATGAACTTTCAAAGCCAGGCCTCAAGCTACAAGCACCTACTGGGATCCAGCAGCTCCCCCGCACACCCAGAGACTTCAGATCCAGTCCTGAACCCATTACCCGTAATTACATCCACCTGACAAGTCCAGAAGGGGCCGACTGTAACATAAAGGGACAGCAGCATGCCAGCTTTGTTGCTTAATTGGATCAGAGAATTATTTATCCTGTAACTACACAGAGCAGCCCTACCGCCCAGGGCCGAGGAGCGGGACCGAGGATGCCAACAGCTAGAACAGAGGTTTCCAAACTAGAGGCTCGCGAGCCCAAGTGGGGGGGGGTCACATTCTTGATTGATATTTGATGGACTTGGCATGTCTTCATTGATGTCTGGGGCCAAAGGAGGATACTTGAGACTCCAAACAGAAATCACCCAAGGAGTTTGAGATCTACAGAGCTAGAAGAGTCATGGGAGACCAAGGTCCCAATCATAGCTTGGCCACCCAGTGAGTTCTCCTGCGTCAAAGGAGAGGATCGGTCAGGAAATACAACTTCTGGCTGTTGGGTTATTTCAGGAGCTGGGAGTGAACAGGGAATGGATCACTCCATTTTGACATGCTGGCTACTTCTCCGAAGCAACCAAAGACTAGAGGGACCATTGGCCGGACCCAATATGGCCCTTACATTCCTAGGCCTTTGGGAGTTCCTTCCAACCCTACGAGTCATGGCTTTCAGCAAGACATTATTTCAGCCTTGGTTCATCTGTAATATGTGAATGATAATAACCTACCTCACTGGGTTTTGTGAGGATGAACTTTTGGACAATGAAAACACTTAAAACGGGGGAAACAACAGGATCAACAGACTCCTCAAAATCAGAATTTCGGTTACTCACAAATAAAATCAGTAGTGCTACAGTCCAGAACAGGTTATCAACCCATGGGAGGAACCCTTAACACCACAACTTCTGCTACTACCAACAAGGTGTGTGTCATTTATTAATGGAAGATGACAACCCCAAGAACCCCCACCATTAGGTGCTTGGAGACAAAGACATTTGAAAAAATATACGTACGATAAAGATTAACCAAAACAGAAATGGATTTCAATTAGATTGAGATTAATTCTGAAAAATACAAATTAAAGTTTCTTTTATGAATCAGAATAATTAACATCTTACAAACCACTTGAGATGCTGACAGGAAAACAGTTTTCACCCCTGTCCCTTAAATGCCACTTGGGAATTTTTTTCCCCCTGGCCTCTAGCCGCTAGTGACACAAATATTTTGCAGTCATTTACACACACACACACACACACACACACCCCTTCACCTTGGGCACTGGACGACATTTCGTAAACATGCAGTCAGTCTATTTCGCCTGTGCCAGAGGAGGAGAACCTCAGGCTCTTTACAGGACTAGTTTTTATGGGTTCCCTTCCCAGTTCCTGGATCTGCTCCCCACCCCTGTCCTGTGCCATCGGTTCTACCCTTTTAGCTTGTGTGAATCTTTTTCATGCAGCAGCAAGCAAAGAAGAAAGAAAGAAAAGAAAAATAGGACTTTAAAACTACAGTCGCCGCAGGAGGCTCGAAGGCCTCAGGAAAGAAGTATCAAAGCAGCAGAGAGGACACAGTCCATAAGCCCCTATCACAGAGCCTGACTTTGCCAGCTCTTCTCAGGACTCCCGTTCCTAAGCCAGATTAATTGCTCAGGCCGGACCATGCGGTTTGGAGACTTGTATTCTCTCTTCTATAAAAGATGACCTTTAGGCACGGGCCAGCGCTGTGACCTAGCTGTCGGGCTCTGCACCATCGGGAGGGAGGCGTTGGTTTGATTCCCCGTCCCACGAGGGGATGCAAGTACTAGGCGGGCAGTAAGGTCAACCACTAACAGGAGGGAGCGCTGTGTGTCGCTGCAGCTAATTGATTAGTTAGTGCGACTCCGCGCGGAGGGGGAGGGGAGAATCCAGAGGCTAGCGGGGACAGAGGCAGTCACTGCAGATACACCAAACAGGCTGAGTTCACTCACAAGGACAGGGGACGTTTTCCTGCTAGCTTCCCACCTAGGCACTTTGCTCGTCCTCTGCCACCAGCCTCACCCACCCCCGAATCTCCAGCCCACTCGACAGTCTTTACCCCATTTCCCATACTGCCCCTCTGCTAGGAACTCCTCCCTCCCTCCCAACCCCCAAATCCCTCCTAAAACTAGGGGTGAGCAACCTTTGTGGCGGGGCACATTCGTGGGCAAGAAATTTAAAATAAATAAAATGATGGTGCATGCGCAAAATGGCTGCTGGATTGTTTTGTGTCTGCACAAAACGGCCACCGCCCTTAACCAAAATGGCAGCAACAGCATCACCAACATTTTGGTAAAGGGCGGAGGCCATATTGCGCATGTCCAACACAGTCCAGTGGCCCTTTTACACATGGTTGTTTTTTTAATTTGCACGTGTGCAAAATGGCCACCGGACTGTTATGTGCATGTGCAAAATAGCTGCTGCCCTTAACCAAAATGGCAGTGACGTTGCTGCCATTTTGGATGAGGGCGGCGGCCATTTTGCTCACGCGCAATGGTTTTTTATTGTCTCACCAAGTACTTGATGAAAAGGTCTTGGTTCATCTCTGATGAGTTGGCAGCCAGGATTTCAATGAGATTCTCGCTTTCTGGGAGTTCTCATTTTAGCCCTACTAAAATCCTACCTTTTTCATCCGACTTTCCCCAGCTCCTCACCTTCCCAGACTGCTCACTGATGCTCCCTCTACTGTCCTGTCATGCAGGGTCCCCTTCTCCCCAGTTACTAAGCTAAGCACACACCCCCGTGACTTCTCAACTTCGTGACCGTATCCCTGACTCTGCCCATGTTCCCCCCCCAAATCCTGCCGCCCGGGGCAGGAACCTGCCTCCGGCTAATAACTGTTCAATGTTGGGCACATTTCGGATGCTATATAAAACAACAACCACCTTACCCAGCCTTCTAGATGGGAGGTCCCAGTGCACCAGTTCCCACTAACAAGTATTTCATCATTTCCGGCCCACAAGATTATACCAGAGCCTCCAGGGCTGCTGTTTGGAAAGCCTCTGTTGCCAGCATACCGTTGAAGCACAGCTCTGCATTACGATGATAATGTGAATCACTGCAATGCTGTATCGATACTGCTCAGATGTACTAACACTAACAGCTTTACAGCTTTCTAAGAGCAATCAAAGGCTTCACAATTAAAACGGGGCCTTCAGCTCTAATTTGGATTTCAGATAAGACTGCAAATGGCTAGCTTTTATCCCATGTCGAACACCATGTTTATGCTAAGTGTACTAAACCCCTGCAGCAGCAGTCTCCTAAAAATACACTAGCTTGCAAAACTGTTGACTGCCAGCTTGGCTGGCGGATTCCTGATGTTCTAATTATTGCACATCCCTTTTCCAAATGCAGCCAGCACTGGAAGAACAGCATGATAATCCCGAAGAGTCACTGGATGTTGTTCAGGAAGGTCGAAGTAGGGATAAAACAAATCCCACCCCTTTCTAGTCTCTTGTTTAGGTGGAGCCAGGACCAGATTCCAACTTACGTGTGACCTTGGGAAGGTCATTTCCCCTTTTTGCACCCCTTCTATTAAGGGAACAACGCTAACACCTTTCACCCCACATCATCTTCCAGATGCAGTGTAAAACCTTCCTACCTGGCCAGGCATTTGATGGGTGGGGCTAGGTTTCAGCGGGATGGTGTTACATCTATACTGTATGATTTGAGCCCTCAGGTTAGGGCAAGCCAGAAGTCCAAATGCATAAACGGCAGACCGGACATCAACTCAAAGTTCAGGTCTTCCTGGAGACAACAGTGCTCTGCGTGGGTGCCCACTGCTTTCTTTCCCATTTTAATGGATTTCTGGTCACCCGCCAACTCTTAATGGGATGCAGATGTCCGAGCAGGGGCAAGGATGGTGTTTGCGTTGTAACTGCAACGCTGTGTATGAAAGGTTTCCCAGGTCTCTCTCATCACTTCCTGCAGGCTCCCTGTTCCTTCCCCATTTATTGACTGGACAGGTGATTTCCTACTTGCTTCCCCCGACATAATAATACACTTCACGCAACCAGAGCAAGGCCTGAAGTTAGAGAGAGTGGAGATTGAATGATGGGGCAGAGCAGGCAAACACCAGGGTTACAAACCTGCCAGTGGGTCTCTGTACAGGCAACACTTGCCACCTTTCCAGCTGCCCTAACACAGGAGCAAGTGTTACATTTGGTCACACAAGCCTAGGACCTAACCATGAAGGGAACAGAGGGACATGGCTGGGGGTTGTTCCTTGGCAGACCCACAAGGCAGCCAAAACTGGGCACGGAACGAATGTCTGTTCATCAACAGGGAAGACTGCCTTACGAGCGGGGAGCTTTGCCGTGCAGTAGGGAGCAGTACCGACGGCTGGAATGCCCAGACACATGCAGAATGAATACACACAGTAGAGTGCCCCAGGAGGGGGCTCATTCCATCTGCCCCAGGGCCCATTCCCACCTAGCTACACCCCTGTGGGGCAGCAGGATTGTTTGTTCCTGCTGCTCCACCTCTGGAGGATGTTGCACACAAAACCAGACTCCGCACTGACTGCACAGAGAATAACCCTGCTTATCAGGAGGCTTGAAACCATTCCATCCATTTCTCTGAACTGGAGCCATCATTTTGCCCACGATGCCCATTTTGCTCATTCCAGCCTGCTGTACATCCGCCTTTGGAGATGCTCAACTGCTGCTTGTAGCGTTCCAGCCCGATTCTGCCTGCCAAGTTGGAAATCAATGACCCAGCCTCTCAAGGCGGCACAACAAATGGCCTAAATTACAGCCAGAATGAGAAAAGGGACAGGCAGATTAGGGAATGAAAATAATTTTTAGAATATCAAAGGTTTCTCCCACACACACTCCTCTAGTACATTTATAATTTATGGCTACTTAGGCGGATAAATGGCCTAACTGAGCACCATAACCAGAGGCGAGGGCATGACACACATTTCAGCAGGCTGCTCCTGCTAATCCGATACCTTTAGAATGCAAAACAGAGAGGGCCAACCCTCCCAAAGACCCACTCATGCTGCGTTAACCATGCAAGAGACACCCTGACACTGCTGCACTTTCCCCTCTGCTCGGGATATGAAAAACTAAGGCTTGTGGCAGTCTCAAATGAAAATAAAATGTATAAGCTGGCTGGTGTCTAATACAGAGTAGGAGCAGATAAGCCACTCTGGTATCAGCAGCCATTACTCCATGCGTGCCTGGGATGGCCTCAAAACATTATTGATACAGCCTTAGTTTATTCCCCTCGTGCAAGTCGACAGAGAACACGACAGCTCATAATGACAGATCAATAAGGAGGGCTCAGAAAAACAATCATCTGATGGTAGCGGAAGAAGCATTCCGAGGTTGCGACTCATGAAAGATTTAACATTTGCAGATTACACCTTCACCTGATTTCTTTTTCTTTTCCACACTAGAAGTTTTGAGTTGTTTTTTTTTTTAAAAAAAAGAATTGACTAGACCGAATCTATAATGGCTTTATGCACCCATTCTCAGCCAGTGGAGCAATCACAGGAGAGGAGGGAAGGGGGATGGAGTGGGAGACATTTTGTTTTACGGACAAGAGATAATTGCAAACATTACCAAATGATACACTCAATGGGAAGAGAGGTTTGTATTCAAACGGAAGCAGCTTCCCAGAAACATCTACAAACCACCTAATTTTCCTCCTCTTCCAACAAGAGGATAAGATTTCTAACACTTCCTATAAGCAGCGCCATTCTAGATCAGATCAATGGTCTTTTGAGCCTGGCATCCCGTCTCCGACAGTGGTCATTCTCTATCGCTTCAGAGAAGCATCCAACAGGTCATAAAGGAGTGAACCATTCCCTGCTGTCCACTCCAAAACAGTTGGGGATTACGACACCCCAACCTACTTGGTCAATAGCCATGAATTCCATGTACATCCTTAAATATTCTTGTCCATAAAAACCCAACTCTCTTCTCCCTCCCAACTTTCATATCCCTCCTAAATCTTCTCTCAGGCTTTCCATTTCTCTACCCTCCCAAAAAATAGATTCCTTGTTTATGACTATCCTCAGGATCCCCGTTCCTTTCCTGCAACAAAGCAAACTACATACACCTGCAACTTCTTTGCTTCATAAAGTGCGTCTCTCTCCCTTGTCTATTCTAGACTAAGCTCCTCGGGGTAGGAACCTGTCTGGAATTATGACTGTACTGCATCAAACCCATTTTTACATGATATAAACAGTGGCTGTTCTAGAACAAGTATCATTTCCCCCTAGAACTCCTCACTTATCCAACCTGTTGCTTCTTCTCTTATATACTTGGATTTTCAGTTCTTTAGGGTAGGAACTATCTTTTTGTTCTAGCACAGTGGGGTCTCCTAGGCAGTGCACTGCTGCACAGTATAATCCATCACATTTTTCAGGTTGAAGACGGTATTTGAGAAGATATTAAGTCAACATCTATAGCCTGCTAACTTTTTTGAGATGGTGGAATGAGGCCCAAGTGATCTCTCCCAAAGGTCAGCATTACCAAAAGCAGCGCAGAAACAAGATTTACTTTAAAATCAAAACCTATTATTTTGATCACCCCCAGGCAGGTCCTCCGTGTTAAATGTCTTCGTACCATCAGTAGATACAGATCTGAATTCCAAGAGAGGCTGCCATAACCACCTAAGAACTCAAAAGGCCTTTAAGTCAACAGCTAGATGCAAATCAGAGTTCAGCATCAGAAAGCATTTCAAGCAGCAGAGAACAGGTACTACTGATGAAGACCTGAAAAATCAAACACCTCTTTATCCTGCCAGACTGAGGCTCAGGTGTAGTGGCCAGACTTGCTCACATCTTCCTTCAATTACAAACCTATTGGAGAAACAGAAAAGTAGACACTCAATGCTAGAGGAGATTTGGGACAAGTGCAACGCTAAGTCAAAAGGGGATTTGAGACGTCTACGGGTAAAGGCAATTTGAGAAGGACTTAAGGAGCCTTTCCATCCCATTCTCCCCCAGCCTCTCAAAAGGTTCCGACTGTCCAGTGAGCCATCTTTCCAGTCAGAGCACTCCCAGACTTGACGGACCAGAAGGAAGAGAACATCACTTCCCAAGTCCGATGGCTATTAACCAAAAACTTCTCAACCAACTGGAGAAAAAAACCACCAAAAAACACACCCAAAAAACCACCCTCATTTCTCTTTCAGAAAGCCTTTTGATCCCACTGCAGCAGGGTTTTAAAGTGTTGAAAACTTCACAATCTATTTACCATGGAGAGACCAAGTGATAGGGGAAATTTAATGATCTTTCATGACCAAACCAAAAAAAGAAAAGAAAAGCTGTCCATTTAAATTATTTGAATTGCCTTCTTGTGTGAAGTGACAAGATGTTGAAACTAGTTTTCTTAAAATGCTGAATGCACATACAGAAAGCTTACATGGAGATGACAAGGCAATTTTATACACCTTTTGGGAAGAACAGCTTTTAAAAATATCAACAGGAACCATACGGGAGTCTATTTCTGACCACGATTAAACCCCCAGACATGTACCAAAATCGGCACACGCCTCATTCCACGCCTGCTCAAGATGATTGATTACCTCTTTCCAGTTTTCTGAAGCAAAAAGAAAATACACCAACCCAGAACATTTCATGTATACTTTGAGAAACGTGCATCATGCATAGGACGCTCTCTCGCTCTCTCTCGTCGGCAGAAATCATCCTCTCTACTTTCAGAATTAGAGGTAGTACTAACCTGTAGGTATTACATGTTAACCACAGGCACATCGCGTTCATTTTTTTGACAGCATCAAATTTCACACTGATGTCAACCTTTTAGTTCCCACTATGACTTCTGAATCCCGAGCTTCACTGCATTCTAGCAGACTCAAACGTTTTGCTGGTCATTTGCGTTAGATAAGCACTTGGCCTGGGGATATACATATTCTTCAACTTATGTGGAAGTTCAGTTTACTACCCTGGTACTCCTCTTTGCTCTACAGCTTTTGTGCAATCTGCAGTTTCTCTTTACTCCAGTGCACTAATCCTGTGGTCATATTCGGCAACAAGCAAATTTGAGGAGAGGTTTTCTTTTAAGGTATTTTCTAAAACAAAAACCTTCAGTTTTAAAAAAAAAAAAAAAAAAGGTTAAAGTTAGAACCGTTTCCAAAACAAGAAACTTTCCTTTTCAAAACTATTTCACAAAATACATTTTTCCCTAACTTAAAACTCCAAAAAACATTCAAATTAATTCCAGTTCCAATTCCCAAAACCACGTACATTGCAACAAAAGTTAAACGCCAAATGCATGGAAATTATTGACAGGTTTTCTACCTACATTCCATAATTTACCATCAACATAATATATATACTTGATTCCTTACCATACATCTTCAGAATTTATCACTAACTAAACGATCACATTATTTCTTTATTGATCCTTTTATCATAATTCAACTATTTTTTCAAACTGCCTTGTCATTTACGTGTATAAAAATAGTACACATATTGTCAAACTGTTGATGTCAGTGTAGACAACTTTATACAATCAGTTGTACACAATGCAATTCTGTGCAAAAGAACAGTGAAGGCAGTTTGAAAAATTGTTCATCATTGAATTATGATAATAAAGAAGTGACCAATAAAGAAATAATGTGATAGTGATAAATAAAAGTATATATGGTAAGGAATTAAGTAAATAGATTGCGTTAATGTTGATAGTAAGTTATGGAATATAGATAGAAAATCTGTAAATAATTGCCATGGGTTTTGGCGTTTAAATTTTGTTGTATGTTAAATGTTTTTTTAATTGGAATTGGAAATAATTTTCATGTTTTTTGGCGTTTAAGTTAGAGGAAAACGTATTTTATGAAATGGTTTTGAAAAGGAAAGTTTTTTGTTTTGGAAACAGTTCTGTGTTTAAGTTTTTTAAACTGTGAAGTTCTTTGTTTTACAAAATTTCCAGGTTTTTTGGGATGTGATTAACAGTAATGAGAATGCTACAAGATCTTACATGTGTCAGTTATGCGATATGTTCACATGGGGATACACAGCAAGGAAGGATAGAAAGAGAAAACCAAAACCATGAAAGTAATCATGTCCCTCAGATTGAAAGCAGGTCCGTTGTTTTGCAGGACAGTTCTAGCCTTCCACCCCAGTCCCACGCAGGGATGCTTGGGGCTGCATGTAAATCAGATGCAGATATATGCAAGTCACCTCATTAGTCTGTACTGCTTGTGCAGAATGAGCCAGGTCTGTGGTTTCCCTCCCCAGCACAAGGGAGCAGCTGTGTGCGTGATGCTGCAGGGAAGGATTGGGGGGTGGAGAGGAACCTACAGAGCTGCTCCCCACATTCAGTTTTTGAATGGGTGGCTCTCCCCGCTGCTCCTTCCCCAACAGCCATTGATGCCACTCAGAAGGAAGGGGAGGAGACGCAGCCAGGCAGCGCTGTTCTGCCCTGCAAGTTCAAGCCCCAGGATGGGGAAGGTGTCGGGGGTTGGGAGGGGCAGGACGGAAGCGAGGTTGAGGCAGGTTCTGGGTAGAAGCAGCAGGGGGGCTGTACTGTGGGCCCCATACTGTGGGCTTGGGGGTGATGAGGCATGATGTCCTCCTCCATGGCCAAATATTGAACCAAAATTACTCCCCTGATGGCAGCTCTGCCCAGGGGAAATGGGAGGGCACAGAAACCTCTTACCCTTCCCTACAATCCTTTGTACCAACCCCCTCCCCCCAGCTACTGTTGAGCCTGGTCTTTGGGTCTGCAGCCTTGACGCATGAGATATAGATCAAGTGCTGGTGTTGTGTGATAAAGATTGGTGTAGCCAAAAACGAGTTATGAAACATTTTAAAAAATCAGTTCTGCTGGCTAGCTCATGTGCAGCCAAGCAGCCGCTGACGGCCATTTTGGTGTTGGAAAAGACAGCAGAAGGAATGTTATGTGACTCTGCTTTTTAAAATCAGGTAACTATCAGGAGCCAGTCGCCAAAGACTTTAAGCTGTAGTTGGTTTTATGTCAATTGCCTCCCACCCTCCTCCACCCCCCGCTCCCGTCCCACCCCCTCCCTCCTCACATCCTTCCCTCCTGCCTCTCTCCAGGAAATCTCCGCTCTTCTCTCTTCATCAAACCCCTCCACCTGCCCCCTTGACCCGATCCCCTCCCGCCTCCTGACCTCTATTGCTCCCACTGTCGCTCCCCCCCTTCTACATGTCATCAATCTCTCCCTTTCCACAGGCTCCTTCCCCTCTGCCTTCAAACATGCCACTGTCTCCCCCAT
>QEPC01004062.1:185927-196100 GCA_003113815.1 Sphenodon punctatus | reverse complement strand
CTCCTTCAAATCCCTCCTCAAGACCCACCTTTTCCATGCTGCCTTTCCCAATGCCCTCTAGTCTTTCCCCTTGCTCTTACTGTCAGCCCTCCTCTGCTGACTGCTGCTACCAACCTCCTTGTAACCAAGCCAAGTACACGCACCTGAGACTTCGCATCCGCCTGAATGTTTGTCTGTCTTCTCCCATGTCTCTCCCACTGTCCCCTCTCCTTGTCTCCCGCTCCTTGTCTTTTAGATTGTAAGCCACCGGCAGAGACCGCGTCTGATTGTATGTTCTGTACAGCGCCAGGTTTTGCAACTGGCGCTTTATAAATGTTTAATAATAATAGTAATAATAATAACAACCCACTTTTGCCTCAGAAAGCCATCAAGAGGCATCCCTAGTCAGTTTCATATCATATATCAATTACCCTCTTGCCTCACTCCATACCTTTCACAGCGACTGGATTAGAGACAGTACGAACTGAGCGTGAGGTGATGGAGGCACCGTCTGGTCCATGATGCTGTGGAGATCCTGGGGTCGGTTAGGGCCACTAGTTGTGAACTAGAACCTTGCCTGTCCTGGTTGGTGAAAGCCTCCAGGGAGATACTGGGGCCGGTGCTGGAGGGGGGTTGTCAACGCATCCCTTCGGCAGGGGAGGTTGCCCTCTGGTCTCAAGAAGGCCGTGGTGCACCCCCTGCTGAAGAAGCCATCCTTGGATGTGGACGCACTCGCCAGTTACCAACCCGTCTCTAACCTTCCCTTTTTAGAGAAGGTTATTAAAAACTGGCGGTGGCCTTGCAGCTCCAGGCTCACCTAGACAGCATCGGGTTTTTTGACCAGTTTCAAATCAGGGTTTCGGCCCGACCATGGTATGGAGACGGCGTTGGTGGGCGATCTCCGCCGGGAGATGAATGCAGGATGTTCGACACTACTGATCCTGCTAGATTTCTCGGCTGCGCTTGATACAGTGGACCATGGGCTGCTGCTGAGATAGTTGCGTGACCTGGGGGATCTGGATGGGACCACCCTTGGTTGGTTCCAGTCATTCCTCTCGGGGAGGACCCAGCGGGTTGTCCTGGGAACAGAAACATTTAGCCCCCGGGCCCTGGACTGTGGCATTCCACAAGGTTCAATCCTGTCTCCTTTACTGTTTAATATATATATCTAGCCCTTGGGGGAGATCGTGAGAGGGTTTGCTGTGCGTTGCCACCAATATGCGGATGACACTCAGCTTTACCTCTATTTTTCAGCCAACACAGGCCCTGCCGTCTCCATGCTATCTCAGCGTTTGGAGGCTGTGGCGAGTTGGTTATGGTAGAGCAGACTGAGGTTCAGTCCCGATAAGACAGAGGTGATGGTGGTAGGCCGAATGGGGGAGGTGTTACCCCCTCCTGTGGAGGGGGTACATCCCTCCATGGCCCAGCAGGTTCGGAGTCTGGGGGTGTTATTGGACACGGGTCTCTGTCTAGATCAGCAGGTAGATATGGTGATGAAGGGGGAGGTGTTACCCCCTCCTGTGGAGGGGGTACATCCCTCCATGGCCCAGCAGGTTCGGAGTCTGGGGGTGTTATTGGACACGGGTCTCCGTCTAGATCAGCAGGTAGATATGGTGGTGAAGGCGGCGTTCCGCCAGCTGTATCTGGTGCAGAGGCTCCACCCGTACATCTCCAGACTCGACCTGGCCACTTTGATCCATGCCTTCATCACCTCGAGGCTGGACTACTGTAACGCGCTCTACGTGGGGCTTCCCTTGACGCTGGCCCGGACGTTGCAGCTAGTGCAGAATGCAGTGGCCCGTGTCCTAACAAGGACGGGCCGACGAGAGTACATAACCCCGGTGCTCCGTGCACTGCACTGGCTGCCTGTAACCTGCCGAGCCAGATTCAAGGTTTTGACTTTGATCTATAAGGCCCTGTACGTTCTTGGACCTGGATACCTTAGGGACCGCCTCACCCTCCGTGACTCAGGACGGACCCTCTGGTCCACCGGGGGCCTCTTGGAGGTCCCCCACGTAAGGCGTGGGGCTACAATGGAGAGGGTGTTCTCGGTGGTTAGGCCCCGATTATGGAACTCCCTCCCATAAAAAGCACAGCTGGGCCCGAGTCTGTTGGCCTTCTGTTGGGCTTGAAAGATGNTATAAAATAAATAAATAAATAAAAGTCTGCAACTTTTCATAGGGAGTGAAAAGTACAGAGTGAAAAGTTGCAGACTTTTCATCAAAAGGAGAGGCCAGGAAGTAACTGACATGAAATTGACTAGAGATGCCTCTTGCTGACTTTCTGAGGTAAGTTGGTAATTGACATGAAATTAACTAGAGCTTAAAGACTTTGTAACAGAGCTGGTTCCAGATAAAGTAAAAAGCAGTCATGTGTCAGCGGCTGCTCGACTGCGCATGCACCAGCCAGCAGAACTGGGACCCTGTCTATTTTATTACTTTGTAAAGTGCCAGGTACACTGCTGGCGCTATATAAATGTTTGTTAATAATAATAACAACTGATTTTTTAATGGTTTACTAACTTGTCTGCACCAATCATCATCACACTACACCAGCACTTGATCTAGATTTTCAAGCTCAAGGGCTGTGAAATTTGGGGGCTCAGCTCATCAGTGGGGAGGGGATCTCCATGATTCAAAAGAGTCAGAACCCTGTGCATTTTGACCACAATCAATTAACTTTTAAACAGTTATAACGTTTGATTTTCTGGGTGGATCTTCTTCAGACTTTGCACATATGACCGTCCCCATAAATATAAGCCATGGATACATTTTCAGAACTGTAGCTTAGGCGGTTTCCTCAATATCGGGGCATCAGCTGCTCACTGTTTATAATGGAGAGCAGTTCCGCCCTTAACTTTCTTGCAGTTACTGCTGCAAGAAACTACAAGCAGCAATTACAACCCAAATGGATTCCCCTCCCCACCATGTGACATTTCACCCTTCACCCGTACTGCACGCAGTGCTGGATCATTGAAGGATTGATTATATAAACGTATATCCCACACCCTCCTGCTAAATAGCACGTCAGGGTGGCTAATATAAATTTTTTTTAATATAAGATACAAAAACTACAATTTAGAGGCGGCAATTTCAAATGGGAGGTGTGGCGCCTTCCCCCGACATTTCTCAATCACAGATTAGTCAGAACCACCAACTTGGCCCGCTACATCCCTGCCTAAAGATCAAGGCTACAGCATTCAAAGCTCGTCCACTCTCAAACAAACAAAAGATGGCCTAATAAAGGGTGTCATTTAACTCTCAAGCCTGCAATCCATACATCGCTGTGGATTGGAATCTCCCTCTCTCCCCCGTGAGTCTGCCAAGCTTGCAGCCACTGCAGAAATCCATTTGCAGTATCGTAACCTCTTCAGTCTACACCTGCTTTTCACCCCATTGTCCTCCAGGTGTCTACAGAACGTAAAACCAGGCGAATATCGGACCTAATATTAAAACGTTCCCAGAACTTGCCTAACAGAAAACCCATTCGCTTTAATGCAATTCAGAATAGTCCATGTAACAGAATAGTCCAGAAGTGGGTACGCTGTGGTTCTAGAGCCACATCTGGCTCTTTGGCCCCACCGTGGCAAATGGATGCGGCTCTCAGGATTAGGAAACTTTGCAGTCTCCACCCCCCACCCATAATATGGCATCTTCCAGGATCCAGTGTACATGTCTATATAAATTGACCAAGCTATAACAGGTTGGTTATAAATATTTTGCTGTTGGTCGAAAGAGTACGGTACAGCATTGCACACACAGACACCAAGTTCAAGGTGCCAATGCAGGCCGACGTGTCTCCGACTGTTATTTTGATTAACAATATAAAGGAGTGGCTTGTAGAATACGTTGGGGTGGAGTATTCCCCCAGAAAACACATGGTAGGTGTACGTTTATAGCAGGAAGTAACATATAGCATTAGCCAACATCCAACAATGAACATGCTCTCGCTCAACTGATCCTTGGCCGATTTTTGTCTCGCTTGTTAGCTTTTTATACATGGTTTCATTTTTTGTTTTCTGGTTTATTTATTTTCACCCTTCAGTGACAAGCAGCTCTCCTTGTAACCACACTAGTTTTTTCATCTCGCTTTTATAGCAGAAAATCACTTTCTATTGTTGATCTTAGCCACAGAAATGACAGATGTTCGATGACTCAATAGGAATGGAAAAGACCTAGCTTAGCACCACAAAGAGCTCATGTAAGATTGTTCCCTACGAAGTATTACCCAATTCAATCTATTCTATGTCTCCTCAGAGACCAGTCCATAAAAGCAGCTTGTAAATTACCCATCCTTCTTTATACGGCTCTGCCAAGCACTTGAAAGCTGTGGTATCCTCAACCACCGGCTCCTTTAATTCCCCAGAGTGGCAGATGCCCCACCAGGCCCGTCTGGGACCCACAGAGGAGGGTATTTCCTTCATAAAAGGTGGTCTTCAAACAGTAGATCCAAACTTAAATCTTGTATGTGCTATGAGAGTTGGTTACACAGCTTAATGACAATAACGGATGCAGACTTGGGAGTAGATCTTTGGAATGGGATTCTTTAGTGGTAAAATCCTTCTGGAGATGGGGTCAGCTTAGGGTAGCTCCCAATTCATGGGTTTAAAGCGCAAGTAACCAAGGATGGATGATCTAGTTCTGCCAACAAAGGCCGCCATCTATATAACCCACTTACAGCAGGCTAGCCACACAGAAGCCCACAGGGTATCAACGGGAATCTCGCACCGAGAGTGGATTGTGGATCTATTTAGATTTATCTTTTAGACTGATCCCTGACCCTTCGCCTAAAGCTCAGCTTAGAATCAAACGCTGGGAGACTTTGGTAGGCTAAGCTTACGTTATAAATGTTGTACATTTGTGCACTTTAGTTCCAGGTGGTTGGTTTGTTTTTCAACAGTTTTCCTGTACCTACTCTTTGCGGTATGGTAGTTACTTTTGAAAGCCTGGCTTGTTTGCAGAGACTTAAGGATGCATCATAGCCAATAGGTTTTTTAGATTTTTATTAGAATGAATATTTAATGCATAAATCATCAGTTACCACAATAAAAGGATAAAACCCAATGAACAATACGAGGGAAACAAAATTTTAATTCTATACAAATTGCAACTGAACGAGAAGTAGTTACATATAAAAAGATACCTATCAATGGTTATAGCTATTTATTAAAAGATGCTCAAAATGAAAGTAATTTCTTGATTAAACTCTTAAAGATATATTCTTCGTTTTCTGCCTCTCTGTCTGGTGGCTGCTGTCTCTTCCAAAGCCGGGGGGGGGGATGGAAGGATTCCAACCTCAAAAAAATGTTATGAACATCTTGGAGAGAAAGCCTGCAGGCTGTTATGCAACAAGGATTATGGGGTTATTTTGGTGGCAGTGCTCCTACTTATTAAAAAAAAAAAAAAAAAAAAAAAAAAAAGTCCTCCAACTTGTAACTTGAGTCCTTACATTTTATTGATGCATGCCTTTATTATGGAAGCAATGCCAATATAGGATTAGTTGGTTACCAAAGAAATCAATGCAAAAATCATCTTGCAGGGCCAGACCAAAGCAACGTGACCTTGGACGGTGGTGGTAACATCCAACTGTACCAAGTCTCGACAAAACCTTAAAGGCCTTTTGGAGTATTATCTTGGGATGATGCTGGTTTGCTCAGAAGTCCAACCTATCTCCTTCTAAGTCCCCTACTTCTGGTTCCATTCTGTTGGAACTCTTAAGGGGGCTTTAAATTAGGAAAGGAAAGATTTAGAAGGCTAAATGGGGTGCTACATAAACAATGACAAAGAGCAGAAAAGCAAATGGATGACAGGAAGGAAAAGGACAACAAATCCCTTATTTTATAGGAAAGATAGTGATACTGCAAACGGAAAGCGCTAGAGGGGAAGAGTTGCTCTAGGAAAGAAGATATGGAAACCTGCTGAAATAAATGGCATGAGTGGAACGTTAATGCCTACGAATACAAACTCTTGGGGTAGCAAAGTTGCACACTAGGCTGAACAGCACAAAAAAAACTTGTACGTACAGAGAAATGGTCAATAACGTAGGTGGCCATAAGCGATATACAATGCGCTAGGTTAAGAGAGACATGGAATGAAGTGGAATGGGAACTGAAGTTCCTGGTGAAGAAGAGAATGATATTAAGGATCTAGCAATTTTAAGATCTCCCCTCCCCAGGTCTGACAATTTAATCCAGTGACATGACAAAATGGAGCCAACGAGCTGCAGTTTAAGAGTTTCTCTAACTGCACTAGCGAAATACCACGTGAAGCAATTCTGGATCTAACTGTGACTGATAGGCAGCCAATAATTAGACAGGGAGGTCGACGGGCATATTGGAGCAATAAGTGACTGTAAATGAGTGGAGCTCTGCTCTCCCAAAGTACTCAGCTTGAGAAATCAGCACCTTTGCATTTCTCTAGGCCACGTTTCTGCAGGCAGGTGCTTGTAGGAGGATATCTGGTGACCAAGTATATGACGATATCTGGTGTATATTTTAAGCCTTCAGACATTTGACTTTTGGACTCTCTCAAAGACGGACGTCAGGCAGCAACTTACATGCCAAGTAGGAGAGATTGGCTCCAATTCTTGTGGCCAATTATGGTTGTTTGACCAGGTTAAGAAAGGGGCAGGAACGAACGCAGTTGTCTCTGAATATTGCGAGACCGGGCTCAAAATCCAGCCACGTCTCGCGTTATTGAATTTGGGGGGGAACAGCACTAACACACAAAAGCACTAGAGGGGGGAAATACTATCTATCATAGGCATTAACATGCCCCACTATGTCTTTACCATACTATCCAAGCACCTGTCTTTCATGCATTCTGTTCACACACACACACACACACACACACACACACACACACACCTTGAAGTAACAAAAGTTCTCACGCCATCTTACAGACAGGAGCAGAGGCCTCGAGAGACTGGCTTGTCCATGGCGCGAGAGTTTCTTGCTCTGCCGTAGCCTCCCCGAGTCTCACGCTAACCCCACTAACAGCAACCAGCCCTTCCTGGGATAGCTTCCTCCCATAGGAGTGTCACTAGGCCCTGAATTGAAGACAAGCAACTCTAGTCTTCAATTCAGTCCCCTCCAGAACCTTGTCCTGCCAACACAGCTTTCTACATTGACAAATCTGTAACGACGTCATCTTAGGTTATGTAGTCCTCCAAGCTACGGGGGAACAGCATCCCAAGGACAGCCACATCCCAGAAGACAGCGGAGGAAAACTTAATCTACTCGTAGCACGAGCGCTTTTAAGAAAGCAATCTACTCGTTGCACAAGACCTTTACAGCCGAGAACACGGAGCACAACCCCTGCAGCCTTCCGTTCCCCCACTGTCAGCTGGTTGGGGGAGAGGGGGTTTGATTCATACATGTGGCATGGACCCTCTTCACACAACTGGACGACAACAGGTTCCTTTCCCCACTGTGAAGCAGTTGTGTCGAAGAGCCCTTGGACTCAACACAATTTGCATTTCTCTCCCAGATTTTCTTCGTGCCGACTAGTTAACCCATCCGATGGGTTTAGCAGCAGTATTCCACAGAGATTAAGAAATCTACAACCAAGTTCTTCCTTGAGATGCAATACAAGGGCTTTCCTCACTGAACTCTGCAGGTGTATCCAAGGCTGGAATCTGGCCTTTAGTTAGGATTAAGGTCATGGGATTCATACATATGTGCACGCATGATCATAACCAAGCCAAGCACACACACCTGAGACTTCACATCCGCTTGAATGTTTGTTTGTCTTCTCCCCTGTCTCTCCCACTGTCCCCTCTCCCTGTCTCCCACTCCTTGTCGCTTAGATTGTAAGCCACAGGCAGGGACTGCGTCTATTTCTATGTTCTGTACAGCACCAGGTACATGGCTGGCGCTATATAAATGTTTATAATAATAATAATAATAATAATAACTCCAAAACAGCCTCTTGTTAACTGTCTCCTGGGAGAGCTCCCAACAGGCACCGCAAGCTGGCTTGCTCAAACGCACCCCCTGGCTAATTGTCCACCCCGAGATAATCCCAGTGCTTAAACAGCTTCTACCAAAATGAACCAGGCCTGGGCTCAGATGTGCATCAGGAAGTACTAATGGAGGGGTGCAGAACACATGTATTTTAACGTGGTGCTAAGGGACAGATGAGGGATGCATGATCATCTGCGGTCAGAGGAATACAATTCTTATAGGAACAGGATTCATCCTTAGCATGCCACTTGTCTTAATATGGGGGGGGGGGGGTTGTCAGGTCATATCTAAGTGCACAGCAAAAAGGGGGTCCAATCCTGACCAAATCCTCCAAGCACAGCGAGTCTTGTGGGCGTGGTGGGCACTGGTGCAGAGAGATCTGGACTAAATAACCCTCGAGGTCCTTTCCAGTTCTATGACAATAGTCCTCCTCATCAGCTTAAGCTTCCCAAATGCTTCTCCTCACTTGGACAATCCACATTCATAATTGCGGCTTCCTTGATCACTCATTTAGCAGACACTGAAAAGCCCAGCAGTGGAATTTGGATCTGGAACACAGGAGCATTCTCTTTTCCCCTTTTAAGCCAGCGCTCTTTATCTTGGGAGCCGACTTGTAGCATCTTCCCCAGAGTACGCGAATGAAAGATTTATGCTCCAAGCTTCTGGCGGTAGAGGCCATTCCGCAAGTGTTTGCGGTGTGTACCGCGCCAATCTAGGATAGGCAGGCATTCATTCTCAAGTCCTCGCTGCAGATGTCTCCTCTTTAAACACGCTAGTAAGTAATAACGGATGACGAAGTGCGCCGTTTTGCCATCCTGAGGTATAGGGATTAAAAAACCAATTACCTTCAGCCACTGGAGAAACACAGGTATTGCTGTATAATCCCACACTTCTTTAAAATCTATGTTATTGCTTTCATTACAATGCTCACGTCGAGCGCAGCATTCAGACACCACAGGGGAAAATCTCAACGGTGTCTCGCAGAAGAGGCAACAGGTATTGCCGCTGTGGGCCGATTAGAGATACACATGTAGGCTGACAAGTCAAATGGGTGTTTTGCCTGGGTACATTGGTATGCCCTTCTGTAACAGGGTCACGGGTACCTTGGGTGAGTGCTGACAGGATGCTGTCCAAGGAGTCATGTTCTGCAGGGCAAGCTCAGCTCCAAGTGGCTTTATTTTACAAACGTTCCCTCACCATCCCAGTTTCTACACACGTAGAGAGTCCATACATTTGAGGCCTAGGGCTTCTCAATCCAAGCCCCTCTGGTCTTCTCCACAGACCAGATGCAAGCCTCTCCTAGTCTCTCTGACAGCTCTCGAGCTCTGCGGGCCAGGCACAAATCCCTCCTAAAGCCACTCACTCTCTGCTCAAGTTTTCATCTTAGGCGGACTCAGCCATGCCCAAGCTCAGGTGTGAGGCATTCAGGCCCTCTCCTTCATTCCACACCTGCAGCCCCGCTGCTGCTACCTTCCTTAGAGGGCCTGCAGCCCAGATAACCTGCTCCCTGCTCCGCCTTCCCAGCGCTGTAGCAATGCCATTCAAACCCTGGTTCAAGTCTTGCCGTAGCCAGAAACTCACTGGGTGACTTTGGGCCAGTCACAATATTCTCTCAGCCTAACCTACCTCACAGGGTTGTTGTGAGGATTAAAAGTGGTGTTAATTTGTTATATGCAAAAGTGCTCCAAGTGCCATGGCAGGGGGGCGATATATAAAAATAAAGATCATTTATTATTATCTGCTGATCAAGGAAATCCAAGTTACCAACACCAGACACACATGGTAGTTAGTCAATGTGACTGGCAAGCAGCATCAATTCCTACCTACATTTTCATGCTCCTAATGCTTAGATTTCTCCCATGCTGACCAACTTCTCTACCTTCACTCTTTTAAAGCCGATTTTCTATGGAAAGGCTTCTATACTCACCCCCGTGGGGACACATACGCACCGGGTCAGATAAGGCCTTGCGGACCATCACGTGCCCAAGTCTCGTTTCCAAGGCAGGATTGCTCTATACTTGCAGCATCACAGAGCTTTGGCCAGCCTAGGTTTGTTTTTATTTGTTTATTTTAAAAGTTAAAAGGAAAGTGATTCTGCAGCCTCCTTCGGCATTTAGCCAAAGTCTACTTGGGGGCAGTGGAAGCCTGCTCCCCCTTGTTCTAGCCCTGGTTACAGTGACGAAGAACTGTACTTTCTGTGTGGCAGCCTCTAGATACTGAAGACTGCTCTC
>QEPC01004062.1:141773-156258 GCA_003113815.1 Sphenodon punctatus | reverse complement strand
GGGGGGGATGCAGTGAGGGGGCAGGGACTCCCCCAGGGGGGAATGCAGTGAGGGGGTGAGGCTGGGGGGCAGGGACTCCCCCAGGGGGAATGCAGTGAGGGGGCAGGGCTGGGGGGCAGGGACTCCCCCAGGAGGGAATGCAGTGAGGGGGCAGGGCTGGGGGGCAGGGACCCTCCCAAAGGGGGGGAATGCAGTGAGGGGGCAGGGACTCCCCCGGGGGGGGATGCAGTGAGGGGACCCCCCCAGGAGGAAATGCAGTGAGGGGGCGGGGCTGGGACCCCCCCAGGGGGGGCGGAGGCCCGCGCGCTCCTACCTCTCCGCCATCTTCCCCGGCGGGGTCTCTAGCGGGTGCGGAGAGCGGCGGCCCCCGCCCGCCAGCCCATGGCTCCGGCTCCCTCCACCGCCCCGGCCGCCTCGACACCGACTGAGGCGCGAGCTCGAGCTGCAGTCCCTGCCGCGTCTCCCGTCACCATCGACAACCGACCGCAACCAATCGGCTTCCCTCAAGGGCGGGGCCAGAGAAGGCGAAGCCCCGCCCACCCACCTTTATCGCAAGGGTCTCATGGGAAATGTAGTTTTTGATCCTGTCTCCCACCCACCTGTCGTGGCATGCCTGGATTTCTATTATTGAGCAATCCCATGGATTATTTTAGCTAAGGGAGGGCAGGCCCCTATAGAAATGATGATGATTGATTGATTGATTGATTGATTGATTGATAGTTTGTTTATATGGCATCAGCAATGTGCCTGGGACTGAACAACACTTTGAGACAGGTCCCTGCACCGACACTATTTTAGAGGACGTTTATGAGAAATGCAAGTTGCAGGGCTGTATGGGCTCCAGTGCAGCCCTGAAACCTGTTTTTCTCATAAGTGTCCTCAACAATTTGCAGATCTGGCCACCCTACTTGCAGTGTAGGATGAACAAGGCAAAGGGGAACATAGGGAGAGACAGGGATACATTCACAAAGTCATTGGCACAGTTTACCTTAGTTAGAGGGAGAAGGACCCTGAATGAAAAACAGTAAGAAATATTTCAATAGTTAAATATTTGTTACAATCTTATTTTTGAAATAAATTTTTAAGAAATAAAAATACTTCTCACTTTGAACGTATTTTTTAGCCAAGTGCATGAACTTTAGAAAGCAAGCACAATTGTCCGCCTTGTCATATAGTCTGCCTTCCCTTCTCGGTATCCAGACCTAGCTAACGGTTTGATTATCCGACTCCTACCTATAGCCCCCTGATTCCTACCTGTGAGCATCTAGGAAATCACCTATTTTCTAAAATAAACCAGCCTGGTTTTTCTTCCCTGTTATAACCCACTGTTTTATGACCCATCCTGCATTCAAGCAGGAGGTTGGAGTAGGTGACCCCCAAGATCCCTTCCAATTCTAAGATTCTCTGGTTTGCTGGGATTGATTGGATAAGCTCCTGAAGGACGAGTCCTTCAGTGGCTTTTAATTATCAAGCTGATTGGGGGACAAAGCCTCTGAGTGTCGGCAGCTGGGAGCGAACGGCAGGGAAGGGTTCACTCCATTGTGACCTGTTGGGGACTTCTCTGAAGCAACTGAGATTGGCCACTGTCAGAGACAGGATACTGGGCTCGATGGACAATTGGTCTGATCCAGCAGGGAACTCCTTATGCTGACATTTTGTCCCGTATCATTAGTTAATCCACACTTTTAATTTTACTTTAAAATTACTGATCTGTTTTCTGTAACATTCCTCATTTTCAGCCATATATTTTTCCTATCTCATTGACAGTGGAGTGTGGACTATCTGAACTGATGCAGCTGAACTGGGAATGGCGGCATAGATGCCTTTTTAAAGCATTTATATGTGTATTTTAAAGCCAGGGCTGGTCTTCATTGACACATTAAAATGCATGCGTTGACAGGCTAACACAGATTAGCTAATGCAGGTAAATTCTATGCCTTGCAAAAGTGCTAGCTAACCTATGTTTAAATTGGTTGGAGTTTGGCTACACACGCATTTTTCAAAACGGCTAATTGGCTATCATGCGTTAAAATCAAACTTGCCTTCTTGCTTGCTGCGTGTTAACCCTTTTGCATAAAGACATGCATGAAGGGCATGGCCCTACAAAGATTTATACTAATACATTGCAGTCTTCAAACCACGTATTCCAAACGGGTCCCATTAAACCAGGGGTGGAGAACCTCAGATCCGGGGACCCTATGTGGCCCTTTTTGGCCCCTTTTGAGATCCTGGATCTGGTCCCCCAGATCCATAGAATCATAGAATCTTAGAGTTTGAAGGGAACTCAGAGGACATCTAGTCCAACCCCCTGGTCAATGCAGGAAATCCGCAGCTACAGCATCCCTGACAGATGGGCCATCCAGCCTCTGTTTGAAAACCTCCAGCGAAGGAGAGTCCACCGCCGCCCTAGGCAGTGTCTGTTCCCCTGTCGAACCGCTCTTACTGTTATGTTTAGCTGAAATCTGCTTTCTTGTAACTTGAGCCCATTGGTTCTAGTCTTGCCCTCAAGAGCAAGAGAGAACAAGTCTGCTCCATCTTCTATGCGACAGCCCTTCAGATATTGGAAGACGGTTATCATGTTTCCCCTCAGTCTTCTCTTCTCCCGGCTAAACATTCCCAGCTCCTTCAACCTTTCCTCATAGGACTTGGTTTCCAGACCCCTGACCCTCTTTGACGCCCTCCTCTGAACCCGTTCCAATTTGTCAATGTCCTTCTTAAAATGCGGTGCCCAGTTCCTAACCCCAAGCCCTGAAAGACTGAGCTCGGGGTAAGGGAGCAGAGATGAGGGCTTGCCCAGAAGCGGAGCGGATGGATCTGTGATCCGAATTTCCCTTCCTTCCTTCCTTTAAGCACCCCCTGCTCCCAACATCTATGTAGCCCTCAACATTTGTACTGATTTTCAGAATGACCCCCAGAACGGAAACGGCTCCCTCCTCTCTACTTCTCATAATTTCCATAGCCCACTTGGCATCCGCAGCCCTTCCTGTGGGGAAGCATCAGGCACCGCCAGCAAGCAGACTGCCCACGGGCAGGCAATGTTCCTCACTTTAGGGCGCGGTGCTCTGTGTGGCGTTGGTGCACGCCCGGCTGAAGAGAATTGGGACTGGCAGGGGATAGGGATTGGGGGGGATTTTTTGGGGGGGGTCGGGGTTGGAGTGGGTGGTTTGGGGATGAGGGGGGGTTTGTAATGTATTTTAAGGTTATTTAATTGTATTATGTTTTTATTATTGTAAGTCGCCCTGAGCCCTTTGGAAAGGGTGGGGTATAACTTTAAATAAATACGATCAAAATAAAATGAATAAGGATCATGCTGTTAGAAGCCAGCTCTGCCGCTGCACCCCCGCCGCTGGTCAATGGCCTCTCTAAGGAAGGAAGGCCACATGTTCTGGCCTTTTGCTGCACCATGTAAGTAGCCCTAGCAGGACAGCTGCACCTGGGAAGTCTCCAACATCTGGCCATGTGGAAGTTGGCGGAGAGGGGGGCGGAAAGAGGCTCTGGGAGTGGGGAAGGGAGCGTAGGTAGGTACTAGCTGGGGGCAATGTGTCAATATCGTTGTGTTTTGCAGGAGTTGCCATCAGCTGGTGTTTAATGGCTCAGATTGGCTGGTTTTGGGACTATAAACCCCCCTTTGCCCTTTAAGCACTGGACCACGCAGCCTTGTCCCCCCCCCACCCCCTCTGACAGTGCGATCCTGAAGCCATTTGGTGCCGCAGCAGCTGGCCCTTTGCACTGGCGATATTATCTCACTCTTTTCCTCTGACCCAGGGCCTCTTCCCACAAACAACGACATCGATTTTAGTAAGTCCTTAACTTGCTTGTATTTCTCACACGTCAGGCGGCTGTATTCAGAAGTCGGAGTGGACGTATATACTCCGGAATAACGGGGAGTAGACACTCCCTTCACTTTCTAAAGCAAAGTAGAAATGGGCTTTAAAAAGGACTGGATACGTCCTTAAAGGATAGGCCCATCAATGTCTATTAGTCAGGTAGGTTGAGTAACCTTTGGTTGTCGGGGGCTGGAAGTGAACAGCAGGGAATGGATAACCCCGTTATGACCCATTGGGCTCTTTTCTGAAGCGACCGAAGGCAGGCTCTGTTGGAGACCGGATGCTGAGCTGGACGGACCATTGGTCTGACCCAGTACGGCACTGTCTATGAACTATGACGGGGACCGTCTCACCTTCCGTGACTCAGGACGGACCCTCCGATCCACTGGGGGCGCCTATCTGGGGGTCCCCCGTGTAAGGTGGGGGGCCACCATGGAGAAGGCGTTCTCGGTGGTCGGGCCACGGTTGTGGAACTCCCTCCCGAAGGAAACCCGCCTGGCCCCGGGTTTGCTCGCCTTTCGGCAGGCATGCAAGACTTGGCTGTTCGCCCAGGCCTTTGGGGGCGGGAGGGGTAAATTGGGGAGATTGCTGGGGTGGGGAATTTGGGGAATTGGCGGGTGGGGTTAGGGTTGGGGGGGTGGTACATTTTTTTAAAGTGATGTTAGTTTTAATGTATTTTATTGTTTTATCGTGTTGTTAGCCGCCCCGAGATGCCATGGGCATGAGGGGGCGGCATAAAAATGTCATGAAATAAATAAATAAAATAAATTATACACCACAGCCCCATTGTGCCAGCGACCATCCAAGCAAAGATATATTTATTTATTATTTATTTATTCATTCATTCATTCAATTTTTATGCCGCCCCCTCCTGCCACAGGCGGCTCAAGGCGGCGTACAACAATAAAACACATAAAACATCTAAAAACAATTGAAAACACTAATATATAAAAGCAGCAATAATACCCCGTCTAACACACACACACCCCTCCGCACAGGCCAGGCGGAAGAGCCAGGTCTTACCCGGTCTACGAGAAGAGGGGAGATCAGCAGACAGACAGACGGACCGCCGACGGGAGGGCATTCCACAGCCGTGGTGCAGACACCGAGAACGCCCGCCGCAACGTCGGCACCCAAGGAACTCGGGGGACCCACAGGAGGGCACTGTCTCCCCAATGACCACGGGGGCCGATCCAGAACCCAGGGGTTGAGACGCTCTCTGAGGTTTGTCGGGCCAAGGCCATTTAGGGCTTTAAAGATAAGCAGTGACACCTTGAATTGGGCCTGGTACATCACTGGCAGCCAGTGCAGAGAACGGAGCACAGGTGACGGGCCGATGCATTCTGCACTAGCTGCAACTTACGGGCCGTCATCCAGGGTAGCCCCACGTAGAGCTCGTTGCAGTAATCCCTGTCCCAATTGAAGTCTAGTAGGGAGAGAGGGGTTGCCATTTGGGTCCAAATGCAAGAGATGGAGACAGTTTGGCTCAAATGATCTCTTGTATTGGTCCGACTGCTGCTGGCGAGAGCGTGCAACACTTTCAGGTCATGCAGGACCATTCCTCACGCACGGAACAAGTTAGAGCTAATAGACCAAGCAAAATGCAGGACAGGCCCTTTCTGTCGAGATAGCAGGAGAACACAGGTCTCAAACCCTGGGCTTCTAAGTGGTTCATAGGCGGCAGGATCCCTGCTGCCACCGGGCTACTGTAATAAAGCAGTGAAACCACAAATTCATGCAAGCCTGGCTCCACCCTGCCAGGCTCCTGATTGGCCACTGATTGTCCTGGGACTCCTTTATAGCTTTTGGGGTGGCAGCAAGTTGTCCTGTCCTGAACCATCCGACAGAGACCTGGCTCCAACCTGCCTCCTGCCCCGGACTGATGGGTGGGGCTCTGCTTGGTGTTTGGGGCTGATTTCCTGGACTCTGCCCCCTGCCTGGCTACTCCCAGACAATGCCTCTTGCCTACCCCCATGATCCAAACTCTAGATTGAACTGACGTGCTGGACTCCGGCCAGCCTCTTGTGCAGGCCAGGATCCCAGCAATTTTCCCAACCCGAACTACTTCCTCCTCAATCTCAGCGTGCGGCAAGAGTCACCAGGCGAAGACGGCCCGACGATCTCTGCGCTTGTTGTGGGCCTGTGGAGTATGCAAACGAACGTGATGCTCTAGAAGGCAAATATCGAAATGCAAATGAGGAAGCGGCAGATGAGGTATCGCCCTTGCTGTCAGGTACTGTTGTCAGCCACCAAATAAACGCAGCCCTCAAATCAGAAACAGCAGAGGCGGCTCTTCTTTGATTTTATTTGTTTGTAGTTACAAGTCTTTACTTTGTGTTTACAAGGGAGGCACCTTACGCTGAACGCATATGCCCCTGTGGCCGAGAGGTTGAGGCTATAGTTCATTTTATGCTAAAATGCCCGCTGTATAAAAATATGCGTGATCGACTGTGCCTGGCCTTGGGCGATGGTTGGCAGAGGTCTAATATTCAGCAGATTATTTATCTGCTGAGTGATACCAATATAGCAAGAACAAAATTCGTTGCAATTTTTGCAAGAAGGGGGATTAAAATTCGGGAGGACTACAGGTTGACTGAAAGCCAAAATAATAATCTAAGGGAGGGAGAAAGTCAGGAATGAGACGGAGGGGAGTTGGTAAGGTGTGGGGTTTGCTGATTTTTTTCCTTTTTCCCTTCTTCCTCCTGTTTTTGACTATGAGGTTTTATGTTGTTGTATAAAATGGATTTTATGTTAGAGTTGATTTTATTTTGTATTGTAATAGGCCATGTGGCCTGAACAATAAATTTTAATTTCATTTCAGTATTTTGTATTATGGAAAGGAATAAAAGTTCATACAAGGACTTTCTTCCTAAGTCAGTGTTTGTGTCGGGAGAACTTGGCCTGATCATTGCAGAGAACTGGAACATCAGCACCCGGATTCCAACTGTCCGAGGTCACAGGCTTTAACTTTCAAATGGACAAAAAGAAGAATACCATCAAAGTCAGTTCAATGAATGGTCCATCTGGCCAAGTATCCTGTCTCCAACAAGGCCAGGCCTCTGGAGGGCGGGGCCCAGTGGTACCCGATGCCCCATTCCCTCCTAGAAGTGCTTCCTCCCTCTTGGTAGCCCCAGCCAGATGGACAGGGTGTCGTGCTGTGAAGTGCCTGGGGCAGGTGAGGGGTTAAACAGGAAATATACCGAGGGATCTCTCCCCTGTCATTCACTTCCAGCAGGCCAAGGGGACCATAGGACTGTGGTGATGGCATCCCAGTGTTAAGGGTCCCAGCTGTGGGGCATCTAGGAGATAGGCAGACAGGGAATTAGAAAGTCACAAGGATGCAGATAGGGGGAAGTTAGGTAAAAGGGGGGGGGGGGGTCAGCAGGAAGGGGGCTAAGATCAAAGGAATGGAGGGAAATCCCACCGCTGTTCCCCAAGGTCAAGGCAGGAGCAATCCCCCTCAGAGATCTGTGATCTCCGGGAGAGAATATGGCTCATCAATGAGGTCCTAAGGGAAAAGGGAAACACACCCAAGATACAGGCAATAAGGGAGCCAAGGATAAAGGCAGAGAGGAAGCCAAACAAGGGACTAAGCAGAAGGGAGTCAGGATACTAAAGGCAGGGGAGGGGAAAGGGGAGCTAGAGTCAGGGACTAGAACATAAGGGAGGCAGTGGAGCTAGAGCACAAGGGAGGAAGGGAACGGAGAGACAAGATCAAGACACATGCAGCGTGAGAACATAGGAGTTGCTCTGCCTGATTTCCTGCTGGTACCAGCAGGCTTTTATGCAGCTGGTACCCAATCAGGAAGTCAGGAGGCGGGGCTGGAGTCCAGGGGAGACACCTGGGAAGGGCGGCGTTCAGGCAGAGGCTGGAAGAAACGCAGAAGGAACCATTGGGAGGATAAATCGGGCTGAGGTCAGAGCTGGGTAGTGGCAGCAGCAGAGGCCGAGGCAGCGCTCGATACCTGGGGGCTGGCGACCCATGCGACCTTACCCCTGGACTGTTCTAGCTAATCATTCCTGGGCTATTAGAGGGAGGGGACAAGCCCAGGGTTGCAGGGAGAGAGAACTAAAGGCTTGGGACAAAAGACAGGGCAGGGGGCACCGGTGGAACCAGAACGAGTGCCCAGAAAAAAACAGGTCTACCCATCCAATTTCCAGTATGTGAACTATCTCAGAAATGTTGGGTACTAACTGGTACCTGGTTCATGCTCACTTTAAGCGCCTGATGCCCCAAAACGTCTACGTCTGGTCCCACTTTTTCAGTTTTCCATCCTGAATTAATTTTTTTTATTGGTAACCGCTGGGGAGGAGGGGGAAATCGGGAAATCTGTGCTGATCAGGGAAGCCTGTTGAATACCCAGCACATAGGGATGCCACCTATGCAAATGTTTACAGAACACTTATGAAAAATACATGTTGTGGGGCCTGCATTGACCAGTGCGGGCCCTGCAACATGAATCTTTCATACGTGTTCCGTAAACATTTGCACAGGCGGCGTCCCCACCAGCACGGTACTAGGAAATATGGGTATTACTCACCGCGCAGCAAATTAGCTACCCCAGATCAATGGTTCAAAGTGAAGAAACTGGATGGGACAGAAAACACGGGCAGCGTGCCAGGTTCTCCAAAAGTCTTGGTGTGATCAGCACAGAGGACAAGCTCAGTGTCTCCTTCCCCACAGCCAGGAGGGATAAATCAGCACCCGGGGCCAGATGTATGTTGAAAGTGGAGTCCAGGAAGGCCTAATGTCACAACCAAGGGATGATCCAAAATACAGGTCTGATGAGGGCATGCCATGGGACAAGAGCAGAAGATCAGAATTAGTAATCAAAGCTGGAGAGAATAATCCAAACTCAGCATGGGGGGGGCCCGGCAGAGGTCAGTTCCAGGGAAGGAGTCCTGAGATCGGGGCTAAGCCAAGAGGCAGGGCGAGGCTGGGCTCAGGTGGAGATGAGTCTAGGGTAACAGGGCAGCCTCCAGACTCGGGTGTAGGAGTGCCACAGGATGTTCTATGAGGAGGCCTGTTCCGCAATCCAGGAGCAGGGCTGAGCTGACCAAGCAGAGAGATGGGAGGGCGGTGGGGCGAGCGGATGAGAAGCAGGAGGTCACCCTGCAGGCGCTGGTTCTCACTCAGTCCAACCTGGACGGCCTCATAGCAGCCAGACAAGGCCAACGATAGACCAGCACCTGCACGGCCTGAGAATGCCCGCGGCTCTTTGAATGAGGGCAGCTGGTCTGCACCTGTGCAAGTTGGCGGCTGCACAAGTGCAGACTGGCTGCCCTTTTCCAAAATGGCGGTGACGCTGGCTGCCCTTTTCCAAAATGGCAGCACATGCGCCAAAGGGTCCAGAGGCCATTTTCCACGTGCACAGTTAGTTATTATTTTTATTTTTTTAAAATTATTCGTTTTTATTTTAAAATGGATTTAAATCCGGGTCTGTAATACGAATCTGTATTTAAATTTGGAAATTGACAGATACAAACCTCAACAGCTCTGTAATTTCCACTGGAGGAACTTATCCCCCCCCCCCCCCCCCGAATCTGCCCTGTTATCTCCATCCTGCTGGAAGTCTGAGTGGCATGTTGGCACAGATGGGATTTGTGGCAGAGTCGGGAATGGAAGGCACCCCCCCCTCGTTTACAGATTTATATCCCGTCCTATCCCCTTTGGAGAAGGGCGTGCATGTGCAGAACGATACAGCAGCCATTTGATCCATGTATATTCGGGGGGGGGGGGGTTGTTATTTATAGATTTTAAACTGAACTTCTATGGGCATGTTTGCCGCAGGTGCAGTTTGGTACAGATTCATCCATTAAGGGCAGTTACAGATTAATTCAAATCCAAACTTCCCACCCCTAGTAAGTCCTTTCAAGATCCATCCCCCAAGAAGCCAGCCCACACCTGATCTTCACCTTTCTGTGCTTTATTATACAGTGTTCTCAAGCCGCCTCCAATATCCCAAGTGGGACTCCAGGGGGATTACTGGTTACCGGATTTATCGATATCGGATTGACTGATATTGGAATATCGGATTTTTAACATTGTCAATTTTACCCGTTTTTTTACATTGCGGCCATTGCAAATGGCATCAATGTAAAAAAATCCGATAAAACCGGCAATATTAAAAATCCGATATTCCAATACCGGCCATTATTGGTATTATCGGATTAATCCGATACTGCCCATTATCGGTATTATCAGATTAATCGGATACTGATAGTCCCACCCCTAATATCCAGAGTCCACACAGTCCTGGGCCCCTCCAATACCTGTTAGCTGGGTGTTTCTGACCAGGCAGTGTCCCTTCTGGAGCAGGGATCCCTTCCAAGTTCCTTGTCTCTGCTCAGGCCGAGTTCCTCCTGGGTCTGGGTTCTTGACTTGGCCAGCTGGGGAGGATTAAGGCATGATCCTCCTTCTACGCTTGGCGCTTCCACCGTCATTAGCACCTGCTATTGCTCCAGCTTCTACTTTAGGTGGAGTGTCTGTCGCTTTCCGGCTTGTGCTTCTCCTTTAAAGGACCAGGCTCTGCCTGCCCGCCCCTGTTACAGGGATAATCTAATATTTATCCCTCATGCCCGCTGAAGAGCTGCTCTCTGTTGCCAGGGTGCCTAGGGAAGCAATTGGTCGTTGCAAGAATTAAAAAAAAAAAATCTCTTACCTACAAGAAAACATGTTTTTCTCCTCCATAAATATTGCATTACAAAGTACACGCAGAGGCAGCTGCAAATTGCTGAATCTCGCAGGAAAAACGATTAGTGCGGCAGAAGCCTGTCGGCGGCATTGAGGATCAGGATCATGGGTGCTTGCTTTCGCTCCCCAGAGTGCTCTGGGATGCTGACTTCTCCAGAGGAGGGCCAAGGATTCCAGAGTGCCCCCTGGGTCCCTTCCTAACATCCAGGACAGCTCAGGCAGGCAGACCCTGCAGAGAAACCAGAGCGTTTGGAGCTGCTGGTAGACTCAAAAGTAAAGGTGAGAAAAGTTTCTCACTGCAGCTGGAGAAACGCTCCCCTCCCAGAGACCACTTTGGAAATTAGTACAAGCTCCAAGGGCTGCATAGAAGATAAGTAAGGAGTGCGCTGAGAAAGAGGAGGGTCCGGATCATGGATCCGTCCTCTGCCTTCCTCTCTGCTCCCTTCCCCATAGCTCAATCTTTCAATGCTTGGGGGTAGGAACTGGATCCAGGCCAGGGGCCACATAAAAACTAAACATGGGCAGCACTTGCCCCCCAGGGCTGAGTTTCCCCACCCCTCTAGACAGTTCCTTTGGCCCTAAGCAGCGCACATACATGGCTTCTCTCTCTCGACTCATTCACACCGTGTGTTAACCGTAGAGTGGTAGCCCCAAACGTGTTTGTGTGAACTCACAAACCTGGATCTGGCAATGTGTTTAAGCACGGGAAATTGCTCCTTAGTAATAATAATTAATAGTATTACTTACTTATATAGCGTCAACAATGGGCCTGAGTCGAACAGTCTTGATTAAAGACAGGTCTCTGCCCCAAAGGGCTTACAATCTAGGATAGACAAGGGGAGGGCACATAAGGAGAGTCAGGGAGACATCCATGAAGCTGAAACGTTGCAGGGCCCCTAGCCCGGTGCCAAGGGAGGAGAGGGATCCGGAAGGGGAAGTGTAAAGGAGCAAGCTATGGGGATGAGGAGTTAGGGAGATTTGCATGTTGGGGGAGAGGAGACGAGTGTATGTGTTCAGGGAGGGAGTTCTGGACATGGGGAGTGGCGGGGGGGCAGCATGAGAGAAGGGGCAAAGGCAGTTTAGGGATCAGAAGACTCTGGGCGTGTTTTTCAATGAGATGTTCGCATGATATTTATGATTGTTTCTGATATTATGATGTTTATACTGTTTTGTATTTTCTGTTTTGTAAATGTTTCTGTGAGCTGCCCCAAGCTGCCCGGGGCAGGACGGGTGCGGGATGGAAGGTGTAAATAAGTAATAACAACAATGCATGGCCCCCCAGTAACCACTCATCGGAACATCCCACGAGCCACTCATGGCCATTCATGGTGCCCTGCCCGAGAAATCTGGAGTGCGCTGTGCGGGGCAAGTCTACACGTGCATGGCAATGGGCGGCCATGCACATCCCCGGCCCATATGCCAGCAGCCCGGCCCGCAGCCCGGCCACCTCCCCGGCCCTGCCCTCAGCCCTGGGGAGCTCTTCAAGGACACGTGTCGTGCGCAAAATAGAACCCTGTGTTGGCTCAAAACCCCCTCGTGATGCACCAGAGAAGAGCCGGCGCCATGGAGGACAGCAGCTTCCTACGCGCCTCCATTGTTGCGCGGGACTGTCGGCAGCTGCAGTGGCGCCCTGGGTCATGGGCAGGAAGGGGTTACTGTCTACAGCTGTGTGTCATGGCAGAGGGCAAGCAGTTGGGCAGAGCTTGGGATGGACTGTTGCTGGGTGCGGGGAGGGGGGAACAGCTGCCCATCTGAGTTGTTTGCAGGGCTGGTCCATGGAGCATGGAGGCTGCCTTGGTGGCCACCCTGGGAGCAGCCCGTTAGAATCCCTCCCTCCCTCCTCACTCCACATGCGTGGCTGTTCTGCAGCCGTGCCACTCAGCAGCCACGGAGACACAAGCCTTGCTTGTTTAAAAACACCCTGGGACAGGTGAGGGGGGTGGCAGAGGAGAAGCAAAGTTTCTGGGTAGGAATGTAGTGGACAATGAAGGGAGAAGAAGGATGAGGAGGAGCAAGGCCTTGAAGAGCCGTGAAGGTGAAGAGACAAGGGGTTTGTGGAGGAAGGGAAGGGGGAGAGGGAGCCACTGAAGGGAGCAGAGAAGGGGCTGAAGATGGTCAGCGTGTGGGGCAAAGTGGATGACTCTGACAGCTGAGTGCTGAACAGAAATGAAAGGGTCACAGTGAGAGTGGGGGAGACCGGTGAGAAGGAGGTTGCAGTAGTAAAGGGCCAGGCTGTGGCAGGGCTGAGAAACTCAACTCCAAAGGAGGGGGATAGGGAGCTGGGACCTAGAAGTTGTGAGTGGATCCTGGAGAGGATCATAGCGTCGCGGCAACCGTCAGGCGGAGGTGAATCTTTCAGACACCCAAGAAGGGCTTATCTGGAATGGCAGGCAGGAGCCAGATCTGTATGGGGGGGTGTAGGCTGGCTGTGAGGGGCAATTCAGAACTAATCCAGACGCACAGGCTGGAGCAAGGGGCTAAAACTTACCCCGGGATCAGGACCCTAAAAGACATAGGGATGGACTTCTAAATACTTGTGTATAGGAACACTTTCCATAGAGACTGGAGAACTGCATGTGGCTGGGGTGGGGCCTCCCCTGAGACTGCCAGTGTCCCCTGCAAGGCAACTCGGGTGGACCCACCCACACTGTTAATGGGGTATATGGAGGGTATCCTGATTGCTGAAGTATATGAACCAGAAGGGTATGGATTATGAGGTCTCCACCCCAGGACAATTCAGTGATCTGTGCTTCATGGAAGGTCAGGCTAGATGCTCTCAAGGGTCCCTTGGAAGCTTAAATCTCTCTGCACCAGGCTGATTCTCCCTGTTCCATTCCAGCCTTACTCTGCTTGAAGACAGAACCATCCCTGCCCGTGGGCAGGCTCCTCTCATGAATCAGACCTGCCAGTCGCGCTGAGCTGGAATGACAGGGCTGGTTATTTTTATTTTGGGGACTGTGCCATTTAAGGCTGCTGGTGAGGAAGGAGCGTGCAGACATTGCTGATGAAAAGACACAAAATGAGAAGAGGGGTCCTTACGGCGGTCTGTCCGAGGTGCTTTGAAAGCTTCTTACGCTCCGTAGCTCATGTTTTTTAAATTTGAGAATAACTCACAAGCCTGCTGACAGCCCCACGCATTTGCCTTAATAAATCACCAGATCACAGCCCAGTGTGGCGAGGAGCAGAACGACATCATGTGTCGGATAGAATAATGCATTGCCCTTCGCAAGACACTTCTTAAAGTGCTTAGCAAACAAGAATTCCCTTGGGCTGGCATTGCCAAAGATGGCTAAGGGGCTCCGGTGACTACATTCTTCCCTGAACTTCACAGCAAACCTTAGAATGGGTCTCAGGTCCAGGGGCCCAAATGCAGCCTAGGGCTGGTTTTTATTTGACGTCTTTCCAGTTCCTGGATCTGGCCCCTGGATCCAGCCCCTACCCTCAAGCCCCGAAAGACTGAGCCCCACGTAAGGGAGGAGAGATGAGGGCATGCCCACCTGGACAGAAGCACAGCGGCACAGATCCATGATCTGGACTGGACCCTCCCCAGCCCCCAACGTCTATGTAGAAAGCTACTCATTTTCAAAATAGCCGATAACCCCGCGGACCATGGGCTAAAAGGCCTCTGCAAAATGTCTTGCATTTTTTTGTCAAACACATTTAAAGGTAGCCAACCCCCCCACCCACCCCCAACAGATTTGCACACCCTGTTGATTGAAGAATTTGGGGCTATAACTTCCACAGCGTTTGCCTAATTTGGGTCCATGAGGGTTTAAAAGGATTTAAATAGATCCAAAATGTATTCAAATGGTTCAGGAAAACATCACGCAGATCAAGCAGGCGGCATGGTGCAAAGTGTGTGTAACATTATTATATTATTATTATTATTATTATTATTAACAAACATTTATATAGCGCCAGCAGTGTACCTGGCACTTTACAAAGTAATAAAATAGACACGGTC
>QEPC01004062.1:118130-135241 GCA_003113815.1 Sphenodon punctatus | reverse complement strand
CCCCTGTGCTGTGGAATTCGCTCCCGGAGGAGGCTCGGTTGGCTCCCACTCTCCTGCTGTTCGGCGCGTATGTAAGACCTGGCTGTTCCGCCAGGCTTTTGGCCAGGGGTAGGGGTGAGGTGGGGGCAGGGATGGGGGCTTTCCCCACATATTGGGGTATTTTTAAATTGTAATTGTTAATTGTTTAAAATGTTTATATTGTTTTAATGTTTTAATGAATGTTGTTTGCCGCCCCGGACTGCCCTGTGGGCAGGAGGGGCGGGATATAAATTTTAAATAAATAAATAAAAAATATTCGCCTTCCACTTCAACATCATATGGTGGGATTTTTGACACATCTAAACCTAGAAGGCTCCTGCCCCCCTGTTCTCATGGTTCTGGAGACGGGGAGCTAGGACTTTAACTGAAGCTCCTTTGCCAAGTGATGCCCTCTGGGAAATTTGAGGCGAGTGACACTATCTTTAAACCGGTGACTAAAGCAAGATGACAGCCTCTTCCTGCCTATGGAAACCAGGTGCCTTTGTTGCTGTGGAAACTGGCTCCGCGGGGAAGGTGGCAGCGTGTATTTTCATTACTGCAAACAAATGGAAGGCTTAGCACCTTTTAATTCTTACAACTGAGATCGAGACTCCCCTCGCCCCTTTCATGTCGGCATGTTCGGGAAAGCCACGGCAGCACCAATCACACCACGATTAAAAGTATTCCCCTGCCACAAGTGTGTGGGGCGAGATTAGAGCTGAAAGGAATACTTGCCTATCTGGTATCCAGTTGGATATTGTGGTATCTGGTCGGACACTAAATGGTATCTGGTTTGGCATCCGCTGGCTATCCGGTTAACTGGATTCCCAAATTCCCATTGATCATTGACTACCATTTACTGCATCTAGGGCCAGCCTTAGAATTTGCAGGGCCCAGGACAAAGATAAAATGCAAGGCCCCTGGTAATCCCACCTCCTTCCCCTGCAGGGCACTAGAGGTGGTTGTGTTTGGGGACTCACTGGGAGAGAATGGGGGGGGGGGGTCCACCCCCTGCCCTGATGAAACCACGGCTTACTGTGGGGCCCTCGGAACTAGAGAAAAGAGTGGGGCCCCGGGAAGTCACCCCATGTCATCCTGGGGTAAGGCTGGTCCTGATTTCATTATCATGTTACCATTTAATTACTGTTTGTCTTTTTATTTTATTTTTATTCCCTCCCTCTCTCTGGACTGGTGGTGTTATGCAATAATGTGGTTAATGGTAATATCTGGTATTCTGGTTTGGTGGTTAATCCCTGCAGCTATCAGATAGTCACCGAATAACCGCCAAGCTATCCGGAATACAGGTACTAACCGTGGATAATTTCTTTGCTGTTAGTTTCAGCTCTAACGAGACACTGAGAGGTTAGGAAGTTCTCCTTCCAGGATCACACACTTCACTGCCGGCAACAAGAGTCAAATCCCACCCCCACAGACACTCTCACCCCCCAGTACCTGGAAAATCAGCAGCCTCTCTCATTGCCGCTGTCACTGATACCCTGGACTAGGGTTACCCTGTAAAAGAGGTCGCTTATGAAAAATACATGATGCAGGGCCACACTGGAACCGATACAGCCCTGCAACATGCATTTTCCTAAGTGTCCTCTTTTAAAGGGGAGGTGTGCTAAGGCTAACCCTACTCTGGACCCCCCTGCAGTCGTGAGGGAGAGAAGTCCATGGTAAAGCCGAATTTTTCAGTCTCTCAGGGAAAGTGGGGTGATTCCAACCACATCCCGAGTGGCCCCAAATCTCATCTGGCAGACACATGAGCCACTCTCCCCACTAGCTGCAGCAGGTACCAGGGCCGTGTCAGCAGCTGCTCTAGAACGGGGCCCGGCCCTCAGGGGCTAAGTGCCCACAGGATCCACCCCCTGAACTGGATCCAGACACATGGGGTTGAGTTCAAACACCGCTCGCTCCTTGCCTGCTTTATTTAGTCTGTGTAAACCAGCAGCAGCATATATACAAAGTCGTATCCCGTCCTTCTAGCCAGGTAAACCCTCTGGCTAGGCTTGGGGGTTCAGCCAGGGGAACCCCTCAGGGGAACCCCTCTGGTTCCCAATGTCCCAAGGAGTCCCAAACAGTAGGGGGGCATTTGGGTGTAAGTCCCAGCATCTCCGGTCTCTTCCCAAATCCGTCCTACGGCAGCTCCAGGGAACAGCAATCCAGATCCTGAGGGTTGTCATCTTACCAGGGGCTTTGATGGATGGTGACAGTCGAACTTACAGACATACTTTGCATTAAAAATGCACGTGTTGATTTAGGTGAATCAGTTAACTTTGATGTTTGACTGGGGAAATATTTTTTTTTAAAAATGCAATCTTAAAAAATGAAAGGAATCGTACATACCAACTTTTCCCGTAGCCAGACTTGAACCCTGGTCCTTCTTGTCTTCATTTCAAAGCTCTCTCACAGCACTGCCCCCAAGCTAATTAGCACTGCATCACTCTCCCAAATGAGATCTACCTGGCATTCTGGCCGAGCACTATACCTGTGGGCAGCATACACAGGCCAGAAGATTGCACCCTATTTTTCCAAGCCACCCAATAGCCACTGTTAATTAAAGGGGCAACTCTCTTTGGAGGCATAGCTAGGTAAGAATGGGCCCTGGTGCAAAAGATGGAATCCCCACCGAGGTACTTTGCAAGTCTTCAGTGGGTGCTAATCACCCATTTGCCTATACACACAATCCACATGAATGTGGGGCCCCTTGGGTCTTGGGCCCCGGTGCAGCTGCGCCACCTACCCTGATTATAGCTATGTTGTGTCCTAGATCTATGCCCTCATCCCTCCTATCCCCCCACTCCCGACCCTTATGATCTTCTCCTCCTTATGTACAGCCAAGCAACTTCATAACAGGCCAGCACAAGCTCATCAATCATTAAGGAAACCTGCTGGCATTTCTATCAGCAGATTATTATACTTAGTGCTCAAGTAAAGGGCAGCTCGTTTATCTTCAAGTCTCTCCTATCATGATGATCACAATAATCCAACCCTAGCAGATCCCCTTCCGGATTATGCATTCTTAACTGCCTGGGATTCAGGAAATGTTGGATTCCCTGATTACAGTCGATCTCCAGGCACAGGAACGTATGGGGGCTTTCCCTATGTACGAGGGCAAGACCCTCCACAATAGGACTCTGACCCTCAGAGTGCAGCGTCTGATCACTGCTCGAATATTTCCCCTACGTTCCACCTGCTGGTCCAGCTGCCCCTGGTCCCTGCTGCCCCCGGAAGCCCTACCACCTCCCTCTTCTGTGACATGTGGGAAAAGCAGAGTTGCAGGGAGAAGCAAGTGTTGCCCCTGCTGCCCCTCCCCACACCCAGGTCTTGTCCCTACCTTCCCTTCCAGGTGCTGTTGTAGCTGCCCCTGGTCCTGCCTGGCTCCTAGCCCCTTGCAGCTAATGATGAAACAAGTACCCACAGAAATGGGGATATCTGTTAAAATTACAGCACTTGACCTGGTAATATCGGGGACTAATTGGTGCTCGATTAGCCTCTGATTAGCTGGCCCAATCTTCTGACTTTGGTACCAATTTTTCAACTTTCGGTACCAGTTTTCCTATTAGTAATAAACCATCAGGGCTTGGCCCTGAACTCTTTGTCTCTGGGGCATGCTTGCCTTTCTCCCTGTGCCGCCACCTGGGCTGCTTGGGTTGGGATTGCCCCCCTATATTCCCTGTTCTTCCTCTCATGCCTGCTTATATGGTAGCCACGCCTGCCCGGCCCTCGCTTCCTGATCGTCTCCAACCTGCTTATAAGGTGGGCTGGGAGCCACAGACAGTGCGTGGAGCATGTGAAGTTCGTTTGTGCCTCCTCCCCCTGCTCTGTAGCTCAAAGAGCTTCTTGGAATCTCTGCTCAGATTGTATTATTCAGTCTTTGTCTTTTGTTTGGGTAGTTTGATCCTCTGTTCTTGTTTCCCCCCCTCCGCTTCCTTTCTCCTCCTGGACCAAGTGTTTCTCTCCCGGGTTGTTCTTGGCCTCCCCTTGTTTGTGTTGCTTGCTGTGTTTCTCCTACAGCTGCTGTTCCAAGTTTGCTCATTGCTGTCTTCCTGTCCGTCTGTCCGTACCCCTGTATCCCTTCAGGCTCGGTGCGCGTTCTCTGTCCGTACCCCTGTCTCCCTTCAGGCTCGGTGCGCGCTCTCTGTCCGTACCCCTGTATCCCTTCAGGCTCGGTGCGCGCTCTCTGTCCGTACCCCTGTCTCCCTGGCTCGGTTCTAGTTACCCGATGGGTGGGTGTTTGCTATCTTAATAGCTCCTGATGCTCTCCTCATGCCTTGCTTATGGTCTTCTTTTCTATCCTAGTCAGTGTTCCTGATCCCCCTTCTTGGTCCTTGTTCCCTTCATAGCAAGTGTTGATTATCCCTTCCCTGGTACCTTTGCCCCTCTTGACCTCCTGCTGTTTCTTAAGAGTCTTCTTTGCTATTGGTTGGTCCCCCCATAGCTAGCGTCTGGCTTGTTCCTCACATTGGTTGGGAGTCGCACTCTCTCTCTCTCTCCTCATCCATAGTTAGGATCTGGGTTGCGCCTTGCGTTGCTTAATGTCTTGTCCCACAAATCTTATTTGGCCATGGCCTTGCCTAGTGCTTCCTCTCTTTCATGGTTAATGTTTGGCTGCCCATAGCCTTGCTTAGTGCTTGCTCCCTGTCACAGCTAGCTCTGACTCACCCCTCGCTTATCACCCTGTTCCCCTTTCCAGTCTCCTTCGAGTGTGTCGGAACTAGGGATGGGCGAACGCGGTTCGGATCTTCGGAGTTCGGACCGAACTCGGTCTGTTCAGACGTCCGAACCGAACTCTCGAATGACCGAACAGTTTGGTCGTGTTCGGATGAGTTCGGGGGGCGGGAAAAACATCGTTTCAGGGCCAAAAATTAGGTTTCGGTTTGGTTTCAGTTTCGGTTTTGGTATCGATAGTGCTATTTTTGAATGTTCGGCCAAGTTCGGCCAAACCGAACTCAGCTGAACCGAACCATCGAACCCGAACTCGGGTTTCAAACTGAATGACCAAACATCCGAACCGCGTTCTGTTCGCCCATTCCTAGTCAGAACTTATCGTGTGGTCACAGTGCCTTGCTGTTCGTGGGGGTTCTCTGGTTTAGGGTCTGTTTTTCTGCTTTGTTCTAGCTGTTGTTATGAAAAGATTGTATTTTACCTGACGTACTGATTGTAACCCACCTTCGTAGCCCTATGTTTAGTAAAGGTACACACGTGTGTACTAATATTAGATCAAATGTAAACTAGTAGTGAAAATATGTATTTGTGTTAGACTGATTAAGAGTATGTCGTTTTGTACTTGGGAGGGAAACCAGGTAAATTCCTGACACTATCACTAGCTCCTTTTCCTGTTGTCTGCTCAAAAAACCCCTCTCCCCACCTCCCTGTTCCTTGAAGACAGCTACCTCCAAAGGAAAGTGTCTTGGCCTACGATCGAGGTTGTTCCTGATGGTTATCTCTGGAATTAGTTGTATGGCTTAGGCTCTATTCCATCCTGAGGGAGCAGTGGCCCCCTGGCCTGTATCTCAGAGACACTGTCTCTCATGAAGGCTTAGTCTTCCTGGTTCTAGCTCTATCTTCCTTGCTGCTCTTCCCTAGTTCCCCTGTAGTTCCCGCTAGTGACTGCAAGTGCTCCTGGGTCTGATTCTGTCCCAATTAACCACATTTTGGTACCAGTTCTGACAATACTTTGTGTACCGTGACATAAAGGTAATACCTGGTATTTTCTGGTAATCAGGTGCTAATTTTGTACTTGGGCGGGCACCCAATAGACTACTCAAAACTGCAGGTGTTACCGCAGGCAGCAAATTTACTGTCCATGCCTGCAACCTCCATCTTTCAAAACACGTGAGAAAAGCAAGAAGGAACAAGCTTCCCCCTGCTGTCCCTAGCCGACCGCCCGTGGCAGTGTTTTCCTAGCTGCCTTTGGTTCTACCTGACCTTGGTCCCGTTCCATCCCCCTCGTCTGCAACATGTATGTTCCACAACTAATCTGTTCCATTGCAAATAGTTGTGCGACCGCTGTATCCTGGAATGAAAACTTTGAATAACGTTTGATTCCTAAGTAACAGTAAAAACTAAAAGAGCAATCCAACGGCTGATGCACGCCGACCCTCACGCACCGCCAGAACGCGCACGCTTACACGTGCACGCATGCTGTGCGTGAACCTGAGCGCCTGCACTCTGGCCGGAGCACGGTGCCCACGATCGGTGTACGCGGCCCGTTGGATTGCTCCCTAATAGTTAAAGTTCTAAACTAGAGTTCAAAAATAGTCTCCATGGTGACTTCATGCAAAAAGCATCTTTCAGGAGAAAAATAGGTGGGGAAAGAGAAGTCGCCAAGTACTATTTTCTTTCCTTTGGCCAAAAGTTTCAAGTGCTGTAGCTCTGACATCCTTTCAGCAAGCGATAAGCAATTTATTACACATTCTTCTCAACGGATCACACATGCTACCGCTCAAAATGTTAGCTTGTTTGATTCCAGACTGATTAGCATTCGGAGGGTGATTTCAGACATGACGGGTGACAGCATTGACCCCAGGCCGCGGGGTGGTTCGGACCACGGGCGGGGGTGAAGGGGTGAGCCAACAGACGTTCCCCCCTTCACCCCCGTCCGTGGGGACCGCCGAACCATGGCCCACGGTCAATGCTGCTGCCCATCATGTTTTTAGGGTAAACCCCCCCTCCCGGAGTGGGCGGGGCTGTGCGACGCAGCGTGCGGACGCACGGCCCCACCTCCTGCGCGCCCTGGCCACCTGCCCTCCCCGAGACAAGCAGCCACAGCAGCCTATCTGGCCGCTGCCGCCTCCCGCTGCCCGGACTCCGGAACACGGTGACGGTAAGGTAACAGACGTTACTTTTCCTTCACTGCGTTCCGGATTCCCCCTAACCACGCTTCGTTCGCCGCCGCGGTGCGGGAGAACAAAGCGTGGTTAGGTTCACCGCGGAGGGTGGTTGACTGAGGTGAACCTCTGGATGTGAGCAACCAGGCGTTCACCTCCATTCACACACCCCCACCCCCACCCCGCGGTTGACTGAGGTTGACTGTGGTGATTTCAGACAACGTAACGTCTGAAATCACCTAATGAAAACTGGTCTTGCCTGAACTACACGGTGGCTGTATAGTTTGCTTATTTATTTATTTATTTATTTATTTAAAAAAATTATACCCCGCCCCTCCTGCTAGGCAGCCCGGGGCGGGTAACAACATCAAAATCAATACAATACAATAAAACATATAAAAAGATCGTATCTCAATAGTAAAAATGAAGAGAAAAAAACCCCAACCCCCCCCCAGCCCACCACCCCGTGCACTCTCACCCTTCTCCCTCGCCAAACGCCTGACAGAACAGCCGGGTCGTACAAGTCCTACGGAAAACCGGGAGGTCCGGGGCCAGACGGGTCCCCACCGGGAGGGAATTCCAAAGGCGCGGCGCGCTCACTGAGAACGCCCTGTCCCACGTGGCCCCGCGGGTATAGTTGAGCGGTCGGTTATGACTATAGTCGCGTGATGAGCTTTCAAGATTCAAATAATAGAATCTTAGAATGGGAGGTGACCCTAGAGGTCATCTAGTCCAACCCCCGTTTGGATGCAAGGTAACAACAGCTACAGCACCCCGACGGATGACTGCCCAGTCTCTTTTCAAATACCTCCAGTGATGGAGAGCCTCTGGCCTCCCTAGATTGCTTGTTCCATTGCTGCACAGCTCTGACTATTAAGACATTTTTTTGTATATTTAATCATAGAATCTTAGCGTTCGAAGGGATCTCAGAGGTCATCTAGTCCAACCCCCTGGTCAGTGCAGGAAATCCACAGCTACAGCATCCCTGACAGATGCCGTTCAGCCTCTGTTTGAAAACCTCCAGCGAAGGAGAGTCCACCCCCGCCCTAGGCAGTGTCTGCTCCACTGTCAAACAGCTCTTACCACTAGGAAGTTCTTCCTAATGTTCAGCCAAACTCTGCTTCCTTGTCATTTGATCCCATTGGTTCTAGTCCTGCCCTCAGGAGCAACAGAGAACAAGTCTGCACCATCTTCTGTGCGACGGCCCTTCAGATAGTTGAATACAGCGATCCTGTCTCCCCTCAGTCTTCTCTTCTCCAGGCTAAACATACCAGCTCCTTCAACCTTTCCTCATAGGACTTAGTTTCCAGATCCCTGACCCTCTTTGTCGTCCTCCTCTGAACCCGTCCCAATTTGTCGATGTCTTTCTTAAAATGTGGTGCCCAGAACTGGACACAGGACTCCGGATGAGCTCTGGCCAGCGCAGAGTAGAGTGAATCAACCTTTCTGTAACTTGAGCCCATTATCTCTAGTCTGCCTTCTGTAGCAATGCTCACCAGTTCCATGCCATTTTCTTGGTGGCAGCCCATAGATATTTGAAGACTGCTATCATGTCTCCCCTTAATTTCCTCTTTGTCAAACTAAACATACCCAGTTCCTGCCACCTTTCCTCATAAGATTTGCTTTCCAGACCCCTGACCATCTTTATCACCCTCCTCTGAACCAGCTCCAATTTGTCTTAAAATGAAGCGCCCAAAACTGGACCCAGTACTCCAGGTGAGGCTGATCACTGCTGAATAGAGGGGGATTATTACTTTCGCTGACTTGCAGCCATTGGTCCTTTTCACACAGACACACTAACGCTGATAAAATGGGTGTTATATTTTATTATACATGCTGCAGGGCAGCCATAGAGCACATCTGCAGCCCTGTAACATGTATAATAAAATGTAACGCCCATTTTATTGGGGTTAGCGCATCTGTGTGAAAAGGGCCAATGCCACCTGTCCTGGAGAAGAAAACAGACTGGTGCTAATTTACATACATGTTCAGGTTTTTATATCTACGTAAACCTATTATGTAAATCTACATAAACCTATATCTCCGTTAACCTAACCCACTGCCTGACACAGAGGATGGATCTGGTTTTGTTTTTTTTAAAAGTCAGATGATAATTGTGGCTGAACAGTTAAGGCACTCATCTACAGGCCTGAAGGTTGTTGGGGTCATGTCCTGCTTGGTCTTGCACTGGACTGCTGTCTCCAGCCCACCCTGAAAGGGGTGTGGTAGTCCTTTGCTCCGCCCTTGTGGACGTGGCCTTGCTCCCTCCTTCGGAGACGAGAAGCCAGAGAGAGTGGGCAACCACCGGTGTGGCAGAAGCTGCGCTTGGAACATCCAGGAGTATGACATGAAAGTTCAGCACATTAAAGGCACTACGAATGTGCCTGCAGATGCTCTCTCTTTAGGCAACACGCCTCCTGACAATGGGAGCTAAAGAATGGGATCGGGGATTCTGTTAATGTTTTTGCTGTTGTTTTTTCTTCTCTTCCAGGGCGGTCGAGTGTCACGGTTTCTGCGCCGCTAGGACTTTGTAACTTACATATGACCTTGTACACTTTTCTCCTTTGGGGGCTGTGTGACGCCTGAACTCGCAGTCCTGATAAACAGCGTGTTCAGGCTACAGGAGAAGGGGGGGGGGGGAGATGTGGCAGAAACTGTCAAGAGCGACCTTGCCCTTTCCAGCTGACCTTCACTGACACTCTGGCTTCCAGTTGCTACTAGGCAGGATTTCGTAATCCCAGGGGAAGGTACAGCCAGGTAACCTCCCAAAGACCAATCACAATTGAGGGGTAGGGGGCTTTTAAAAAGAAAAGACACCCCTCTCAGCGCTCTCTTCCATTTTGTCTTCTGTTTGCTCTGCACACTGACCTGGTGCTGAGAAGCTAAGGGAAGGGCTCCTGGCCTGTTGGGATTAAACTGAACGTAAGGACTGAACCCCTTTGCTGCAAGGCAAAGGCGCACCTGAAGCTGTCAGTAATTGAATGTTAGATCTGAGGGACCAGTTTAGGCCAGATGCTTCTAAAAAGGCCATTGTGCCTAAACTGTTCTGATCAATTGCTTTTGCTCAAGGATTCAAAATACCTCACATGGTTGTAGCCTGTGATGCTGGGTTTATGTTATCAGTAAAGAATTCGTTCCTTTTATCTAAATGATCTGTGTGTGTGTGTGTTAGCAAATACACCTCTGTACGCTCGGGCGGCAGAAACTCGGAACTGTGTTATACTGGCTCGTGAGCCTGACTGTTATAAAGAAGCAGAAGAGGTCTCATTCTCCCCAGAGGGATGAGGCTGGAATCTGAATAAATAAAAAGCTCTGGGGTGGTGGCAGCGGGTAAGAGACCAGTAAATAAGTGGGTAACGGGGTGCCGGGGTGAACCCCAGTGGGCTCTGTTACGCCACAACCGGTCCCTGGGGGCCGGGCATGCTTCCACTCCCATGCATGAAAACACAGGGGGGGGGGGGGCTGTAAGAACGTACAACCTGCCTGCTGGGTCAGAACAATGATCAATGGACCCCAGCGTCCTGTCTCCAACAGCGGGAGCTTTGGCCGCTTCAGGGAAGTCCCCAACGAGTAAGCCATTCCCTACTGGTCACTCCCAGTCTCTGACAATCAGAGGCTGCTGCATCCCCTAACCCCACCTTGGCTAAGAGCCACTCCTGGACCTATCCTCTAGGAATGTATCCCAAGCCATTTACCCAAGTCTTTTCAGAAGGCGGTTACACGACCCTCACAGCAGCCTCTGGCAATGGGTCATTGTAGGATACTGGAGAAAGAACTTCTTTTTGTTTTAAACCTGCAGCCAGTGAAATGTTACAATTTCGGTAGCTCCCTCAAGCGGGGGCCAAACGCAGTCCACAGCTAGTTTTTATGGGGCCCTCTTCCAGTTTCTGGATCCAGTTCCTACTTCCAAGCACCGAAAACCGGAGTTCAAGGTAAGGGAGCAGAATTAAGGGCATTCACACAAAGACAGGGGACCTATCCTTGATCTAAACCTTCCTCGTCCAGAGCACACACCGCCACCCCTGATTGCTTGGAGTTTGCATTCATTTTCAAAGTGTCCTGTGAGGCCCAGGCCCCCAGGGATGGGTCCCAACAGGGCTGCGCCAGCTCACCCCGTGGATCTCAGCCAGAAAACATGCCATCTGTAGAGCCCCGAGGTAGCGGGGCCTCCATGCCCACGGTCGCTCTGATGATGTCATCAGGAGGCGCAGCGCACAGCTTTGGCCGGGCACACCGCTGCTGCAGAAGGGGGTGCGGAGCTAGCTCTTGAAAAGGCCCCAGGCTGCAGCCACAAGAGGCTGGAGCAGGAAGGACGGAGACAGGCCTCTCTCCTGGGCGGCTGCTGGAACAGATCGAATACCTTCTCACCGGCGCTTCAGGAACCCCGGCGGGATGAAGCTCATTGGCCAATGACAAACCCCAGTTGGGGCAATGAACTGTGAGAAGAGAGCCCTCTGAAGCAACAGGGTCTCCCTGGGGACTCTCTGCTTTTGAGGGGCATTAGAGGCAGGTGGAAGCCTGGGGTGGGTAGACCCTACAAGGGGCTAGGGCTGCTTCCCTGAGCCCCATAGAGTCACGCCTGAGAATCATAGGGCGGAGGAGGACCCTCCCCAGCCACGAGGAGCAGAGGGCCGGTGGCTGGGACATATATAGGGCTACAGTTACACCGGGCGTAGCTGGCAGAGTGAGACCCTGAGGAGGGCAAAAGGAACAATGGATACTGAGACTATGTTGGTTGCTGGGGAGCCATACGGCTCAGATGGAAAGCCAACAAGACTTTTTGAAACCAGTTACTAGGGAGTTGGCTAGTATGCAAACGCACGCACAGAACCAACTGGCTGAACAGGTCTCTTCACCTTGAACGGATTGTGTAAAGGGAGTGGGGGGCCTTGGCAAGGGACCCCCAGTGCGTTTAAACAAAATGGGGCCGGCTGACGATCCCGAGGCCTTCCTGAAATACCTTTGAGAGGGTGGCTAGGGTGGCTTACTGGTCCAAAGAGCCGGAGGCGTTGATACTGGCCCCCTGTTGGTCGGGCTCAGCTCAGGCCATATATGATAGGTTAGAGACTGACGAGGCCACTGACTTCACGGTCGTAAGAACAGCTATCCTCCAGGGATTAGACATATCAGAGGAGACCTATACTAAGAGGTTCCGGGGGGAGTTGCTGCGTCACCACACATGGTGGTCCAACGGCTGCGAACACTTTGTCTGAGATGGCTAAAACCACAGAAGAGATAGTGGAATTGCTAGTGGTGGAACAGTTTATACAGATCTTACCCACCGGGGGCTGGATATGGGTGTCTTGCCATCAGCCTTCCACCCTAGAGGAACCTGTTACCCTCATTGAAAGTGATGAGGTCTTTGAGGGGGCCACAGCATATGCTCATAAGGACCAAGCTAAAGGGATTCAATGGGAAGATAAGGAAGGTAGGAAAGGGTGGTACGGTAGACACCCTTGTATCAGGTCAAAACCATGTTTCCCTATCCAGGATGACCGCTATAGGGGTTTACCAATGGCCCCATAAAAAAAGTTCAAGGAACCTAATAGTAGGTCCCTCCCCACTTGGAAGCCACAGGAATATAGCAGCGAAACCCAGACTAAGATGGAGGCTGAGGGAGAAACCAGGCAGGTGGAGTCACTCAGGGGACCCCGGTTGTGTTATATGTGCGGGAAACCAGGCCATCTAAAACGAGACTGTCCCTTGATGGACTGTACGTACGCAGAGGGATGGTATGGCAAAAGCCACCTTGAGTCATCTGGATCAGGCAAACTCTTGACCCTCGTGTGGGTGGAGGGAAGAGAGTACATGGCTCTTATAGATATGGGCTGTAGTCAGATGTTCATCCAAGCCAGTATTGCAGGAGCCCCATGTAAACGCCTCACCCCTTTTGGGGGAATTAGCTCAGACGAGGGTCGACAAAATACTTTCAGGCACCCCCGGCCGTGATATCCAATTTGTGTTTGGGGTCTAACACCCCCAATAGAGTCTAATGTCCTCCAGCCGCCACATCACCCCTTACAGCTGGCCCGTTCCACCGTGTAGGGGCTTCTCCCAACTAGTGGGTCCCCAGCATAAACTTAGTCCCACACATATCCCTAAAGTTCTCCCCCAACGGGGCACATAAAGTCCAGGTACTGGAAAACATAAATCTTTGGCCTTATGGCCCTTGAAATAAAGAGAACATACCTGGTCTCCCATGCTGTCTGCAATGTTTCCAAGTCCTGGTTACTGCAGGGGGGAGGCGGGGGGTTTCTCAGGAGCTTCATAGAGACACATCCTCTCCCTTCGAGCTCCTGCTGTGCACTGACTGTTCCTGGCCGAGCCTCTTCCTTTTATGCAGGAAGCCACACCTCCTAGCCACCAACTTCCTGTTGCCAGCCATTTTGTGGACTCTCGGCAGCCATTTTGCTTTTCAACAACCCTTTATGGCCCTACTCTGCCACACCCCCAAACCTAGTTTCCCAGGCATCACGCTGCGGTGCAGCCATGGGAAGGTCAAAACCTACCCTGCCTGCCTAGTTCGCATCATGGCAGCTGGTCATACAGCTCGCTGGTGGGTTAGAGTGGTCCCAGCATTGGTACACCCAGTTGTGCTAGGTAGGGACTGGGGTCCACTTGACCCCTTTTTACAGCCCCCAGAAGGCCTGATGGGAGAAGAGACTGATCCCATCCACCCTAACCCAGATGAACACTCCAAAAGAGATGAGGCGGTGGCTTTGAGGTCTATTAAAGCTTCTGTAGTGCCTCGGGAGCTGGGGAAGTTGTTTGCCCAGGTAGGCCTGCCCCGAGTAATCATAACAGACCAGGGTACCAACTTTATGAGTAATGTTATGAAGCAGCTGTGTAAACTCCTATGGGTGCAAACTACCAAGACATCAATTTGTCATCCGTCAACAGATGGTCTGGCGGAGAGATTTAACCAGACTTTAAAAAACATGTTGCAGACGTTCCTAAGGGAGGAGCCACACATCTGACATCTCTTATTACCCTCCTTAATGTTTGCCTATTGGGAGGTCCCGCAGGCTTCCCTGGGCTTCTCACCATTTGAACTATTATACGGCCGATGGCCTCGAGGTCTCCTCAACTTGATGAAGGAAGGATGGAAGGACCAGAGATCCAACCCAGATAGCGTAGTACAATATGTAGCCCAGATGAGGGGAAAACTTAATAGCGGCACAGGCCAAGCAAAAGTCATGCTTGGCCAAGATACGGAACCTGCAGCCAGGTCAACACATCTTAGTTCTTCTGTCCATGTCAGAGTCCAAGTTATTGGCAAGGTCCATACGAGGTGGTCAAATGCAATTGGGGAAGTTGATTATGTAGTACGCCAGCCAGGACAGAGGACAGAGCTACAAACCTACCACACGAGCCTCCTTAAAAAATGGAAGGAATGAGACTCTCCAACATCCGAGGCCCTTGTTGCAGACACATTATCCAAACCCCAGGAAGACGGTCATATTGGCAACATCCCAGTGGAGATGAACATAGACGGTCAGCAGCGTAGTTAGTTGACTGAACTGCTGTATGCCTTCTGCCATGAATTCACCAATAAACCCAGACGTACCAAACTGATTCAAGATGACATAATAATAGAACCTGAGAGGGTGGTGCAAGAGGCCCCCCGGTGTAATCCTAGTCATCTATGGACTACAATCGAACCAGAGGTACAAAGCATGTTGGCTTTGGAAGTCCTCAAAGAATCAAAAACAGCCCATGGCGCAGCCAACCTATACTAGTGGGGAAGCCCGATGGCTCTACCCGATTCTGTATTGGCTTCAGAAAGGTGAACGCCATTTCCCATTTTGACACCTACCCTACACCCTAATTGAACAATTAGGAAATACACATTACCTGTCAACCATTGACTTAACCAAGGGATGTTGGCAGATCTCCCTCACGACCGATGATCAGGAGAAAACCACTTTCACCACGCATCTTGTCTGTTCCAGTTCATCCGCATGCCTTTCAGATTGCATGGGGCAGCCGCGATGTTCCAGAGTCTTATGGATAAAGTACTTGCCCCGCATACCAGGTATGCGGCCACATATATCGATGGCATAGTCATCTTTAGTTCATCATGGGAAGAACATCTAGAACGTTTAAGGAATATAGCAAATGCACTTGCTCTAGCGGGTCTGACAGCCAACCCTGCTAAGTGCTGGTTGGGGTCACATGAAGTCACGTATTTCAGATACATGGTAGGCAATGGGCAGGTCCTCCCTGTATGGAACAAGATACAAGCCTTGCAAGACTGGACTTTGCCTAAGACAAAAATACAGATACAACAGTTACAACAGTTTCTCAGATTGGCTGGATACTACAGGCGCCAAGTTCCACACTTCGCCACTGTAGCCACCCTGCTTACAGACGCATTAGGGAAACAAAAATGCATGGCGGTACAATGGCCCCCGACTATGACACAAGCCTTTGCCACACTAAAATGTCAGTTGTGCGAAGCACCCATCTTGCACAACCTGGATTTTTCCTGTTCCCCTTTTATTGCAAACAGATGCCTCGGCTGTAGGCTTGGGGCCGTTTTATCCCAAGTTGTAGATGAGGAAGAGCATCCCATAGTTTACATTAGTCGCAGGGAACGAGCATACGCCACCATAGAAAAAGAAGCATCCGCTGTCCCATGGGCTGTTGTATCCCTCTGGTATTATCTGGCATGGGCACATTTTCTGCTAATTACGGACCATGCCCCTTTGCAATGGTTGACATTCATGAAAGATGCTAATCTGCACCTTATGCACCTTCGATGTCCAGCACAGCTGCGGATGTCACCATGTTAATGCGGATTTCTTTTCCTGACAGGGTGACAACACTCTGGTTCCTCTTTGGTTCTGTAGCCTCGTCTCGTCGGTGGGGTTTGTGTGTGACATCCAGGCTCCCGGTGACGGCCGCGCCGACTCACCCTGTGGGTCCTAGCCAGAAGACATGCCGTCTCCGGAGCCCCGAGGGAGCGGGGCCTCCGTGCCTGCTGTTGCCCTGATGACATAATCAGGAGGCATGACGTACAGCTCTGGCCGGGCGTGCTGCACCTGGAGAAAGAGACCCCAGACTGCAGCCACAAGGGACCGGAGAAGGAAGGAGGGAGACAGGCCTCTCTCTTGGGCAGTGGCTGGGACAGACCCAACGTCTTCTCGCCGGCGCTGCAGGAACCCCGGCGGAATGAAGCTGATTGGCCAGTGACAAACCCTGAAGCATGAGAAGGGAGCCCTGTGAAGCAACAGGGTCTCCCTGGGGACTCTCTGCTGCGGGGCAGCGGGGACGAGGTTTTGAGGGGCGTTAGAGACAGATGGAAGCCTGGGCCTGGTAGACCCTACAAGGGGTTAGGACTGCTTCCCTGAACCCCATAGAGTCATGCCTGAGATTAATAGGGTGGAGGCCGTCCCCAGCAACGAGGAACGGAGGTCCAGTGGCTAGGACATATATAGGGCCACAGTTACATGTCCCCTATGCACCTGTGGCTTCTTATATTTTTATTTAATATTTATTTATTTAATAGATTTATACCCTGCCCCTCCTGCTAAAGCAGTCCAGGGCGGCTTCCAACATAAAAACACAATAAAAGCAATTTAAAACATCCAGTAACTAATATTAAAACAGGGCTAAATATAATAAGTCTATAATAAATAATGGGTAAATAATGGGTAAGGTGGGGTAGCGAAAAACCCCTCACCTTACCCTCCCACCCTCCCCAAAGGCCTGGGCGAACAGCCAGGTTTTGCAGCTTCGCTGGAATATCAACAGGCTTGGGGCCAGGTGAGCTTCCTCCGGGAGGGAGTTCCAAAGGCGCGGCCCGGCTACCAAGAATGCCCTCTCCATTGTGGCCCCCCGCTTAACATGGGGGACCTCCAAGAAGGCACCCCCGCCGAACACAGGCGCCGCTCTGGGGCGCGGAGGGCGAGGCGGTCCCTGAGGTATGAGGGGCCCAGACCATGTAGGGCTTTATAGATCAACACCAACACCTTGAACCTGGCTTGGCACGCTATTGGCAGCCAGTTCAGAGTCCGGAGCACAGGTGTAATATGCTCCCGACGACCCGTCCCCATAAGGAGACGAGTTGCCGCATTCTGCACTAGCTGCAGCCTCTGAACCAGGCACAAGGGCAGCCCCACGTAGAGCGCATTGCAGTAGTCGAGCCTCGAGGTGACAAAGGCATGGATGAGGGAGGCCAGGTCCGGGCCGGAGACGAACGGACACAGCCTACGCACTAGATACAGCTGGCGGAAGGCAGCCTTAGCGACTGCCTCC
>QEPC01004062.1:87356-114353 GCA_003113815.1 Sphenodon punctatus | reverse complement strand
GGGGGGCAGCAAGTGAGAAGGGACGAAGGCGCTTAGGGGAGCAGGGAAGGCGTGGAAGGGTGAGAGAAGGGACAGAGGAGGAGCGAAGTGCATGGGCTGGAGTATGGAGGGCGATAAGTGCATGAATGTCTCCCTATGTCTCCCCCTCCCTTGTTCATCCTCGATTGTAAGCCTCTTAGGGCAGGGACCTGTCTGTAGTCAGGGCTGAGTACATTGCTGATGCTATATACTTAATAACATAGGGTTTCTCCTATTTCTGCTATTTTGAGGAAAGGTAAATAACTGCTCCCTGTTTCCTCAATCTCATGGTTTTGTTAACATCTATAATATCCCCTCCTCAGTCATCTCCTCTCCAAGCTGAAGAGCCCCAACCTATCAAGCCTCTCCTCATAGGGAAGCCATTCCAGACCCTTGACCATCTTTGTTGCCCTTCTCTGCAATGGGGTCACCAGAATCTGCTACACTCACGGTTGGATTATGTCTGATGGGGGCTCAGGGCTGTTATTTTTGGTTGGGAGTGGGGGGGTAGGTGGGCATCTGTTCCCTGCTCTACCTCTCTATGTTTCCAGGGAGAGATTGGATCATTCTGGTTGGTTTTGCAGGACTACTAGGGGTGAGTGGATCCACTCTAGCTTCAGCTGGGCCTGAGGTCTCTGGGGGATTTTAAATTCCAGCTGTTTGGCAAGGCATTCAGTTATCTATCTTTTTAATGAATATTTTAGAGTAGCAGAAAGCTCTGGAGATGAAAGGCAGCTGCGCTCCGCCAAAGAGCTCACCTGTTCAGCAGACACTTCCCTTGCCTGGTAAAGAATTACAGACATGAAAGAGGAGGAGGGGAGCAGGGAAGCAATTTTAGGGCTGTATGCAGTGTTGGTGGGAACCTTGCTAGGAGGCTGTACTCTGGGGGACAGGGCACACCTCAAGGAATAGGGGAGAGAGGCTGCCCCCCTTCCCCGTGTATTCGGCAAGTTTCTCCCCTCCAAATTCTGCACCCAGGAAACCCAAATTCTGTGTGTGTAAAATCCAGATTCTGCAAGCAGAGTAAATTATGCAAATGAACCAACCATTTTGCCAGTGATTATTTATTACTAATTATTAATTGCTAATTATTAATCATTAATGATTAATGATTAATTAATGATTATTAATGATTAATGATTACTGATTAATTATTTGTATAGCACCAGCAGTGTACCTGGTGCTTTACAGAACAGTTCGATAGACGCGGTCCCTGCCTACGGCTTACAATCTAATAGACACGGAGGGGGAGACAAGGAGAGGGGACATAGGGAGAGACAAGGGATAAATAACATTCAAGCGGATGCGAGGGCCCAGGTGCACGTGCTTGGCTTGGTTGCTGTCAGGCAGGAGTCTGCGGGGAGGGCATATAGTAAATATTGAGAGGAAAGTTCTAACAGGCATCGGGAAAGGTGGCGAGAAAGAGGTGGGTTTTGAGGAGGGATTGGAAGGTGTGGAGGGAAGGGGCAAGGCAGATGTGGGCAGGGAGGGAGTTCCAGGCATGGGGGGCAGCAAGGGAGAAGGGATGAAGGCGGTTAGGTGAGCAGGGGAGATGAGGGAGAGCAAGGGAGGGGGCAGAGGAGAAGCGGAGAGTGCGTGCAGGAGTGTGTAAGGAGACTAGGGCTGAGAGGGAAGGGGGAAGCCAGGTTGTGAAGGATTTTGTAAGTGAATACCAGGAGTTTGTGAAGGATGCGTTGGGGAAGGGGGAGCCAGTAGAACGAGGAGAGGAAAGGCTGCACGTGGTCAAAGTGATGGGCTGAGTGGATGATCCTAGCAGCGGAGTTTTGGGTGGAGATAAGGGGGGAGAGGTGAGAGTGGGGGAGGCCAGCAAGGAGGAGGTTGCAGTAGTCAAGGCGAGAGATGACCATGGCATGAACAAGGGTTTGGGCTGAGGAGACCGAGAGAAATGGGCGAATCCAATGTTGTGGAGGACGAAGCGACAGGACTTGGCAACAGAGTCAATGTAAGGTTTAAAGGAAAGGTGAGTGTTGAAGACGAAGCTCAAGCTATGGGCTTGGGGAACGGGGCGGATGGTGACCCCATCAATAAGGATGGACAGAGAAGAGGGAGAGGAAGGGTAGGGAGGAAAGATAAGCAGCTCAGTCTTAGCCATGTTGATCTTGAGCTGACGTTGGGACATCCAGGTGGAGATATTAGAGAGACAGTTGATGAGGCGAGCTTGGACAGAAGGGGAGAGAGAGGGGGTGGAGAGATAGAGTTGAGTGTCAGCAGAATAGAGGTGATATTGGAAGCCGTGGGAGGCAATGAGTTTGCCAAGGAACAGGGTGTAGAGAGAGAAGAGGAGAGGGCCCAGGACAGAGCCTTGGGGAACCCCAACTGAGAGGGGGAGGGAGGAGGAGTTGGAATTGGGAAGAGACACATTAAAAGGAGCGTTCAGAGAGGAGGGGGAGAACCAGTCAAGGACAGAGCCGCAGAAGCCTAGGGAGCAAAGAGAGTTCAGTAGGAGTGAGTGGTCGACAGTGTCAAAGGCAGCAGAGAGGTGAAGGAGGACAAGAATGGAGTAAAGGTGCTTAGATTTAGCAACAAGTAGATCATTGGTGATCTTGACTAGGGCAGTTTCAGTAGAGTGAAGCGGACGGAAGCTTCACTCCACTGAGGGATTATTTGAAATTAGCGTCATGCCAGAAGAGGTCTTATTGCATATTGCCAATTTAAACAGTAGCAAGTCACCCGGGCCAGAGGGTATTCATTCAAGGGTACTGAAAGAATTCAAATTTGAAATTGCTGAACTACTATCAGTATTATGGAACTTATGGTTAAAGCGTTCTCTGTTCCAGAAGATTGGAGATTAGCTAATGTAACACCAATTTTTAAAAGGGCTCCAGAGGTGACCCTGGAAACTACAGATCAGTAACCTGACATCAGTACCAGGCAAACTGGTGGAGACCATTGTTAAAAACAGAATTATTAGGCATATTGACAAGCATGATTTCATGGGTACAAACCAGCATAGTTTTAGCAAAGGAAAGACATGCCTCACTAATCTATTAGAATGTTATAAGAATATGAACAAGCATGTGGATAGGGGTGACCCAGTTGATAAAGTATATTTGGATTTTCCAAAAAGCATTTGACAAGGTCCTTCACCAGAGACTTATGAGCAAACTTAGTAGTCATGGGATAAGAGGTCAAGTTCTGTCATGGATTGGTAGCTGGTTAAAAGATAGGAAACAAAGAATAGGAATCAATGGTCATTTTCCAAGCTGGAGAGAGGTAGACAGCGGGATGCCTCAAGGGTCAGTACTGGAACTGGTATTGTTTAACATATTCATTAATGAATATTCATTAATGATCTAGAAAAGGGGGTATAAAGAGTGAGGTGGCTAAATTCGCAGATGACACCAAATTATTCAAGCTAGTTAAGACCCAGGCAGACTATAGGAGGGCGAACCCCCCCAACTATAGAGGAATCTCTCATGACAAATGGCAGATGAAATTCAATGTTGATAAGTGCAAGATGATGCACATAGGGAATAATAATCCTCACTATACATCTGGGTGTAACGCCGACGTTCAGGAGAAAGATCTTGGAATCATTGTGGATAGTTCCTTGAAGACATCAACACAGAGTACAGGCTGTGGCAGGGAGCAGCATGACGGGGCTGCTGTCCCATCAAGAGTGTCAGGGCGCCAGCCTCAGGACAGGAGAGGCTGGGGTGTGCCAGGAACCCTCGGACAGTTGGAGAAGGGCTTGGACCAGGCCAGCGCCATTATAGAAGAAGAATCCCACTAAAGAGACAATAGTGAGCTTGGCAGGGTACTGGCCCTTTAAAGGTGAAAGCCTGACGTGCTAGCCACGCCCCCTGAGCTGTATAAGAACAGCTTGAGGAGGAAGCAGTCACATCTCTGCCTGAGAGCTCTCTCAGCACGGACCGTGGCCGTGGTACTGAAAGGTGAAGCTGATAAGCTAGAGGGATACACAAGGAGAGCGGACACTGGAATGCTTGGGATAAGCAAGGCCCTGGCAACTGCAGTGCTGGAGACTGTACTCCTGAGGACTGCTGTCCAGGGTCCTGAAGCAGCCTGAACTAGGTTGTACTGTGTGTAACCATCCGGAGGGGTGTGGCCTGGCTGGCCTGGGGCTAAATAAGGCCGGGGTTGCCGTAGGGCTGTTTCCTGGCATTAGTGAGACTGTTGCTGTTATTGTGGGGCATGCATGAACTTCTGAAAGGCTGCAGCCTGTGGGCCAGCTTCAGGGGACTATTGAACTGAGCTAATTCCCAAGGAAGGCCGGCTTTTGAGGGGTCTGGTCCTGCAAGGACTCACCCCGGGCTGAGCCTAATACACAGGCATTATTGCAAAAATGAATAGAAAATAAAAGGAAAAGTATCATAATGCTGCTGTATAAATCTTTGGTACGACCCCACCTTGAATACTATGTGCAGGTCTGGTCACACCAGCTCAGGAACGATAATAGAACTAGAAAAGGTTCAGAGAAGGGCAACAAGGATGATAGAAGGGATGGATTGACTTCTGTATGAGGAGAGGCTCAACAGTTTGGGGCTGTTTAGCTTGGACAAGAGGTGATTAAGGGGGATAGGATAGACGTTTATAAAATCATGAGTGGCACGGAGAAAGCAAATAAGGAGCTGTTGTTGCCCTTTCCCACAATAAGAGAACAAGGGGACACACTCTTAAGTTCAATGGCAGCAGATTTAAAATGAACAAAGGAAGTACTTTTTCACTCACCCAACAATACAGTTGTGGAACCTTTTTGCCAGAGGAGGCAGTGAAAGCCGGGAGCGTAACTAGCTTCAAACAGAAACTAGAGGATAGAGCCATAAACACCTGTTTATTATTAATTTATTATTATTATTATTATTATTATTTTATTTATACAGTGCCAGTCGTGTACCTGGCGCTGTCCAATCAACAGTTATAGACAGGTCCCTGCCCCAAGGGGCTTACAATCTAAGAGACAAGGGAGTGGGAGACAAGGGAGAGGTGAACATCAGGAGAGACAGGAGTACATTCATGAGGCTGAGAAGTTGCAGGTGCACCTGCTTTTCTTAGTTACAGGGAACTAGATTCTGAGTGAGGGGGGAAGAGGACGCACATTCTACTAATTGGGGCTTAAATCCCTGGCCACCAGTAGTTGGGAGCGGTCAGCAGAAGATGGGTCACACCTCCGTGACCTGTACACGTATTTTTCTGGAGTTACCGGAGCTGGCCACTGTCGGAGACAGGATGCTGGGCTAGATGAACCACTGATCCGATCTGGTATGGCTTTTATGCACATTTTTGAGATTTCAAGCATGCCACCCCATTAATTTTGACTGCTTCGTGTCTTAAACACAAAATACCATTCAGACTTCTCGGGGTGGGGAGGTTCTTTTCTCTCTAGCCGAGGATTAAGGACTGCTCTTTTTGACAGCTTTGGGCAGCAGGCCACACAGCCCTATATACTAGCATGTGCACCTGCCACCTGCAACTTCTCAACCTCATGGATGCACTCTTGTCTCTCCTGATGGTCCCCTCTCCCAACTAACTCACAACATTGGCTAGTTCACGATACTGACATTCCATTCGCTAGTTCCCAGTGCACTCCTCTCAGGCTGGGTTTCTGCGCTGCCAGAGGCAAGTGACACATTCCACAGAAATGGCTGCAATTGCAGAATTCACCAGGCCCTGGATATGGGGCGGAGAGTGCAGAGGAGGGCTACAGGCTGAATGATGCAGGGATGGGAAAATGAGCCTTATGATGCGAGATTTAATGAGACCAATCTATTCAGCTTATCAAAGCTGAGAAGCAGCTTGTTCACCAATTGTAAATACTTGTGCATCAGAAAACCACCCACTTTTAGCAGACCCTTCAGTCTTGCAGATAAACTATGCGATCAACTACACTAAAAAAAAAGCCCACAGATATTTATTCTGCTCCTCATTTCAGCTCTAGCCTGGAGATGTCTTCCCAGTCTCCTTCTCTGGGCAGGCTCATTTCTGATATAATCTGCCTCATGAAGCCATGGTAAGGCCTTCTTAGACAATTAGTCAGGTACCTATCAGCCGGGCCAATTAGTTCCCATTCATGGCCTTCCCAGGGAGCCAGTCCTGCAATGACTTATAGTGTTCAGCTTTCAGTCCTCATCCTGACATGACTTAGGGTTGCCATGATAGGAACATTTCCCCAGGACACTTGTGAAAAATACATCTTGCACGGCTTGCATTCATGTAAGTGTCCTGGGAAAATGTACATATATGGCAACAACCCTGCTTAGGGTGTCCGGTTACACCGTGCTGAAGGGCTTCTAAGACAGGAGACAAGAGGGCACGAGGCTCTAGCCAGCAGATGGGGGAAGTCCGTACCAGCCGGCGTAATAAGTGGTGGACTCTGCACGCTAACTGCCGATCTGATCTCATTGTTTGACTGTGCTTCTCTTAATGAAACATTGGGCCTTGCCCTAACAGAAGAGCAGACGGAGAGGACTTGTAATTAGAGCCCCTGGTAAAATCCAGGGCTAGACAGCCGAACACCTCGTTGCTCAGCGGGTAAATAGATAATCATGATATTCCACTTAAATATGGTAACTCATGGACTAGTTAGCGAGCCAAGGCTGAGTTACATCCTTTGGGAAAGGTCAGAGAGACAAATGAAGCATCCATTCCCCCCAAGCTCCGCAGGCAGCTGCTTTTATGTGGCCCTAACACAGGGGGGAGTTTTCCCTTCCTATGGAGCCCACTGTGGGAATGAGCACAAGCGTTGCAGTTTGCAGAGGAACTGAGGGCAGGAGTGCTTCTACGGAGCATTCAGGATGGAAAGGGTCCAAATCAGGGAGCTGTCCTATGGGTCTACCCCCTAAGCTTGAGCGCAAGCCCTCATCTCCGCTTCCGTGCCCCAGGATCACTCGTTCAGTGCGTGGGGGTAGAGACTGGATCCACTGGCCAGATCCAGGGATTGGAAAGGGGCCAAATAAAAACCCATTGAGACTCAGCTGTGGCTCATGGACTGGAAGGTCCCTAACCCAATCCATGGCCTCCATCATAGCAGGGAAAGAGCTTGCATTTTTATAAAGGTGCGCCAGCCCGGGAACAGATCAGCCGATTGTCTGCTGTGGCCCGCTTTGCCCCGGACAGGTGGGCCTTAGCCCAGGCTGTGACCTTGGAGCTTTTCCAAGGTCGCAGTCCAGGCTACCTGCCAACACGGCCTGGGTCAATCCCAGTCCAACATCCGGAAGCGCCTGCACACCTGCGCAAGGGAGGTCCGGTCCAAAACGGGAGATAGCAGACCGCTGTCACGTCTGTTTATACCCATCGATGATACAGGCCTTGGAGCACAAATCACAGGAGGAGAGGTGAAAGGGTTTAGGTATGCTGAGCTTGCAGAAAAGAAGCCTAAAGGGGGATATGATGAGTCTACAAATACCTGAAAAGCTGCCATGAAAGATGGAGAGCAATGATTTTCTTGCTATTGAGGGCAGGACAAAAGGCAACGGGCACACGCTGCAGCAAGGGAGAGCGAAGATCAGGCAGGAGTTCCTGACTTGGCAGTCGGGCAATGGAGCAGACTCCCTAGAAACAAGCCAAATCCCTGCGTGGCTGAATGGTAACATTAAGGAGGCTGTCCGAGCCAAAAAGTGGTCTTTAGAAAAACTGTAAAGTATTCCAAGTGAGGGAAATAGGAACCACCGCAGACAACGGCAAAGAAAGTGTATTTTTATTATGTATTTATTTGTTTGTTAGTTTCTTTAGTTGTTTGTTCATTCAGACTTCTATCCTGCCCTTCCCCTAAGTCAGGCCAAGAGGGAATTTGAGGAACAACTTTATAAGGGATGCAAAATACAATACCAGTTCCCCACCCCCAGTACATCGGAGTCAAGAAACCTGCTTAGAGGGGCAGTTGGTCTGCTAGATGACCAGGGAGTTAAGGGGGTGCTCAAAAACAACAAGGCCATTGCTGAGAAACTAAATCAATTCATTGCATCAGTTTTACTGTGGAGGATTTTGGGGGTGATACTGACATCAGAACTAGTGCTGAAACGCGGTATTCGATTTTTTTCTGAATATACCGAGGATCACGGTCCTTGATTCAGAATCACCAACTTCCAAGGTTCCGAGGATTAGGTCTGGTACTCGGAAGATTTGGTTCTCTCCATCAAGTGATGGATCCACATGCTGTGCTGGACAGCTATGCCGTTGGCCAAGCTCTGGGAGGTCTGGGACCCCTGACGTGACCAGAGTGACCCACCTCGACCCTACCCTCCCAGAGCTAGGAAATGAAACAGTGCCATATTTGATAGCCACTGGGGTAATGGGAGGGGACCGGTGAGGGGTGGACAGGTACAGAACATGTTTTGATTGGCCTGGCACAGGCAAAGTGGCCATTTGGGCATTTTTCAGTGTGCTGCACTGCTGGATCTGTAAGTATTTTGGCTTGGAGTTGGCGGGGGAGGGGGGGCCTGCCTGGCCATAGGGGTAATGCTGGGGGTTGCTTACTACTACACCCTGCTTTTTTATATTTATAATTTAAAGCGTGCGCTTGGGCATAGGGCAATGCTGTGGGTTTAGCACTTTTGCTGTGGGTTTGCCAAGATGTGCCCAGCTGGGGCATTGTGTGTGTGGGGGGAATACTTTCTGGTTAATTATGGTGAGTTTTGGGGAGGGGGCTTGCCTTGCATAGGGGCATGGAGCAAGGGAGGCATGTTTTTTTTTTTTGGGGGGGGGTTGTATCTGGTTCCATAGGGGGATGCAGGGGGGAGGAAGGGGTAGATGTGCTTCTCTGCACTGTGATTGGAGCTGGGATAGTAAACATTAAATGGCTGCACATATCTCCACGTGTTAGCTTGGGCACTGAGTGTTTATGAGTTTCTGCGATTCCAAGGCTCTGATTTCCAAGTCTTACATACCAGTTCTGAGTGGTGGCCGAAAACTCGGCCTTGGTACTCGGAACCTCGGAAACATTTGTTGTTGGTTTTTTTTATATCTCAGTACAGCCCTAACCAGAACTATTTTTTGTTGGTGATGAATCTGAGGAATTATCTGAAATTAGCGTCCTGCCAGAAGAGGTCTTATTGCATATTGATGGTTTAAAACAGTAGCAAGCCACCTGGGCCAGATGATATTCATCCAAGGGTACTGAAAGAACTCAGATTTGAAATTGCTGAACTACTATCAGTAATATGTAATTTATCGCTAAAATCATCCTCTGTGACAGAAGATTGGAGGTTAGCAAATGTAACGCCAATTTTTAAGAAGGGCTCCAGAGGTGACCCTGGAAACTACAGACCAGTAATCCGGAAATTACAGATACGGATTCACAATGGAACTGAATCAGCAATTAAAACCGAATGACTGCCCCTAATCTATACACCATGCTATGTTCTAATCTGGGTGTAACCGCTCAGGAGAAGGAGCTTGGAGTCATTGCAGATAGCTCTTTGAAGACATTGGCTCAGTGTGCTGCAGCTGCATCGAAAAGGCAAACCGAATGCTAGGAGGCATTATTGCAAATGGAATAGAGAATAAAAGGGAAAGTATCATAATGCCACCATATAAATCTTTGGTACGACCCCCACTTTGAATATTGTGTGCAGTTCTGGTTGCCCCATCTCAGGAAAGATAGACTAGAGCTGCAAAAAGTTAAGAGACGGCAACAAGGATGGTAGAAGGGATGGATTGACTTCCGTATGAGGAGAAGCTCAATAGGTCGGGGCTGTTTAACTTGGAGAAGAGGTGATTAAAGGGGGGGATAGGATAGAAGTTTCTAAAAGCATGAGTGGCACGGAGAAAGTAAATAGGGAACTGTTGTTTGTCCTTTCCCACAATAAGAGAACAAGGGGAACTGTCACGGGTTGAATGCAAAAACGTTCAAACACACCAGTACAGCCAGGAGGGAAAGGCAAAAGACAATGAACACAAGTATTCTCACTGGGGATTACGACAGTTCTCCAGGTGAAAGGGGTGTTCAAATGCAAAGTAACACATGCTATACAATGGGGGTATTCAGCAATGTGAAAGCACTCACACGCACGCCATACTCCCTCCTTTGGGTCAGACTAATGCTTATGATCTGCAGTCTGGACACCCCAGCCAGATCAGACAAAGAAGTGGGGACATGGCAAAAAGACATACAATCAATGACAAACAGGTTGTCAGATAATTTGGAAACATGGCCAAAGTTTGTAACTGGGGAACAAAGGTTGTTAACATGGCGTTCCCACGCATTTGTCACTCTTATGCAAACACCTACTAAGGTACCTTGAAAGGTATGTGCCACGGGAACCCCACATGCAACATCATCAATCATCATCATCATCATCATCATCACAGTTTATTTGTACCCCGCCTCTCTCATATGACTCGAGGCTGCTTATTATTAATTCAAAATTTACATATGCTGAGGATCCTTTCCCACACAGGGGACTCAGCCATACCAAATAACAAAATACAATCAGAAACACTGTACATAGTAAACTCCACCTTACCATAGCTCAACCACAAACCATCCCAAACAACAGGGCGGTCTCCATCATCCAGTACCCTCCTCTCACCAGGGTACAAGCCGTCTCCACCCCCCTCTCACCGGGGGGAGCCAGCCCCTTCTATCTCCTTTTACAAAGAAACCCACCCCTACATACCCCACAATCTCTAATACATCCTGATATACAGCGACATCTAAGTACTCCACACACGGGTACTAATATAATGATAATACTAACATTACCCAAATAATGAAAATACAAAAAACAACAGGTTCATATCCCAACATTTCATTAATCCAAAGAACACTCCTACACCTCCCACTAATCCACCCACCAATCCTCAGTTTCTCCCACTGAAACCAGAAAAATCCCCTCCTCCACCAGCTCATTCTCTCCCCCCCCCACTCCAAAACCTCACTATCTCTTCTCCACTTATATCAGGGGAATACAGTTCAACTAACCTATCCTCCCTCAATGTTCCCAATACATTTAGTTCTCCTTAATACACTCTTTCCCTCAGTTCCATCCCCACTCTCTCCTCTATACCCCATATCCCTTCCTCTTCCACCACATCACTCATAGTCTCCCCCCCTCCATGCCCCGAAGGGCCCCAAAGGGCCACGCCCTTTGGCCGCGACCCTTCAGCTCGCGACCGGTGGCATGCGACCGGTGACGCAGCCGCCGGGCTGCCTTTTAAACTGTTCCCGATGTGTGGCGTGGGGGGGAATTTCCCCTGCAAACCCCACTCACTCTACCCTTTTCTCCCACAGGTCTCTCGTGGGATCCAGCAGCAACCAGGCACATGGGGTGGAGGGACATAGACACCTCAGGGTTATACCCCCTACAAGATATTGAACCCAGGAACACTGAATCTTGTGGATCACTCCACTAGCAAATGGTGGAAAACACGTGAACATGATATCCCCACAGGGCTAACAGAGGGTTTGGAAAACCAAAGGTATAACTTTAATAGGATTCGAGCACATGGAAATGAGGTTGGGGGTGGGGTGGGGTTTGCATATCCCTATGCCCACCAGTAGGACACACCAGTCTAAGCATGTTACGGGACTCTGTCGTGTCCGCTCCACATGCGTTCTTATGGGGGGGCTGTCACGAAGCAACATAGGGTCACACGTGGGTGATACTGACCTACACGTAGGCTACAAGCCTAGTAAATAGGTAAAGCAAAAGGTTCGACATGTATGTAATGTTACAATTGAGACCTGTAGAACTTGAATCATGTACTGTGACACGGACGAAACTCCAGGAAATGGAAAGAGATAAAGACTGTGGATTTACCCCACAGCCAGACAGACACCTGTGGAGATGCAAATGGACCTTCCTGTTTGCCTTTTGCCTACATGCTTCGAACCATGCAGGCTCCAAGGCGGGAAGGAGAAACAAAGAACTCGGAATTGGTATTTAAGTCAGGGCCATTAAGCCATCTTCGCTACCTCTTGGGGAGTGACTGTTGAGAACTCATCTCCATCTTGCCTGCCAGCAAGAAGACTGCTGGAACTATGGGCTGAGGGGAAAGACTTTGCTTTCTAGCAACTCTAAGACTAAAGACCCAGTCGTTTACATCAAGGACTGAGAAGAACCTAAATGGACTTTTGTAGGGTAAGATTCTTATCTAGGAACTCAACCAGTATAGATTAGGAATGCGTTATATTTACCTTTGATTTCTAGTTACCGCTCTGTACCAACTATCTTGCTTATGTAATCAATAAACTTTCTTCTTATCTTTATGAAGAAGTGTCTGTGTCTAATATTGGGAATACAAACTGAGCGACTTGAATTTTCAAACTGATTCAAGAGAAAAACTGATTCAAGTGGGCTGTGAGCAAGGGAAACTGAGTCACTGAAACCTGGTAAAGCGGGGGTGCGAACCTCCAACCCGTGACAGTGGCTTCGTGACAGGGACACTCTCTGAAGTTAAATGGCAGCAGATTTGAAACACACAAAAGGAAGTACTCTTTCACTCAACAGACAATGCAGGTGTGGAACTTGTTGCCAGAGGAGGCAGTGAAAGCCGGCAGCATAACTAGCTTCAAATGGAAACTAGATAAATTCTTAGAGGACAGAGACAGAAATGCTTACTAGTTGGGGCTTAAACCCCTGGACACGCTGGGAGTGGTTATCAGGAGATGGGTCACACATGTAATTCTCTTGAGCTACCAGAGCTGGCCACTGTTGGAGACAGGCTGCTGGGCTAGATGGATCACTGGTCTGATCTGGTATGGCACTGACTATGTTCTTATGTTGGACTTGGACCCAGGAGATCAGGGTTGAAATCCTATCACAGCCATGAATAGGATAGCAAGGAACTGTTCTCGATTGCCGCAGAGGTCAGGACTCGAAATAATGCCCTCAAGGTAATGGAAGGGAGATTTTGGTTCGATATCAGAAAAAACTTCCTATCAGTAAGAGCTGGGCGGCAATGGAACAAGTTGCCTAGGGCTTTTGTTGGCTGTTGGTTGCTGGAGTTTTTTTAAAAGCGGCTGGACCGTTACCTGTCATACATATTATAGCTATAGTCATCCTGCATCCAAGCAGGGAGTTGGGCTAGATAACGTTCGAGGCCTCTTCCAACTCTAGGATTCTGTGAACTTACTCGGTGTCCTTGGGCAAGTCACTCTCTCTTGGCCTCAGTTCCCATGTAAAATGGGAATAATAGTGTCCTGCCTCACCGGATGTGGTAGGTAAAGATTGTAAAGCCCTTTGAACAACAAAGTGTTAATATCTGAAATAAAGTGTTAACATCTGAACGACCACCTCTCCTGTCATGCGCCATCACAATTTTTGTCATCAGCCAGGGGTGCACTCTTATGTGTACCATTTTACAATTTTCCTTGCACGACAAGGGCGCGCGGAGGGGCCTTCTTGGTTGCTGTCCGTGTCTTGTGGAACTCCCTCCCCCTGGAGGTCCGCCAGAGTCCAAGCCTGAGAATATTCTGGGAGTGACACACGTCTTTTCTTTTTGCCAAAGCGTTTGGCAGGTGGGGATAGGGCTTGGGTGAGGATTAGTTAGGGTTGAGGGTCAGTTTTTAAAAGGGATTTTAATGTATTTTGATGTGCTTTTTACATTGTAAGCTGGCCTGAGCCTTGGGGGTAGGGCAAGGGCAGGGTATCCAATTTAAATAAAGACAGAAAGAACAGATGGTAGATGTCATAACAGATGGTTAACAACGGATCTAGATTTTGACAGAGGCCGATGGATCGACCGGCTGTTTAGCCCCATCGGCACAGATGGGTTTGAGCTGTGGCTTAATTGGTGCCAGGAAATAGCCCCGGTGCCTCTTCCGCACCCTTTCACTGCTGGCTTACTCTCGCTCCTGCAGAGAGTTTGATGCTATTATTATTATTATTATTATTATTATTATTAACAAACATTTATATAGCGCCAGCAGTGTACCTGGCACTTTACAAAGTAATAAAATAGACACGGTCCCTGCCCCTAGGGCTTACAATCTGAGAGACAGGAGCTGGGGGAGAGACTTAGGAAGGGGAACAGAGGGAGAGACAAGGGGTCTAACATTCATGAAGATGCGAGGTCTCAAGTGCACGTACTTGGCTTGGTTACGATGAGAATGACAGCAGGCAGGTCCATGTTGCAAGGATAAGGGTAAACCGATCGTAGGTATAGGAATAGTGGCTCAGCAGGATAAAGAGTCAGACAGAGCAGAGCGAAAGAGGTGAGTTTTAAGGCGAGATTTGAAGGTATGAAGGGAGGGGGCAAGGCGGATGTGGACAGGGAGGGAGTTCCAGGCATGGGGGGCAGCAAGGGAGAAGGGACGAAGGCGCTACTTGTAGCTGCACTCTCCCAAATCCTCCCGGAGGGTGTGGCCAAAGCAGCGTGTTGAGGAATATAGCGCAGGGAAGCCTGCTACATCATGGCACTTATTAAGGTACATAAAGGGAATGCTTATTAAATTTGCAGGTGACACAAAACTGGGAGGCTAGTTAACACCTTAGAAGGCAGAAATAAAATTCAAATGATCTTGATAAGTTGGAAAACTTGGCTGAAATTAACAAAATGAAATTTAACAGAGACTAATGTCAAGTTCTGCATCTAGGTAAGAAAAATCAAATGGACACGCATAGGATGGGTGATCCCTGGTTTGGCAGGAGCACATGTGAAAAGAATCTAGGGGTTGTAGTTAATCACAAACGGAACATGAGCCAGCAGGGTGATGCAGCTGCCAGCTGCATCACCCTGCTGGCAGCTGCTAAAAAGGCGAATGCAATTTTAAGCTGCATTAGCAGAAGCCTAGTGTCAGGTCACGAGAAGTAATAGCGTCACTCTATTCTGTGCTGGTCAGACCTCATCCAGAGTACGGTGACCAGGACATTGGCAAATTGGAACAGGTTCAGAGGGAGCAATGAAGATGGTCAGCGGTCTGGAAACCAAGTCCTGTGAGGAAAGGTTGAAGGAGCAGGGTATGTTTAGTCTAGAGAAGAGAAGACTAAGGGGAGACAGGATCACCATCTTTCACTCCCTGAGGGGCTGTCGCAGAGCGGATACCAAAGACTTGTTCCCTCTTGCCCCTGAAGGCAAGACTAAAAACAATGGGCTCAAATTACAAGAAAGCAGATTTTGGTTAAAATTAGGAAGAACTTCCTAAGAGTAAGAGTTGTTTGACAAAGAAAAAAATTGCCTAGGAAGGTGGTGGGCTCTCCCTCGCTGGAGGTTTTCAAACAGAGGCTGGATGGCCATCTGTCAGGGATGCTGTAGCTGAGGATTTCCTGCACTGAGCAGGGGCTTGGACTAGGTGACCTTTGATGTCCCTTCCAACTCCATGATTCTATGTACTGAGCTTCCAGCAAACTCAAACAAAGCCCCAAGCCTGGGCAAAGTTCTTTGTTCCATTGGCACTTCAGATGCCTTAGTTCTGGCCACCACCTGCCCTACAGCCAGCCCAAACCTCCAAGCATATAAGAGTCTCTTAACATAAATACAGGACAGCTCCTACCTGGGTGTCCAGTTCTCTACTGCCTGCTCCCAAAGCTGCCCTCCTTGGGACACCGCTCTGGCTCTTACGTAGCCTGTGTTCCAAAAGCCTCTCTTCCCCAGGGGGCCTTCTCAGAGCAGATCTTCCCTTCAACAGTCCCCCCTTGATGGAGGGTTTCCTGTTAAATAGCCAGCTGCCTTGGGTTTCCTCCGATGCAACCTATTAACCATTATCCTCTGTCCAGCAAGTGCCTGCCTAGACCTGGCTATAATTCAGTATTTCTCCTGTGTGGCCTTATGTTCCTTCGTGACACGCGGCCTGGGCCCCACCTACCCACGGGACCACCTCGCCCCCCCCCCGGGTTCTGGAGTGGTCTCTGCGGTCTGCTGGGAGCGCCCTTTTGGAGGCCCCCCATGTTCGGCGGGGAGCCCCATTGGAGAGGGTGTTCTTGGTTGCCGCACCTCGGTTGTGGAACTCCCTCCCGATGGAGGCGCGCCGGTCCCCGGATCTCCTCGTCTTTAGGTGACGTAATGTAAAACCTGGTGGTTCTGCCGGGCTTTTGGTGGGGGAGATGGGTAAAGGGAGGGTTGGGGTTGGGGGGCTGTTATGACTCGTTGGTGTTTTATGTGGTTTAATTGTATTTATTTATATTTTATATTTTTCATATTGTACGCCGCCCCAGGCTGCCTAGGCTGGAGGGGGCAGGCTGTCAGATTTTAAAACTAAATCAATAAATTAGCCGCGTCATGTCTCCCAGCTGGCTGGCATATAAAGCACCGCTCCTCCTCCTCCTCCTCCTCTCTATAGCGCTACTAGGCACGTGCAGTGCTTGATCGTCACAGATTTTTGGAGACAGGTCCCTGCTCATTACAATCAAAGATGGAGAAAGGGAAGTCAGACGCACACATTCCCATTCAGAACAGATGGGGAAACTGAGGCTGAGAGGTTATGACTGGTCCAAGGCCACCCAGTGCGTTCAGGGCTAGGACAGGATTTGAACGCCGGCTTCCCAGGACCAAGTCCAGCCCCTTCGGCGCTACCCCACGCTAGCTCCAGAAAGCTGGGCGGGGCAATGCCCCCTCACGTATGGTTCCCGGACCCACCCTGTTGGTGTTATCTTGCCTTGGCCTCCCCTTCCCGCCAGTGTGGCGTAGTGGAGAAGGGGCTGGACTTAGACCTATTTATTGAATGATTTAATTTAAAACGTTTTGCCGCCCCTCCTGCTACAGGCCGAGCAGCTTAAAAACAGCAGCGATGGAACTAAAAACAGACTATAAAAGGAGGATACTAAAATAAACCCACCCGCCCCCCGACCTCATCACCCTTCTCCCCCGTCCAATGCCTGGCGGAACAGCCAGGTCTTACAGCTTCTTTGAAAGGAGGGGAGATCCGGAGCCAACCGGGCCTCAACCGGGAGGGAGTTCCACAGCCGTGGAGCGGCCACCGAGAATGCCCTCCCCTGCGTGGCCCCCTGGCAGACATGGGGGACCTTGATCAGGGCACCCCCCGGACGACCTGGGAGTAGGGTGGCCTTACCTCCCCTTTAAAAGAGGACACGTTTTGAAAAAGACACATTGCAGGACTGAACTGGTTCTAGTGCAGCCCCGCACCATGTATTTTTCATAAGCATCCTCTATTAAAGGGGAGGTATGGCCCCCCCTACCTGGGAAACCGGCGTTCAAAACCTGTCCTAGCTGTGAACTCACTGGGTGGCCTTGGGCAAGTCACAACCTCTCAGCCTCAGTTCCCCCATCTGTAAAATGGGAATCTCTGTGCATGTTTGTCTCTCCCTCTGTTCCCCGCACCCTTGTCCATCTTAGATTGCAAGACCACCGGGCAGGGACCTGTATGAAAATCTGTGGCTGTAAAGTGCTCTGTGCGCCTAGTAGTGCGATAGAAATGCTAAGTAGTAGCAGTAGCCTTGTCTCCTCCTCTGTCTAGTCTTGCTCTCCTTAGCTGTGCTCCTTGGTTCCTCTCAGCCTTCTTCCCTGCTCTCTGGCCCTGTTCTCCTCTTGTTCCCCTGCCTACTTTGCTCCCAGTCTTTGCTCTTGCTCTCAGCTCTGCCTCCTGTTTCCCCCTCTTGCCTCGCCTCCCCGGCCCCAATTCGGACTGCTCCAGTCGCCATATCCCAGACTCCCCTCCCGTCCATGACCCCGACCCTGTGGGAGCTTGGAGCCCAAGAAGAGACCTGCTTGCAACTCTAGCCCGTTCTGCAATACATGATAGTACTGTTCATCATTGATTGACCCTTTATAATTGGCTTATAACAAGCAACCTTCATAGAAATGAAATGGGGGCGTTCCAATAATACAGCTGATATTTCCCCACGGAGCATGGTTTGGAAGTCACATCCAGGCAACGAGAGTGCTATCAACCAGGCTGCAGGGGCATGATTGGCAACAAGGTGCCAATGGGTGCCTCCCGAATCGTGGGAGAAAAAAAACGACCAAGTGATCAGTGTTATCGAAAGATCCCTTTCCTGCCTTGAAAGATGATGAATTGGCTCTGAGTCCTCGCTTCTCCCAGAGTGACCATCCCACGTCTCAGCTCTCTGCCCCTGTCCTGAAAGGAAACCAAACCTGTGCAACGCCTTGAAAAGGTCGATCTGGGAATTAACATTCCTAGCTCTGTTGGATACTAAAAACAATGGACTAAATAAAATTTGGGCAGCCAGCAGAGAAATGTGTAACTGTCAGCCTGTAGCCACCCCAAGCTGCTTGCAGGCGGGGCGGGATATAAATATATTAAATAAATAAATATTGAATAAATTCCTGTGGTCTTTCCTTCATTGCATTTAAATGTACTGAAATGCCAACTAGCTTTCCTCCTACAGCCACTCGCTAGTGTTTGTTTATCCTAGCCTGCTTCAACTTTATCATTTGATTCTTGGTTTTTCCCTTCATTGTATTTAAATGTGTGAAATGCTAATGGATATTTCTCCAACTGCCCCTCCCAAATGAGTGTGTGTGTGTGTGAGAGAGAGAGAGAGAGAGAGAGAGAGTGCGAACAAAATTTATTGAATTGCTTTTTTCAAGAAATTTACAAATCCTTTGCCTAATTCATGAAATCAGTGCTGCATATTTTATGAATTTGGCAAGACCCATTGTCTGTTTAATAAATGAATCAATATTTTTCTTATTTCATGCCCCCCGATAAATTTCATGTTTTGCATTCATGCCCCGCCCCCGCATTCTCTCAATCTATAGTTCTAAATTGTTTAAAATGCCTGACGAAGGGCCCCATTTGACCCCAAAACTGATGTACGCATACCAGCCGAAGTTGGTCGGGTCAAAGTTATTACACGCACACACGCACACAGACAGGGAGATCGCCTAATCCCGAGAGCCGCATCCATTTCCCACAGTGGGGCCAAAGAGACACAGTTTTCCCACTTCTGACCTAAGCTATCTTTCTACGGGTAAGCAAGCTTCAAATAAAATAAAAAAAGAAAAAAACCAAGGGAGGGTCTAGGCAGTAGGTCAAATTATGATCTTGGCGAGTTACACGAAAAAGATGGTGAACATTTGCTCTCTGCTGTCACAGACAAACAAGAGCGAATGGGCTTCAATTCCAGCAAAGCAGATTTTTGGTGAACTCTTAGGGAAAACGTCCTCACTTTGAGAACTGTCGGGCGATGGAATCAGCTGCCCAGGGAGCCTGGGGAATCCCCTTCCTTGAGGTTTACAAAATCCGTCTGGACAAGGATCTGCCGGCAATACTGCAAGCAGAGGGTATCCCGCTTGGAGAAGGGGGCAGGTCTGAATGATTCTCAAAGCCCTTCCTAATCCTACAGTTATAGGTGCATTAATTTATTATTATTAATTATTGTTATTTCTACAGCACCAGCAATGTGCCATCAGAAATCGGAGCGAGGTCCCTACCGCCGCAAGGGGCTTCCAATCTAGTAAAGACAGGGAGGGGAAATAAGGGGGAGGGGGAAGATAGGGAGAGACAGGGGGACATTCACAGAGTTGAGAAGTCGCAGGGGCAGTAACGGGGAAGAGGGGGCCCCGAGTGAAAGATGGGAGAGGTCAGTGGCATCAGTGATGAGTCTCTGGGGATGAAGATTAGCGCCTCAGTTTCAATCTGTAGTGACTCCACTGAAGCTGACAGTCGTTTAGATGGAGCGGAGGTCCTGGCCCATTGGGTGTCTTCAGACGGATGCGGAGCTGCTCCGGGGTGCACCCCCCCATCCACCCTTGCCTGGGCCTGTTTCAAATGGACCCAGTGGCTGCTGCGCTCCACAATCGGCCCGTGCGGTGCCTCCCTCCCCCACACCATAGAGTTGTGGGTGGATCGCCAGACACTCTACGCTGCTGCCCTCAACTCTATGGCGTTGCCCGGGGCAACCTCCGGCCAAGGGTGAAGCTGCAGTGACCAGCCACTGACCAAGCCGACAGACTACAGCTCCGCCTTGGGCCGGTGCCTTGGCCAGCCTGCTCTGCTGGTGGTGCGCCTGGTTGTTCCGGAGCCCCGCAAGCAGGGCCGGTCTGGAGCAAGCAGTGCCTGCTCCACTTCTGCTCTACCTGGGGCCATTGGAGCAGAACCGGGGTGCGGTCCATCTGTCCAGTTTACAGCCATTGATTCAAGCGCAGACATAGGCAGGCCCCAGCCAGACGGACAGGGCAGCCACCGATGCCCATTTTTAGGGAACACTTACGGAAAAGGCCTGTTGCAGGCTCTGCATCGGCACTGACTCTTAGGGGTGGGACTTGGGGAAAATAGTGGCTCTACAATGTCTTTTTCATAAGTGTTCCTTACAAACTGGCATAGATGGCAATCCTGCCGTCAGAGCCAAAGGAGTTTAAATCCCGGGCTGGGGAGAACTCAGAGATTTGCCACGGCTGCCTCTGGCCTGAGCCCTCTTTAACTCATTGGTTGGCCCCGCTCCCTGCCTGGACTTGGGGAATTTCTCCCGATGGGTTTCTTAGCCAGGCCTCCACCCGCCAGGCCTGAATTTCAATGGCACTCGGTGACAGAGATGCAAAGGAATGCGTGTGAGCCGCAGGATTGGGGGGTGGGCGGGAGGCAAACAGCTTAAGCCTCCCCCTGCTCTTCCTCCTCCTCACACACACACACCAGTGGCCTTTGTTATCACATGAATGGCTGCTTTGACGGGAAGCCGCTTGCTCTCTGGGCTCCATTGTACCAGGCTAATAAGATGCACTTTCCCGCTTATCGGCCTGCTCAGAGCCTTGGCTTGGACAACATGGGGTCCTGACATTTCCATCCTCCCTGCAGCGGAGCGGACCCCTTTCTCTTACCCGCCTCACAAAGGTTAAGCCCCCACCCCATCAGCAAGCTGCCCCCTAGAGGGGGAGAGAGGCTCCACTGCTCCCCATGAACAAAGCAACCCCTCACCCCCAGAATAGTTGCTTCTGAGTCACCGCTCTAAGGATTTCCACCTTTTCTTATTTGCAGACGAGCCAACAGAAGGAGCTCAGAGCTTGCAAGGAAGGCTGAGTTAACAGCCTCTTTCTGCAAACCAAGCAACAGGGCAGGATGGTTGGGGCCTGGTTCTGCTCGTATCCCATTCTGGGAAGCTCTGGTGACTCTTGGGTGTTTTATTCTTCTTCAGACTGTGCCTGGTGCTGTCTAGCTGTGAGAAAAGACAAGTCCCAAGTCCCTGCCCCAAGGGGCTTACAATCGAGAACGGAGAAGGAGAGATGCATTTGGACTAAATGGGACTCCAGGTCCCTCCCAACTCGAAGAGCACATTTACACGCGATTACAGGAGGCTCTTCCCCCAGATGTATTCTTTGGGCATCTTTAGACCCCCTAGTCTGCCCACGTCCAGCCCCGCCGGTGCCAGGTTGATACGGCCCCACAGTCTGACCGCGCGGCACACCCACCCACACCCCACCATAGAGCTGCGGGCAATCAGCTCCACCTCCAGCCAGTGCCCCAGATCTGAGCGGCCCGCTCCTCCGGCGGTCCTCTGGGATGTTCCGGAGCACGGCTAGTGGCGCTGGATTCGACCCCCTAGTCTGCCCACGTCCAGCCCCGCCGGTGCCAGGTTGATACGGCCCCACAGTCTGACCGCGCGGCACACCCACCCACACCCCACCATAGAGCTGCGGGCAATCAGCTCCACCTCCGGCCAGTGCCCCAGATCTGAGCGGCCCGCTCCGCCGGCGGTCCTCTGGGATGTTCCGGAGCACGGCTAGTGGCGCTGGAGCGCGCCTGCACTTCTGGTGGCCCTGCCGTTACCTGGGCGGGTCCCCCGGGGGGGAGGCGGAGCAGAGCCGTGTGTGCCGTCTGGGTGAAAGCACCCTTTGTTGCTACAATTTGCCTTCCTGCATTTTAATTGTTCCCTCATTCCCTCCCACCCCCGCTTCAAAAGTTCCCTCTCACATTAAAATATACCCCGGGTCGTGCCGTGGCAGATAAGAAGTGCCCCATTATAATGCAGGGTTTTTGTTCTTCTTATTCTCGATACATTGTCACTACTAGGCAGGCAGTGGGGGGTTCATTGCCTTGGGGGGAAATCACCTGTAGCCCCCTCCCGCAGCCGTTAAGGCTGACTATGTGGATTAACCCCCTTCACACGATACCCGAAACGGGGAAGATGGATTTAGCATGAACGGCAACCCTTGCTTTTCCAGCTTACCTTTTATGATGTGACCCACATCCCATGCTCTGCACCCTCTGACCTAAACCTTGCACACGTGTCCTAATGGAGGGGGGGGCGAGGTTGTTCCCGTGCTAAACATCTTGTCTGAACGCGCCCTAAGATCGTATGATGCCGTCAAAGGGGAGAGGCACAACAGGAGAGACAGGGAGAAGGGGGATGCTGAGGCCAGACAGTATCAAGAGAAATAGACGCTGTATCCGCCAATGCCAACTAAACGGGCACAAGGCAACCAGCCACGCCCACAAATTGTGTTGGCCCCTGGATACAGGTTTAGAATTCGGGACCGGGGAACCATTTCCTTCTCTTGGGTCACTCTGAAAATGAATAACGGCTCCACAGGCCCAGATAGGAGCTGGGGTGGGGAGTGCTTAAGGGGTGCGCGCGCTCACGATGAGGGAAGAACGGAGAGGTCCAGATTATGTCCCTGTGCGCACATCTTCATCGTCTCTCTCCTTCCCCGAGCGCTCGCTCTCAGCACCTGAGGGGAGGGACTGGATCCACGGGCCGCGTCCAGGAATTGGAAAGGGACCAAATACGAGACAGCCGTGAGCAGGATTAGCCCGTCGGCTGTAGGTTTCCCCACCCCTGGTTTTCACGCATAGAGAAAACACGCGCCGCCACCCCGGAAATCCGCCTGGGCCGTGTCAGGGGCACCGACCGTACGTGCCTGCGGCCGGGCTGCTGTCCCGCCTCTCCCAGCGCCCCGCCCCCCTGCCATGATGAGCAGCCAGAGCAGCCAATGATGGCCGGCCACGGCGCTCAGCGAGGGCCACAGCAGACCTGCTAGCCCACTGTGGTCTGCTTTGGCCTGATTGGTCGGGCCTTAGCCCAGGCGGTGATTTGGGGGGTTTCCCGAGGTCAGAGCCAAGGGCTAGCTGCCAACACGGCCCGGCGCAATCCTGGGCTAAAAAAACAGAGGTGCCGGCGGAAGTGGGCCACTGTCACGTCTATTTTTACCTATAGAGCTGCCCATGGTCCTAATAGCGTACACACATGCACACACACACACACGCGCACACACACACTCTCACACACATTTTTTCTCTCTCTCTCTCACACACACACGCACGCACGCATGCACACACACGCACACACACACATGCACGCACACACACACACACACATGCACACACACGCACACACACGCACGCACACACACATGCACACGCACACGTGCACGCGCACACACACACACGCACACACACACACACACACAAAACCAGACAAACTGTAGCAGTTCACCTTGGCCCCTTGCAGAAGGGACCAATCACACAATGTTATGGTTGGATTGGACTTCAAGGGTCATCCAATTTGCCTGCCCCCACCCCCTGCCCCAAGGCAGGATCTCCTCTTCCTACACCATCGCATACGGAGGCTGGTCCAGCCGGGTTCTGTACAATTTCAGTTGCAAACCAATGTGTTGGCAGGTTGCCAGAAGCACATTACGTTCGTTTTCCAGAGTCTGAGCACGCTGCCAATAGCTTTCCGGGCTCAATTCGAGATGCTGGTTTTGACCTAGAAAGCCCTAAATGGCCTGGGCCCCCACGTATCTGAAAGACCCGCCTCCTCCCTCATTGTGATCCTGGAGATCAGCTGGGAGCGCCTTTTTGCACGTGCCGACTACTCATTCAGTTTGCACAACAAGGGCCCGCAGGGAGGCATTCCTGGGGGCTGCCCCACAGTTATGGAACTCCCTCCCACTGGAGGTTCAGCTAAGCCCAGCCCTATTCATCTTCCAGAGGCAATGAAAGCCTTTTATTTTTAATTTTTTTTTAAACCGGCTGGGCATTTGAGAGGTGGGGATAGGGTTTGGGATAAGGAGCGGTGTTATTCATGCCTATTTATCGCATGTGATTTGGTGTGTCATAACCTGCCCTGCTTCCTGGGCACGATCCAGGATAAGAAATAAGAAGAACCAATCAAGTCAGTGTTGTGTGCAGAGCCTCATGGTATTTTATCCTGGTTTAAAGGCAGAGATTTACGGCTGGAGTCCACAAGCCACTTACTCCAAAGGAGTCCCATTGAAGCCCATAGGAGGAAGCAGATTGTGGATCAGAGTCTAGCTCTCTGGGGCTGTATCTGCTCCGGGCTCCTATGTCTGCAAAATGTGGACCATGATGTAAGAATTCTCACTCCTGCCTCCCGGAATGCTCAGGAACCCATCCCAAGGAGAAAGGTGGAATTCACAGCGCCTTGCTCCATAAAGCACTTCATAGAATTCATAGATTTGATGATTGGGCCAGACGGCTCACGGATGCTCCCTCTACTATTCTATCCTGCTGGGTCCATTTCTCCCCCTTAACGGCCCCCTGCGACTTCTCAGCTTTGTGACCGACCGTCTCCCTCTCTCTCCCTAGGTTCTCCTCTCCCTTGTCTCTAGTAGATTGTATCCCCCTCAAGGCAGGGCCCTGTCTCTAATTTAAGAACATAAGAAGTGCCGTACTGGGTCAGACCAATGGTCCGTTGAGCCCAGCATCCTGTCTCCGACACTGACCAATCTCGGTCGCTTGGAGAACTACCCAACAGATCACTACGGGGAATCCATTCCCTGTCGTTCCGAATATAAGTATTTAAGAAGTGCCAAACTGGATCAGAATGATGGTCCATCAAGCCCAGCATCCTGTCTCCGACAGCAACCACCCTCGCTCCTTTGCTGTTGCAAGCAACATGAAAGGGCATCATGAACTCCATGGGTGAGGCCCACACGAAACAGGCTGGGGAGGCTACCACACCTTGGGTAGCCTTACCTCTCCCTGGGCAGCTACGCCACTGCCATGGGATGCAGTGCACTGTGTGGCTGGTGGTCACCAGATGTTCCCCGCGCCCCAGAGCAAGGTGAACAGCTGTCGGCTACAGAAAATTCAGGAAAATTCCAACCACGCATCACGGAGCAGCCTTACCCAGCCTGGGTGAACGGCAGCCACAGTTGCCGATCGTTCGTGGCCATGTCACAGCCCAGGGCAGGAATCTGGTCAGGCTGAGGGAGAGAGCCGGGGCAGGGACAGGTGCCCACTCATGTGGCCGGCTCCGGTCCGGCTCGCTGTGGCGGGAGCTCCAAGAGTGGCCCGGCTGCCTGGCTTCCTCGCAGCGGAGGGCTGCTCACGTGCCCGTCTCCCCGTGCTGGCCCTGCAGCGTGGTGCCGGCGATTGCCCTCCACGAGGCCGTGCAGGGATCGGGCCCTCGCTGCTCATGTGGTCTCCCCCCATGTTGTTCACAAGCCGTGGACTGAGGATTGTTGGACTCTTGGGGAATAACGGTGCCTGTTTGAAGAAGCCCGTGCCAGGTTTGCTAGCCGTTCCCCTTCCGTTCCTTCTCAACTTGTAAATCTGTAAAGAAGTGGATTTCTATTCACACAATAAGCCTCCAGTCTCTCTCTCTGACAAAGGAGACACTAACTGAAGGATGGAAACCATTTCCTGCCCAGGGGATGCTGAAAATTAGTACAAGCTCTGAGGGCTGCCTGGATGTTGGGGGAAAGGGTGCACTCAAGAAAAGGAAGGTCAAGATCATGAATCTGTCTCCCTTACCTTGAGCTCCCTTAGGGATAGCCAATCTCCCTTCCCTTGCTCCCTTACCCTGAGCTCAGTCCTTCAGTGCTAGCCTTGGGGGGTAGGAATTGCATCCAGGGGCCACATAAAAACTCACCACAGGCCGCATTTGTCCTGTAGGTTCCCCTACCTCTGCACGAACCCAAGGAAGTTCCCCTGGGAACTTCCCACCGCCCGGGGAAAGGGGGGAACCTGTTTGCCAAACAACTATCTCCAACCCCTTCTGTTGCCCGTTGGCGAGTCAAACCGCTTTCGTGTTTCGGCGCAGGGCTGAGTGTAAGTGATTGCACCCACGCTGGAGCCAAGCTGACTTGCCCCCATCGTCGTCTCACAAGGGCTTGCTGGGCTAGCAGAGGAGACGGGGGTGCTGCCCACCGGGTGACCCTCCAGAGCCCTGCCAGATGCCAGGGGAGTTACTGTGATGAATGGATTCTGGCCTGGTGCTTCCCTGCTGAGTAATTACGCTCAATGAAGGGCTGTCAATACAATTTGCTGCCCGGTGTCACTTCCCAGCCAGGCTAATGGGGCTGAGTTGCCGCCCGCCCCCCCTTCCCCGTATGTAAATGGAGTGTCAGAGGGAATGAGGGCATCTGGAACTCAAGTGAGAAAAACATCCAGGGAAATAAACAGCAGTGGAGGCCACAGGGCAAGGGGGAAGAAGGGCAAGCTGCGGTGATTTGGGATGAGCGGGGTGTGTGTGTGTGTGGGGGGGTGTAGTCCCATGCAAGGCTATAACCACCCAGAAAGATTCTCATCCAACCTCAAGCCCGGCATCCCATGGATCATTCACAGAACGCGCCTTTATTTCATGCCGTTATTTATTCAAATGGATATGCCGCCCATCCCATGAAGGCTCAGGGGTCACTTAGAACCAATAACAATTTCTAAAAAAAATAAATCCTTTTAACCCCCTCGGGGGGATGTAACTGCCCCCAAATCTCACCAACCCATTTGCTCCCCCCCCCCCCAATATAAAATAAAACGCTCCAGGTCAAACAACCTGCAAAGACTCAAAATCCCCTGCCCCATCGTTACAATCCACCACAAACTCCACCCCCTAAAACCTTAAAGGGCCAGATGCTTCCTGCTCCACAGGTAACTTCCCCAGGGGGGCTTGCTCCTTGCAAGCACCTACCCAGCCCACAGTGGATCCAGTCCTGCAATCACTTAGGGGACACTCATTACACCAGGTGTGGGGAACCTCGGGTGGCCCCTGGTGAGTTTTTAGTGCCTGGAATTGGCCCCTAGATGCAGTTCCTACTCCCCAGGCATTGAAAAACGGAGTCCTGGCTATGGGAGCGGAGAGGAAAGCAGGCATACAAGGAGAGGGAGCAGACTGATAGCACAGATCCATGGTTTGGACCCTCCTCTTTTTGAGAGCACCCTTTATGCCCTCCTCCCCCCCC
>QEPC01004062.1:66975-80993 GCA_003113815.1 Sphenodon punctatus | reverse complement strand
CCCCGCCCCCTCCTCGCACCCCGCCGCCCACCCTCCAGGGAGACGGGCGGGTGGCGGGGCCACTGCGGCTGCCGCGTCGGGCCGATGTGCCGTGGCAACCAGCCAGACGTTACTTTTTTTTGGTCCCCGCTGGGGATCTTTTTGACCATGCTTCCCGGGACATTCCCCTGGCTAGCCCGGGAAGCGTGGTTCAAATTGACCCCATGCGGGCATTGACCGTGGCGAACATCTGGCGGCCGCCAAACAGACGTTCGAGCCACAGTGACCACAGGTGGGTATTCACCGTGGTTCACTGTGATCTCGTAACGTCTGAAAATACCCAATGAGGAGGGCGTTCTCAGTGGCAGCACCACAGCTGTGGAACTCCCTCCCCTTGGCCCCGAGCCTTCCCTCTTTCTGATGACAGTGTAAGACCTGGCTGTTCTGCCGGGCCTTTGGTGAGGGCGACGGGTGAGGGAGGGGGCAAGGGAGGTAGGTGTGGGGGGTTATACTCCGCTGTGAGTAATGTATTGTTTTTATATTATTTTTTATATTGTTGTTTGCATGGATTTTATTGTTAGGTGATTTTATTGTGTTGTAAGCCTCCCTGAGCTACAGTAGTGGGAAGGGATAGCCTATAACTTTGAGAAATAAATAAATAAATTCACACTGACCACAGCTCCCTACTCACTGCTCCTGATGCCTACCACTCCTGCCTGTCACAGATCCTGAGGTCTGCTCACACGCAGGCAACCTAACACATGAACGTGCACATTAGCCTGGATTAGCTCACACAATGTTCCTCGCATCCTCTGCCATGCTGCTGTATGTGGGTGACCAACAGTGAACATGGTATAATAAAAAAAAAACTCCATACAGACAAACATTGTATTTCCAAGGACTTTTGAGTTCTCTGTGGGGTGAGTGGGGGTTAGAGGGGCGACTTGGACCCAGGACTCTTGGGTTGTCTGTTACAAGGTTGAGAGCAGGGGAGAGGAGAACAGGCTCGGAACAAGGACTATTGAATTGCCTGTGAAGGGAGTGCGGCCTACTGGATTGGAATGGGGTGGAGAGGCTGGAAGCCAGGAATCCTGAGTTCTCTGTTACAGGGCTGGGACCAAGTAGATTAGAGGGGGAGAAGGGGTGAGAGCCAGACTCCTGTTTTCTTTTTCTTAAAGAGGAAATGGGGGGGGGTGAGGGGCCAGCTCATGCCCTCCTGTCCCCAGCTTCAGTGTTGCCCCCAACCTGCAGAGAAAAAGAATTGGGGCTGAAAGACAAAGGCAAAGTGTGGGTGCATGGAGCCTAAATTGTAAATGAGAACAATATGTGAGACTGTACAATGTCTTTACTGATAAAATGGCACGGACATTAAGGCAGGAGCCTTAACTTGCAATTTCAATGCTTTTTAGCGCATGGTGGAATTTGCAAGAGCCTTAACTCGTCTTGTAAACTGGAGGTTTTTTGATTATGGAATATCCACGTTTTTTGTTAAATACAATGCAATGGAGAAAATTTGTCCGCCGGCACAGTAGAATACTGAGCAGCATAACCACTATAGGAGCAGGGCTTGTGGGAAGCCAAGGTGGAAGAGCTGCTCGCCTCAGTTTAGGAGGTTGTTACTTCCTTCAAATAGCAAGCAAGGCAAAGCTGGATTTTTACTGGTAGCTCTACAACTTTGGTTTGGTTTAAGCATTGCAAACTTCCAAAAACTTTTCTCAATGATCTCTCTAGCTCATGGCTTGTACAGGACTCTTCCACTCTACTCCCCACTGTCAGAGCTCTTTTCCTTGTGCAACACTGGCCATGCTGCTTTCTAGGACCTCCCCCTGTAGAGGACACCATGGCTAGTTCATTCCTTGTACAGGGCTCCCTGACTCTGCTGTGCCCATGTACAGGACTCTTTCCTAAACTTCAGGGAAAATTAGCTTAATTCATTAAACCCGGGGGTCCTGCATGTCCTAACAGGAGAACCCCCTCCCACTTGTGACTATTGGGGGGTTGGTACCCCAATATCCACCGTTCCTTAACTTTGGGAGGAATTAGCTTAATTCGTTAAACCCGGGGGTCCTGCATGTCCTAACAGGAGAACCCCCTCCCACTTGTGACTATTGTGGGGTTGGTACCCCAATATCCACCATTCCTTAACTTCAGGGGGAAATTAGCTTAATTCGTTAAACCCGGGGGTCCTAACAGGAGAACCCCCTCCCACTCATGACTACTGGGGGGTTGGTACCCCCAAATCCACCATTCCTTAACTTCAGGGGGAATAGGCTTAATTCGTTAAACCTGGGGTTCCTGCGTGTCCTAAGGATCAGTCTGAGGACAGATACGCGCTACAAGCAGTTTATGTACCCTCCCCAAAAATGAAGGAAAAGAGGGAGACAAAGATTCAGTAAAACTAAAAGGTTTATTTATACACATAAACAGGGAAACACAGCCCCGGTCTGGCTGGCGGGATCAAAGGAAAAACACAAGTGGCAGCGGGGAAAATGAAAGTGAGGTGGGGGGTGGGGGGTGGAAGATCCGGAAAAAACACCGCGCACACGCAAGAGATAGAATGAGTGGGGGAAGTCTGGACCGGAGGTTACCTTTCCTTTCCTGTGGAAAAAGGGGACAGGTGGCCCGTGGATCCAGTGAAGTTTGTGGGGGTTGAGAAGAAAGGGCAGACCTAAGTCTGGAAGATCTCTTAAGATACAGACACGCACAGGGAAACCTGCATGTGCCATCATCTAAAACCTTCTCAGAGCACAGCGGGGAAACAAGGAGCAGTCATAGGGTTGGGATAGGCTCGGGGGCATCGCAGAGGGAGGACAAAGGGAAGATTCAGGAGGACAAGGGATGCAAATGGCCCATTGAGGCAACTCTGGGTGGGTGTCTATAGTTACAAAAGGGACTCTGGCTGGGGTCCGGGTACAACATAAGGGAGAACAAAGCACACACCTGGGCATGAATGGGGGAAGGTATTTTCAGTGATTTAGGAGGAGAGGAGGGATCTAAGGTTAATCGCCAACATCCCTTCGCATTTTCTTGATGTGCTGGGAGGGGTGTTGACTTCTGTGGGGGATTCTATCTTCCATGCCTTTGGGGCTGTTGCTAACCTGACTTCTATTCACCGGTGGTTTCTCAAAACAAGGAGAACACCCTTTCTTAATGGCCCCGTACTTAGTGAGGGCTCTCTCCCTTTAATCACCTTCCTTCCAGATCAGGCCAGTTTCTACATGAGAGGGTTCTATTTCCTTAGGCCCCATGGTGGCTTGGCCCTATCCCTGCTCCGACTCCCTAATGCCCACCGACCCATGCCTCATACTCATTGCGAGTCTGGCGCCACCGGCACTCCAACCACCTGCTCTCCCATTTCAAGCGGGTCCTCGCATTTAAAACACCCTGGCTCACATAGGCACTTCCCTTTTTTTGCTGCCTATCTCTCCAGTTTTGCCTTTCCCTGCTCCTTTTGGAACATACCTTCCACCTCCCAAGCACTGACTGTCGTTCCAGAACCTAATCTGGTATAGTTCCCTGTGTTACCTTTTACCACCTCCACATTCCAATGGTACACTCCCCAGGCTGCTGAAGCAGTCCCCCGCCAACAACTTCTTACAAGTCATGGGACCCACACTAGGGCTCCCAGACACAAAAATCCCAGGGCTGCCCACGCAACCTCAAGACCAGCGCTCTCCCACTGTCCCAAACCCGACGCTATGGGTTCAAGACCCCAAAGATCCCAGGGCTGGCGCTGCACACCCCATGATCAGAATTCTCTCATCATTTTCAAATGCCCCGAACCTGTCACTACAAGTTCAGGACCACAAACACAGGGACAAACACAGATCCCTGGACTGCCTCTAGCAATCCCAATATCCAATCCTCTAAATTCACGAGTAAGACCCTCGGTCACCAGAAAGGTCCCTTTGGACGTGGTGCTCTTTCCTAGAGCCCTCAGTCTAGTGCCCGGCCCTGTTGGGCTTGGCACCTTTACATGCAAGTTTAATCACAATAGTTGCCACAATAACCCCAACTCCACAATCCCAGACCATTTCTCCCCAACAACCCACTCGCCAAACTTTTTAAATCCAGAGGTCCAGAGAGAGCGAGAGAGAAGAAAGGGGCACAGAGATAGGAAAGAGATAGCGTTTGGGGGGTTTCAGCTGGCTGTAGCTACGTACGCCTCTGTGGACTTTCCACCCGTGTCCTCAGTGGATTACCATGTGACTGCCCACATCTCCACCAATCTGTTAACAGGAGAACCCCCTCCCACTCGTGACTATTGGGGGGTTGGTACCCCAATATCCACCGTTCCTTAACTTTGGGAGGAATTAGCTTAATTCGTTAAACCCGGGGGTCCTGCATGTCCTAACAGGAGAACCCCCTCCCACTTGTGACTATTGTGGGGTTGGTACCCCAATATCCACCATTCCTTAACTTCAGGGGGAAATTAGCTTAATTCGTTAAACCCGGGGGTCCTAACAGGAGAACCCCCTCCCACTCATGACTACTGGGGGGTTGGTACCCCCAAATCCACCATTCCTTAACTTCAGGGGGAATAGGCTTAATTCGTTAAACCTGGGGTTCCTGCGTGTCCTAAGGATCAGTCTGAGGACAGATACGCGCTACAAGCAGTTTATGTACCCTCCCCAAAAATGAAGGAAAAGAGGGAGACAAAGATTCAGTAAAACTAAAAGGTTTATTTATACACATAAACAGGGAAACACAGCCCCGGTCTGGCTGGCGGGATCAAAGGAAAAACACAAGTGGCAGCGGGGAAAATGAAAGTGAGGTGGGGGGTGGGGGGTGGAAGATCCGGAAAAAACACCACGCACACGCGAGAGATAGAATGAGTGGGGAAGTCTGGACCGGAGGTTACCTTTCCTTTCCTGTGGAAAAAGGGGACAGGTGGCCCGTGGATCCAGTGAAGTTTGTGGGGGTTGAGAAGAAAGGGCAGACCTAAGTCTGGAAGATCTCTTAAGATACAGACACGCACAGGGAAACCTGCATGTGCCATCATCCAAAACCTTCTCAGAGCACAGCGGGGAAACGAGGAGCAGTCATAGGGTTGGGATAGGCTCGGGGGCATCGCAGAGGGAGGACAAAGGGAAGATTCAGGAGGACAAGGGATGCAAATGGCCCATCGAGGCAACTCTGGGTGGGTGTCTATAGTCACAAAAGGGACTCTGGCTGGGGTCCGGGTACAACATAAGGGAGAACAAAGCACACACCTGGGCATGAATGGGGGAAGGTATTTTCAGTGATTTAGGAGGAGAGGAGGGGTCTAAGGTTAATCGCCAACATCCCTTCGCATTTTCTTGATGGTGCTGGGAGGGATGTTGGCTTCCGTGGGGGATTCTATCTTCCATGCCTTTGGAGCTGTTGCTAACCTGACTTCTATTCACCGGTGGTGTCTCAAAACAAGGAGAACGCCCTTTCTTAATGGCCCCCTACTTAGTGAGGGCTCTCTCCCTTTAATCACTTTCCTTCCAGATCAGGCCAGTTTCTACATGAGAGGGTTCTATTTCCTTAGGCTCCATGATGGCTTGGCCCTATCCCCGCTACGGCTCCCTAATGCCCACCGACCCATGCCTCACATGGCCTTGCCAAGTATTGGCGGGGGGCTAACTAACAGAGCATCCGTGAACAGGCCGGGGGGTGAAGAGCCAGGGAAGACCTGGTGGAAGAGGTAGGTTTTCAGGAGGGATCTAAAGGTTGGGAGCAGGATGAATGTGTTCAGGGAGGGAGCGCCAGGCACAGGTGGCAGCCTGGAAGAAGGGGCAAAAATGGGTCAGGGAGGGCAGGTGATTGGGGGTGGGGTGACAGGGGTGGGAATGTAGCAGGAAACAAGAGCAGAAAGACAAGAGCAAGCAAGGCCACAAAGAGCCTTGAAGGTGAAAACAAATCTTTTCTCCAGCTCAAACCCATTGTCTCTAGGGGTTGCCGCTTGTGGTGGTGGTTTTCTACCTGGCACAAAAGTGGAAATGTCCGGTAAAAATGACCGCAGGCATCAACCCTAGCTGTCTCTGGTCCTGTCCTCCATGGCAACAGGGAACAACTGTTCTATGGTCAGACCACAATTTTCTGGCACCCGTTCGGCCTAGATCTCTTCAAGCCCCTCAAAGAAAGCAGGGCCTGTTGGTGGTGGCACCCCATGTCACCAGAGGCCGGAGCTATCTTCGTAGGGCGACCACCAATGCCAATCTTTAAGAAACACTTATGAAAAACACATGTTGCAAGCTGTATGTTTCATAAGCGTTCCTTAAACGTTGGCATCGGTGGCCGCCCTATATGTTTGGGTCCCATCGAGCTTTAAAGGGTCCAGACAGGGAGTGTGTACTAGGGCCCAGAGATTAATTTATGTCACCCACCCAGTGCCTTAGAGTGAAAGAGATGAGATTTACACCAAGGAGAATCCGAGCCCGGTTCAGCCTGTTGTATTAGCCAAGCTTCTTCTGCATTTGTTCCTTGGCTGCCTTTGTGTGTGTGTGTGTGTGCGTTGGGGGGGGGGGCTGCTCATGCAATTGCTTCTCTAATCCCCCACCCCAAATTAAATGTGCAATTCTCCCTTTCAGATCTCAGCCGGGAGGAGGGGGGTGAAAAGCCAAATATCCTATTACCACCTGTAACAATGACGACTCCTTTTCTCTTGCGAGCGGCAGACGGCACGGTTTTGAGACCCCAGATGCCCTTTATCTTGTCCTTTTCACATTTTAATTTGGAGGAATCCAGGGGCCGCGCTTTTCTTAAGTGGAAAATTCCGTGGGGGGGGGGGAAGAAAAGCCGTCTTGAGACTCTCTGAAAGCCCCCACCAATCCCCCCTCCCTCCCACACTCCATCTTTAATCTCAGATTAAGTGTATTAAAGATGGTTAAACCTCGTCTCAAAGGAATCCCTTTTCTAAAGTGCGTAGATAAACCCCAGTGTTATGTGAGCAGAGGATGGGGTGGGGACGGGGAATGATGGATGGGCCCTCTCCCGCTCCAGCGCTAACTGGAGCCACGCATCTGTTACAGGGGAGAAAGGTTCCCTGAATGACAGGACAGTAGATTTGGGGAACCTTTTCCCTACTGGGGGCGAATCAGTCCACGCTCCAAGGGCTGTATACAAGTTTGGGGCGGGGGTGCTTCAAGGGTGCACCGCAGAAAAGAAGGGCCCAGACTACAGCTGGAACAGGGACTAAATTTAGGAACTACCCACATTTTTGGATACCTCATTCGGTAACCAATGGGTTTTCTGGGTACTGATCGGGGACCCAAATACCCCAAAAATCAGGTATTTCCAGTACTGATTTTTCGATTTATGGAGTCCCATTCAGTGTATTGGTACACCAATCAGTGTATCGAGTTGGTAAACAAAAACATTGGCATGAAAACAAAAAGAAAAGTGACTGGAAGTAGTTTCCCGGGACCGGATGTTGACGTTCCAGGACCAAAAAGTTCATTTTTGGAAACAGAAAACTCATGAAATAAGTGTTTTTAAAAGAAAAATTGAAAAAGAAAAATTAAAAACAAAAATGGAACCAGAAGTAGGGGTTTTTTTTGGACCAGAGGTTGGTGAAAATTTGTCAGAAGTTGACAGAAGTCCGATAAATTGATGTTGGGAGTCGATATAGCAACAAAAATGTCGAAGAATCGGTGCTGGAAGTTGACATTCCAGAACCCGGAAGTCAACGTTCTGGACTATCGGATACCCAAGCAGGTGGCAATCGGGAACTGCATGGTATCCAATCATTACCGGGTCGATTCAGGGACTGAAAATTCGATGGGTTATTACCCGGTTTTGCAGGTCCCTTCTTTTAGGTCTTACCCAGATCACGGATTTGTGCCCGGGATCTGTCCCCTGCCCTTGTATGCCACCCGCATCTTTGCTCCCTTACTCTGAGCTCCCTTTTTCAGGGGTTGGGGGTAGAAACTGGTTCCAGGGGGCCAGATCCAGGCACTGAAAAGGGGTCACATGTTTGGCCCCCAGACCTGAGGTTCCCCCACCCCTGCTGTAGAGGAAGCATCAGTGAGCAGCAGCCTGTGGGGGGGAGAAGCTGGGGCAAGTCTGATGGGAGCGGTAGGTTTTTAGGAGGGAGGGAGCAGAGTGTGTGTGTTCAGGGAGGGAGCTCCAGGTATGGGGGCGCGGGCAGCATTGGAGAATGGCAAAAATGGTTCATGGGGCAGAAAACTCTGGGGCAGGTGAGGGGCTCAACAAGGAGGGTAGTTTGGGTGGGGAGTGGTCTGGGCCGGGGGGCAGGGGATATTCCTACAGCTAGGACTATGCACCGGCTCCCTGAGAAGAATCTTGTGGCAGCTGATGTCCCCAAGGACCCACCAGCGCCCCCTGTTGGGCACGCCCAGCAACAGTCCCTGCTTTGGTCCCCATGGGTAACACCTGCATTTTGGATGCCATTTCAGGTATCTGGCTCGGTCCCCAAATATTGTTGGAGTACTCAAAAAAATAATAATCTGTTACCAATCTTCTGAGTACCAGAAATAATACCTGAAAAATCCTGAGATCTGGAGCAGAATTGGGGTGCAAGTTGGTATTTCAATGTACTGGTTGCTTGTAGTTTGGGTACCGAAAAGTACTCAAACTGTTTGATTTGGGCACCAGAAGCTGGATGGCTATACCCATGTGTGTGGGCGTTTGGTTCAGTTCTTTTTTTTAAAAAAAAAATATTTCTTTTTATTTTAACTTTAATAATATATCACATTCCAATCAAAATATTACATTTATTCCCCCTTCCCCACCTCTCTCCCCTCTCCACCCTGCCTCCCCGTTCCCTCCCTTCCTTCCCCCAGTAGGCGTTTGGTTCAGTTCTAATAATAAATGAGCACTATCTGCTCAGAGGATCACACGGGGTGTTTTATACACACATTTCTCCTGCGTGTTTGCTGTTACATCCTGACCTTTCTGTGTGTCTAAATCACTCACCCAGATCTTAAACATCTGGCTCTTTGAACTTCTGCGTAGAACTTCTCCCAGAACTTTTGTGGGTAAAAAGTTCTCCTGGTAAACTGCTTTGCTCCAGGCAGCTGGGGTCACTTGGTTTCCATGGCAGCCCCTCCCGTCTACAGCTGCGGCTACTTTAGGCTGCCTCAGGGCAGCGTCTGTGTGAAGAATGAATCCGGAACTTACTTGTGGACTTGTAAACCGAGAATACTGAAAAACCCAGAACTTTAATGTGTGCGTAAAAATGCCCAAGGTCACTTGGCCTTGGAGTATTCTGGTGACCGGGCTGCTACCAGAAATGTGGTAAACGGGGCGTGGGGGTCAAAGAGCTGTGCCCCAGAAGCTCCACCCCTGTGTTTGTTGTTATTTAGATTTCCATCTTGCTCTTCCCCACAGTCTCCGGGTGGGTAAACATGATTAGATTAGATGACACAAAAATAAGAATTCTGCCAAAGTTTTTTTTTTTTTTAAAATCCCATTTACAAACAGTTCCCTGAACGCTATCTCCAACTGCCAAATGCCTGGACAAATAGATAGGTCTTACATTGCTTCCAGGAAATGCTCGGGCTTTGGTGAATTGGATGTTCTTCATCTGGCGCTCACCCTTCCTATGCAAGGGCAGGGATGGGGGGCTATCCCCTACTCCACCCTCTCTTTTCTGCCAGTGTCAGGATCTGGCTGCAATGCAAAGACCTGCTGCTCCACTCATACTCCTGTCAGCCAGGCTGTGGGGGGTGCTTGCAGACAAAGAGGGGCTTGGAGGAGATTGGGGCTCTAGCCTCCTGTGCTATCCCTGTTGCGTGTACCTGAGCTCTCGCATCCTCGTGAATGTCACATCCCTTGTCTCTCCCTCTGTTCCCCCTTCCCTGTCTTCCCTCCCCCTGTCTTTAGATTGTAAGCTCTCAGGCAGGGACCGTGTCTATCTTGTGGGTTTTTTTTGTAAAGCACCAGGTACATTGCTGGTGCTATATAAATGCTTATAAAATAATAAATAAATAATAATTAATAATGTCGCACCTACTGTCAAACCCAAGCTAACTGCAGCGTACACCCACAGCACTGTAAATGGGGGCTTGGGTATTGTTATTACTATAGCACCAGCAATATCCCTGCTGATCAGTAGTTAGAGACAGGTCCCTGCCCCGAGGGGCTTACAATCTAAGAGAGACAAGACAGAGGGGGAACCTAGGAAGAGTCAAGGAGACATCCATGACGTTTCAGGTGCACGTGCTTAACTGAGTTACAGGGAAGAGGAGGCCTCGAAGGAGGAAAGAGGACGCGCTCGTGATGGGTCTGTGGGGATGAGGAGCTAGGGGAAAGCCTGAGAAAAGAAGTAGGTTTTCAGGAGGTTGGGAGGGAGCAGAATTAATGTGTTCAGGGAGGGAGTTCAGGGCACCCACAACCCACATAACCTCCTCTGGGTCAGACCTGGAGACGGAGCTGCTCCTGTTTTCTCTCCAGGTCGCTCAGACTGAGCCTTCTCTGAGGCTTTAAGCCTTTGGGCTGGCTCAGCCAGACCCTAACTCACTCAGCTGTTTCCGCTCAGGCGCTGTCCCTCCTTTTGATCAGCGCCTGCAGCCTTGCTAGCCCAGTCCCCTGCTTGGCCCTAGCTCCCTCTTAAAGGGCCAGCCTTTCTCCCAGGTTTTACTGTTTTGTTTTATGAATTCTAAGCTGCCATGAACCTCTAAGGGGAGGGCGGTGTATACATTTGAAAAATAACTAAAGTAAATAAGTTGCGTCTTGCCACACCCTGCTAGGATTATTTTTTTTTAAAAAAAGAATTATTCTAAAAAAGTCCCTCTAAACATGAGCAGTTTGGATCTTTAAAGAATCAAGGAAGGCAGCAGCATTTCCTGCCTTCTCTCTTGGAAACTGACAAGATTTTGGACATCTCTTGCTGCTCCGCAGCGGAAAGTGGGGTATGTCCATTCCAGAGCGGATACAGGCAGCATGGGAAATGTTCACGGATTCCCCCCGCAATTTCGGAAGGGCCGTAGAAACCCAAATGAGATCTGTCGCGGGGTTCCAACAACTGAGTTTTTGCAGTTGTAATTATTTTGCCGGTTTCATTTGCGTGGGGGGTGGGTGGGGTTCATTTTACTTTGAATTCATGCTTTTGGTAGTTCGCAGTTCCATCGCTTACAATTATTATTATTATTATTTTGGGGGGGGGGGTGGCTTCTCTGCGTAACTGCTGTACGTAGCCTTTTAATTTATTTATTTATTTATTTATTTAAAATTACACCCCGCCCCTTCTGCCAACAACATTATTATAGTGTTATATTATTTATTTAATTTTCTATCCTGCCCTTCCCTCTAAGAGGCTCAGGGCGGTTTACAAGATAAAATATAAACATAGCATATAAAAACATGAAAATACAAGCATAACCCCACAAGACCCCTCCAACCCCCCTTCCTATTAAAACTCCTCCCCCACCCACAAAAAAACCCCCACCAGCAAAGAAAACAGGGCAAATCACCCAACCAGAAAATGACCCCTCAAGAGTGGGACGAATGACCAGACGGATGGGACTGAAACGTGCAGAGATGAGAATCAGGTAACCGCCTCTCGGATGACTTGGCTTGGCCAGGTTTGCTTGTTTCAGAAAGGATTCCTTTGCGCCCCCATCCGTTCCAAGGGCAGGACGCGTACGTAAGAACGAAAAAACCAAAATGGTCAAACCTGGGTTTGCGCTGTGATGCCTGAGGATTAATTGCACGTTTGGACGCGAGGAAGCCTGCAACCTACTCTGTTCACCCACTTTAAAAACAAAACAGGACAAACAGGAAACTGCACTTTTCTAATTTAATTATTTTATTTATTTATTTATTTTGTGTAGATGCCTCCTAAGAGGATGCTCCGGGTTTCTCAGTCATAGGGCCCTTTTCACACAGACACGCTAACCCTGATAAAATGGGGGTTACATTTTATTATACATGTTGCAGGGCACCCGTAGCGCACCCCTGCAACATGTATAATCAAATGTAACACCCATTTTCAAGGGTCTGTGTGAAAGGGGCCATAGAGAGGGTAAGCGGCCGCTACCCCCATCCTGCCTCTAATGGCGGTGTCTGTACTGCTCCTCTGTCTGTGTGAGAGAGACGGTCCGCGCTGGGTACGACGGGTAGAAACGGTAAGTACTGGGCCACGACTAGTAGACAGCGCTTGCAGCCAATCGACGCGGTCACTGTGCTTTGGGCAGCGTCGCCCCACCCCAGGCAGCCTAACCACGCGATGGCCTGGTGGCCGCCAGGTATTGTCCCACTCCCCCCTGCGGGGCGGGCAGACGGATGCGCCACCCTGTGTCCTTGGGGAAGAGGCTGAGGACGCAGCGTGTAGCCGCCTTGCCCAACATGGGGGAAGCGTGGCCAAGACGCGGTAGTGTGCTGCCACTTGTGGCCGGGGTGGTTAGTGGGCAGGACGGGGAAGGGGCCGGGGGACAGTGAGGCAGGGCAGGGCACCTGGCGCCTTAGCCCACCGTGGAACGTGACACAGGGGCGAGGGTGCGCGTCTGTCCGCGCGCCGCGTCTGTCCTGCTCCCTGCACTGGCCCCGAAGTTGTGGCAGCAGCGACTGGCTGCCACGGGGAGTGGGAGGATCGAGCCCCCCCAGCCAGACATAGGCTGGCTTGATTGATCAGCAACCTCTAAGAACCAGCTTGTGCAAAATTCCAGAACCTTCAGCCAAGGAGAGCAGGCTTCGTGAAGCCACCATCCTGCTGCCATCTCCCGGTCAGAATGCAGCACTGCGCACCAGGAGAAAGATGGGCATTGCTGGCTGTTTGGTAGAGAGGAAAGCTTAGAAACCCTCCCGCAGTGCAGCAGCAGCAGCAGCAGCAGCAGCAGCAGGCCTGAAGCTACGAGAGCGGCCCAGGGGACAAATTGCACCACAGCTGTGCTTGTTTACGTTGGACAGAGACCCTCTATGCCAGGGGTGGGAACCTCAGGCCCAGGGCCCAAATGCAGCCCCGTGGCTAGGTTTTATTTAGTCCCTTTCAGGCTCCTCGATCTGGGTCTTTGACCCAGTTGCTACCCGCTAGCACCGCAAGACTCTGCTCTGGTAATGGAGCAGAGCTGGGGGCATAACCTGGCCCCTTTTTCCTCCTGAGCGCCCCTGCCCCCAACTTCTAGGAGGCCCTCGGAATTTGTACTAATTTACAAAGTGACTCCGAAGAGGGGAAAGGGTTCCTCACCCCGGCTCTAGGTGGACATTTTCTCACCAGAATGATTGTGTTTATTACTCCCTGGCCTTCAGTCACTCGGTGGACTCCTCAGATTAACAAACTTTGGGCACGTTCGGATGTTGAGCAGGGTTGAACAGGAGTAACTAGTTTGGTTTCATTAAACGGAAGTAATTACACCACTTTGGTTCTGTTCCTACTGCATCTCCAAACAGAAGTAGTTACTTCTCAATCTCCCCCTAGCGGTCACAGCAAGCGATGGTTTTACTTTGTCGAAAGGGTTGACTCTAGTATTATTATTATTATTAATAATAATAAACATTTATATAGCGCAAGCAGTGTACCTGGTAGTACCACACTCACCCCTGCTGCCTGGCGCTGTTAAAACGATGCGCAGCCGGGAGGAGCCCGATGCCGGCAGTAGCGCCGGTGCGAACCTGGTTCCGCCACGTCAAACGGGATTCTGCCGCGGCTTTGCTCGTGCGCGACAGCTGCCGTTTGCACGCAAGTTAAAGCGTCCTGTCAGAATTCCAACTGGAAAAATGACTTTGATTAGAATTCCAACCAGAATCCCAGCAAGCTGGGCCAGGCCAGGCCTACTCCCTCATGACCACTTTCCACAACACCTTCCCATCTCCTTTTGAGTGTTCCAGTTCCAAGGCCTGGCTCGGCCTCTCTCTACCCGAGGACAACAGTCAGGAAGAGCGACGGAGCCGGTAGCCTGCAGCTGCTGGAGCAGAGAGCTCCTGGTTGCAGGAGGGCCTGCGCCTGACCAGGAGAGGTGCAGCCTGCAAGGTATTTGAAGGGATATTATTATTATTATTATTATTATTAACAAACATTTATATAGCACCAGCAGTGTACCTGGCACTTTACAAAGTAATAAAATAGACACGGTCCCTGCCCCTAGGGCTTACAATCTGAGAGACAGGAGCTG